>OZ002742.1:80088273-80688273 GCA_963924295.1 Dioctria rufipes | reverse complement strand
AGGAGCGCTAGAATTGATGGGCTGAAATATTTCTTACAACTTTTCAGAAATCCAAGATATTTCGATGCTTATTTGGCAACAGACAAGTTGTGATCTGTTCAGCTTAATATACTGCAAATATTTATGTCAAGAATGTATAAAGACGGTTTATCATCAAGAAGTGTTCCATCAACGGAAGTGGAAAATCTATGATGTTGTTTTAAAGAGGTGCGAGAGCTTTGGAACTTAGATGTATTGAATTCGATGCTATTCGGTTTGCTCCAAGCGGGGATATTATCAAGGTGGTTATTCAGAGATCTAATCATGGAATTTAGTTTGACAGATGTGACATTTCCTCTGTAGTCTGCATCAGTGTTAAAGGAGTAAGCGAAACTAAGGTTACTGTCATCAGCAAAACAATGGATGGGATTGAAACTAAGGGAAAGAAGATAATTAATGAAAATTGAGAAGACAGATAGATAGATAACAGAGCGCTGCGGCACCCCGGCATTTTTTGAGTGAGGCTGAGATGTAAGGCCATATAATATAATCCGTATTAAGCGACCAGATAAAACACTTTACACTCGTAATAGAAGAGAACGAGAGAGGCCAAGTGCTGTAAGTTTGGCTAAAAGGGCTGAATTCCAGACACTATGATAGGCCTTTGAAATATCTATTATTTATTATTTATCATTATTTATTATTGTCATCAATTCAATTATACATTTAAGATTCACATCTTTTAAATTATGTATAAGTTTAAATAATTTCAAATAATTACAAAGAGTGAGAGGTTAAGTGAAAAAAGAAAAGAACAAAAAAAGGTGAAAAACAAGTAAATGAACAAACCTAGGATGTATTGGCGCGCAAGAAGAGTAATAAACTATTTATGAAAGTCTCTATTCAATATTACGTGTGATAATGAAGGTAAATACATTCCTTTTAATGACACCGAAAGAGCCCGACATTATTGACTGTTTAATATCATGCGGCAAGGCATTATAAAGCTTAGTGCAACGATTTTGGATTCACCAAAATTGAGAAGACTACGACTTCAATGCTCTCATAGGAAAAGTCAGAAAACGAAAAGCCATATTCTCGATCGTTGTGGGTTTGATTAATTTTTAAGTACTTCATTGATTTGGAGCTAACGATAGACTCAAAAACCTTTTAAAGAATCGAAGTGAGTGTAATTGGTCGATAATTTGAAGGATCACTTTCCTATCTTGGGAATAGGCTGAACGTGAGGTAGTTTCAAAGCAATTGGATACTTTCATGTCGAATAAGATAGGTAGAATAGTTTTCGCAGAGCTTTAGCTAAGAATGGGGCATAGATTTTATTTAACGGGGGCTTGGAATTATCAGGACCTGGGGCTATGCAGACGTTGATCTCCTTAAGGATCTTGAACATATTTCTCGTATGGATTTGTATTGGCTCTTGTACACATCTACAAGGAAGATGTAAAGTGGGTGGAAAAGGAAAATTTAAAGTGAATCTAACAGTCAAAATATTAGTGTTATTCAGGGAGTCAACAATCACTTCATTGTAAAATAGTGAAGGAATAGAGGAACTGCTGAAGTTGCTCCTGATGGTTTTGACCTGGAACCAGAAATCTTTGCTGCCTTTGCGTCTTGCCAGGATTCTAACATTCTGGTCAAAAACAAACTTTTCTCTTTGGATAGTGTTTCAGATCTGGACATGGATGCAAATGATAGGTGCGAAAAGCAAACTATTTCTCTTTTATTGCTTGGTTAAAGCGAGAGCGATTTTGGTGTTACTAAGATCTGTTGTATAAATACTGAATGTATTCACGCATACCAAGCCTTAGAATTGTACTGAATTCAAATGTGCATTCATCAACATCGCTTAAAGCAAGACAGACCGACAAATCAAATTCTCTAGGATAGTCATTGAGACATTTCCAATCTGCCGATTTGTAAGTATTATATAAAATCTAAGTTGTTTGACGTTATGTAGTTTCGCTGAATTTCTCCAATTACGAGTTATAATTGTTTCTTTAAATGTTTGTTTTGCCACGCCGCACCAATAATATTGTAAGAAGCCGTCTTTATGTGGAAGACTTATCAAAGACCCTTTCGCAGCTGTTTTCAATAGACACAAACCTTCCATCGCGTTACCATGAATAGTCTCTGCCCTGCTTCAAACACCCCAAACAAAGCGGTGCTAATGTACAGGTATCCGCGCTTCTTGTTTTCTCTATAGGCTTCAACAACCATGACCGAAGCTCAAGGTGCTAGCTAGGACTTGCGTTCCTAAATGTATCATTCTGAACGATTCCAGAAATTGTAACGTTTTTTACAAAAGGTGCAGTAGAATAGATGTGAATTAGTTTGTTAGGAAAAATTCAGAAGATCTACTTCGATTTCTTTCAGTGGTCTTCAGAGTGGCAGGGGCGCCCCCTGCGCTACCTACCTGGATTCGTCCCTGCTCCGTAGATGTTCAATTACAAACATTTTATCCGGTGGTAAATTACTTATATGATAAATTCGCTCCTGAGCGGACTGAGCGCTTAAACGCTGACGGATGCGCATGGTACTCCCCCTAAAATGAGAATATGACTGCCGAAAGAGAATATCTCTTCCATCGCTACAAGTTGCTCGCAACTCTAAAGAGTCGTATTGCATACAAATCCGCAAAAAATCTAGTAACTGAAAAAAATCAGAAGTGTGAAGAAATCTTATTTTAGCTCAATGCTCGAACCCTCTCTAACAAGATAGAACAAAACGTTGTAAACAATTTTTTCGCAACCTCTAGTGCAGCTGCTTTAAACTTTATAGAAGAATCAGTGAACTTCAGCTACCGATGTGTAATAATTTTCGAGGTTTTTAGAAGCCATCGATAGTATCAAATCAGATGCGACCGGTGATGATAGTATTCCACCCAGATTTATAAAACTTCTCCTTCCAGTAATATGTAGTTCCCTGTTATATATACAATTCATGCCTTATGTATTCTAAGTCTCCTTGTAAGTGGAAAAATTCTATAGTGTTAACACTGGCAAAGCACTCTGCTCCTAATGATCCAAGCGATTTTCTTCCTATAAGTATACTATGCTTCCTATGGAAAGTATTGGACAGGTTGATGGCTTCGCAAATAATTAATTTGCTCTTTAGATTGCAGTCTGGGTTTCGTCCTGGGCATGGCTGTAAGACTGTTCTAGTGAAATTCATTACAGATATTCGAAGAGCACTAGATAATAATCATCTATCCATCTTAGTTCTCCTTGACTTTTCCAAAGCATTCGACAGCGTTGACCACACACTTCTTCTACACGAATTATATGACAAATTCTTTTTCTCCAGAACTGCAATTAAGATGATCAACGAATTTCTATCCAATCGCTTCCAACAAGTCTTAGTTGATGGAGTTATCTAACTTCATTCCAATCAATTCTGGAGTTTTACAAGGTTCTACTATGGCTCCTTTACTCTTTGCC
The DNA here is from genome assembly GCA_963924295.1 of Dioctria rufipes. Lineage (NCBI taxonomy): Eukaryota > Metazoa > Arthropoda > Insecta > Diptera > Asilidae > Dioctria > Dioctria rufipes. The sequence goes on along the minus strand of OZ002742.1, from coordinate 80,684,836 downwards.
GTGTTGCTAAATGATCTTCCGCATGTTGTAATGGATGCAAATTTCCATATGTATGCTGATGACGTGCAGATCTATTTGTCTAGACCTATTGCATTACTGTAGGGCTGTATTGATCGCATTAATAACGATCTAACTCGAATATACGCTTGGGCTGAATTAAACCGGCTCTTGCTTAATCCGAAGAAGTCGACTTGCCTGGGCTTTTATAGTGGGGTTATAGACACGTGGCAACTACTTCCCATACTGATAAATAATGACATATTACCTTTCTGCGTAAGGTTACCAGTCTTAGAGTTGCCCTTAACAGCAAACTAATCTGTTGCGCTCAAGTTTGTAGTATAGTCAGCAAAATCTATGGTAGCCTCCGCAGGTTATGACTCTCAGGGAGGTTATTGTCAGTCTAACTGCGGATCAAATGGGTTAATGCTCTGCTTGTCCCTCATTTAGTTTACTGCAGCAGCACTATCTTAACTTCCCTCGACGCAACATCTAATCGTAAGCTAAATGTAGCATTCAACGATTGTGTGCGTTTTGTTTATGGACTATGTCGTTTTGATCACATGTATCATAATATTATATTGCTTCAGTTCTGAATGCTTATCGTGATGCCACCGCCTTAAGTTTCCTAAATCGTCTAACAAATACGCGTTCACCAATTTAGTTACTTATTCGAATCCTTGATTTCTTGCACTCGTACCGCCACTTTAGTCTACTTATACCCCGATTCCGCACATTAGTTGGGCAACGCTCTCACGTTGTCTACATTTCACGTAAATGGAACTCTCTTCCCAATGAAATTAGAACGATTAGCTCAACGATGATTTTCAGGAAGAAATTAATTCAGTACACAGTATCCACTGGGATCAATTGAGGTCGCAAATGCGTGAGGTGGGTCCGCTCCTGACAACAATTTTAGGTAGATTTGTTCAATTTATATCATTGCATTTCTTCTCTTTTCTGTCTCTAATTCTTCTCTTCTCATCTTTACATTATTTTGATTCTTGTAAGCCACATAGTTGTAAGATAGCTTAATTTTTTTCCATTTTAATTTAATTCTCACCATTTTCTATTTTCGTATACATACTTAAAAGTTCATCTTGTTGAATACATTGAATAAAGCATTTAAATTTGAATTTGAATTTCTGTGAGCACTTCAGCTGAAAACTTATTGATTTTTAATCGCCCGGATGTTCTTGCAGAAAGTGTTGAAAATATATTTCCTACGCCTCCTGCTACTGCGTCATCAAATCAAAAGAGGCTGAATCTTCATGTATAAATGTTTTCGCTTTCGATGAGCTAGAAGAACAAATAAAGAAGAAACCTAGGTATACTTTACTACCGTCTGAGCTCAACCTAAAAGATAAAGATAAAGAAGCTTTATTGAGGCTATAAAACACATGAACTGAACAAGAGTCTTCACGACTTCTTAAGAATATATTGCCGACTTATTCGTACGTCTGGCATCTTATAATATCAAGGGTGAGGTCTGGTTACCTCTTACAAATGTTTAATTATTGTGACAGAAGGTCTGAACATTGTTAGTGATACCTGCGTGTGCTTGCTCCCGGCACACCTTCACAACATTGCCTCTTGCGGGCCTAAAACATCAACAAACAACACTTATAAACTTAAAAACTAAATAACTAAGTCTCCTTGGGGGCAATACTTTGAGAAATATCACACAACTTATTGCTTGGATTATGCCTTACCTCAGTCTGATTACACAGAAGCTTTATTTAACTAACCTATTTGGAAGAACTAGGTTTACAAATTTTTTGTCTGACATTTATTGCTTCTTCTTATTCTAATACACGTCTTTTCTGTGGAAGTTCATTGAGAATATATCCCTTGGTGTACATTTTGTGAGAAAAGAGGAAAATTACTCTAGATATAATGATTATTCTATACATGCTTAAAAAGAAGTGAAAGAGTTTCTTATTTTTTAATGTAGAGCTACTTCCCTACGTATCTTATTAAACTTTGGTATGTTCAGGTAATGGCGTAAATTCTTACTCTAACGCCTAAGTCTATGCCTATTCCAGAAAGACTACTTACAATCTTACTCTAGTGCTTAAGTTTAAACTTAAGAAGAAAAAATTGAAAATTATTGGAGACAATACTGCTTTGGAGGTTGGGTTTATGAAAACATATTAACAAAACTTTACTGGTAAATTAATTACAAATGTGGATGATTCGATACAATTGGTTGTTTTTTTTTTTTTTTTTTTAAATGGTAAAACCAGATCTTTGCCAAAGCCGCACGGGTGCGAGTGACGATATTCTAACCTCTATAATTACAGGGCGAAGCCTTCTCATAGAACGGAACCGAAAATTGGTTTTCCTGAGTGACTTGTATAAGGGGTCGAGAGTCATCATGTAAGATGTTTATCGGGGAAAGGTAGTAATTATCTGCCAAGGTGTCATAACGATTAAGGTTGTATATTGAATTAATAATAGGATTTTGATGATTAGTAATGCGCTCTAACGCTTTGTTACGTAGTTTTAGTAAATATAGGGTTAGGGGAGTTATACCTGTTTCCTTGTAAAGGACTGCGTTAGGGAACCATTTTTGGTTGGCTCTTCTATATTTGCCTGAGCAAAAGCGGAGGACTCTTCTTTCAAAAAGGTTCAGCTGTTTTGCTACACAAGGCGAGATGGTGAACCAAGATGTAAAACCGTATGTGAGGACTGGTCTGATGAGAGTTTTATAAATCAGTATCTTTGTGCTTTTAGTTAGGCTCTGAGAGCTGAGTAGTGGTTTAAGAATAGCTGAGGCTGCTTTGGCTTTATTTAGAGCTTTTCTGGCGTGTGTATTGAATCTAAACTTGTTATTGAGTCTAATGCCGAGATAGTCTATTTCAGTTTTAAGGGGAATGTTGTAATTATTGATACTAAGATTGAGGGTTTTGCTTTCGCGAACAGCCAAGTGGTGTCCCTTTCCACTAGCGTTTCTGAAGCAGATCAAGCCCCATTTACCACTGTTAAGCTTGATGCCCCAAATATTGTAGTAATTGAGTATCGTTGGAATTATGTTTTTCACCTTGTCTAGTGCGGCATGAGGACGTTCATCACTGGCTAAAATGATTGTGTCGTCGGCGTATCAGATTGCCCCCGGCTCCTCACCTACGGGGTCCTTAATGGGGAAGTCATTTAAAAAGATATTAAATAGTTGGGGGCCAAGTATGGAACCCTGCGGGACTCCCGTGTGTACAGGGATGGTACCAGTGGATTCATTGCCTATAGTAATATTAGTTTTCCTCTCTGCTAGAAAGCTATTTATTGTTTTTACCAGCCAACCTGGGAGATTTATTTGTAGTAGTTTATAAATGAGACCTTTGTGCCAAACAGAGTCGAAGGCTTTTTCTAAGTCTATGCCTAAGCAAACTGTTCACTTCTTGCTTCTTAGATTGTGAGTGATTTTGTTGGACAAAAGTAGGATAGACTGTTCCGTGGAATGCCCCGTTTTGAAACCGAATTGGTTATCCGGAATGATATTCAAATCCTCGCAGGCAGATTCCAACTTTTCCGCCAGAACCCTTTCAAATAGTTTACCGACATTGGAGATCAAGGAGATAGGTCTGAATTCCCTAATATCTTTAGAGTTCCTTTTCTTGGCTATTGGGATGACTCTAGACTCCTTCCAAACTGCAGGAAAATGACCGTTGTTGATACATTGGTTGAATAGTGAGGACAGGATTAAGTCAAGTGAGGCTGGGCATTTGCGGATAATGAAATTGGTGATTAGGTCCGGTCCGGACGATTTTTTGTTGTTAAGGTTTAATTTGAAAATTTTAATTTTAATTGCGGAGGTAAATTTTAATTGATCAGTTAGCTGCTAGCTGATCCCCTAGAGGTGTGGTGTTAAAGTTCTGCACACTATCAAGCACGAGCCTGCTCATGGATATATCATGTGATGGACGATTTTCGGAGTAAATGTCCGTGAAGTATTCTTTAAACGCTTCTAACTTATCCTCAGTATTGACCAGAGCTTGATTGTTATAAGTGAGGGAGTCCTTGTTAATGTCGGTTCCAAAGAATTTTCTGTTCGTGATTCTGTCTATTTCTTTAAAGGCTTGAGGAGAGGGGACTATTATGCCAAGTCTTCGCTTGAAAGCCATATTAAGTTCGATCCTAACCCTATCTCTAATGATCTTGCTAAGGCATTGCGTTCTGGAATGCATTTCCTGGTAATCGCTGTTAACTCTATTCCTGTGCCTGTGAAATATTCTTTTCATAATTCTGAGCCAGTTGTTTCTAAGTTTTGTGTGTGGTGTTTCGGATTACGGAGTGTCTTTGGGTACAATCAAGTATTTCTTTGTTAATCCTGGGTATGTATCTGTCAATCTCTTGATTTGAGATGTTTTCCTCTGAGGGGATGCTAATATGTTTGAGTCTTTGGTCAAGGTCGTACCAGAATGAACGCCAGTCTGTGTGCTCGAAGGAAGTAAAGGTCTCTGGTGTAAATAAAAGAGGAGAAAATTTTATAAATGAAGTGACAGTACGACACCGAAGTGATCAGATGGAGAGAGTATTGTAAAGCATGAGGGGGCTTGAGCTCTGTTTGGTGACGCGGCCAGAGAGGCCGAGATGAGGAACAGGTCCAAGATTAAAGATGATCTCGGGTGGGGCTGTTTGGTGATAGTAAAGGGTCCGCCATCTAACGTTTTTTTTTTCAACTAGTGCTTATTTCGTGAAAGGTAACACTTAGCTCATGTCTGATTTGACAGATAATTAGTTTTATTCTTCCGCTGAACGAATATGGTTATGTATACGCTTGAACAACGCTGGGAAATATTGCGACATTACTTTGAAAATCATGGTAATGTTGCAGAATGTGTGCGAAAATTGCGTACGGATTTTGGAAGAAGAGAAGCACCGTCAGCTCCGTATGTTCGTTATCTTGTGAAAAAAGTGAAAGAAACTGGCATCCTCATCGATAAACCAAAGCGTGAAAAGCCAAAAACAGTGCGTACACCCGATAATATTGATTGTGTGGCAGAAAGTGTACGTGAAGCGCCATCAACATCAATTCACCGTCGTTCTCAACAATTGAACATTTCGGAGACATCATTGAGACGAATTTTGCATAAAGATCTTGGTATGACGCCATACAAAGTCCAATTGGTTCAGGAGTTGAAGCCAACTGACCACCCAATGCGTTTTCGCTTCGCTGAGTGGGCCTGCGATCGACTTACAGAAGATGCCGGTTTTGCCAAAAAAATCATCTTTTCGGATGAAGCTCATTTTGATCTTGGCGGGTATGTAAACAAGCAAAATTGTCGCATTTGGGGCACAGAAAACCCGCACGCATACATTGAAAAGCCGATACACCCAAAACGAGTCACTGAGGCATAATTGGGCCATTTTTCTTCGAAAATGAGCAAGGAGTGGCCGTTACAGTCAATGGCAATCGTTATCGGGCCATGTTGAACGAATTTTTGTTCAGGAAAATTGAAGAGGAGGATATTGGCAACATTTGGTTTCAACAGGACGGCGCTACGTGCCACACAGCCGAAGCTACACTCGATGTTTTGCGATCTCTCTAAAAAAAAAAAGTTATTTGGCGGACTATATCTAGTGAGAGGAATGGTCCGTTGTGCAGCCAGTTATAAATGGTGTTACCGTTCCTGTTGTTTAGCGTGTCTCCCCAACTGATATGTCTTGCATAAAAATCTCCACCTAGGATCACTGCTTCAAATCCATACGATATGGTGTGCAGCCTATCTAATTCGTTAGCAAATTTCGGGTCAGAGTTCGTAGGTATGTATATGCTTCCTAAAAGGAGTTTTTTGGGAGAGTTAGAGTTGATAGAGTAAGTTATGCTTGCAAGGCAAACTGAAATGAGGTCACTGTGAAACGGAATTTGCGAGTATTTAAAATTATTTTTTAACACCACTGCTGTGCCTCTGCCACTGTCATTTCTAATAAAGTTAAAACCATCAAACCTAGGTTTGTGGTTATTTCTGAGTCTGGTTTCGAGATCAGACCTATTTGTATTTTGTTTTGGTTCAGAATACCTGCGAGCGCCATTCTTTTATCATGGGATACCAACGAGTTGATATTCAATGCGAAAGATTTAATGTTTGTACAGCTCATTTTGCTACAATGGAAGCAACGAAATCTAAGTATGCAAACATTTTATTTAGTTGGGCCAGAATTGGGTGATACGTACAATGAGATCCTTGAAAGGCATGTCAATCAATTTTTGAGATTCGCTCATGAAACTGTTCAACTCACCTTTAGCTTGATTCTGCTCCTCGGAGCCATTTTTAAGAGTGTCTGCGAATGACACTGAGGGGTTTATGTAATTAGTTATTGCATGATTAACTACGGCTCTTCTGTTGCTTGCCATCTGTCTGGCGTTTTGTTTCAGTGTGTCTCTTCTTTCTTTGTATTTTTTGAACTCCGGGCAGCCCCCATAGCTGGCCGGGTGACCCGAGGTCCCACAGTTAGCGCACTTGGGTGGTAGTTTAGTACTATTGCTTTCGCTTGCTTTAATGCAGACTTCAGAATCATGGCCCTCCCCACATATCACGCATCTACTAGTATAGGCACAGAAGTCACCCGTGTGTCCAAACCTTTGGCATCTGAAACACCTGATGATATTCTTTTGCCTCTTCCTTTCCCAAGTGATGGCTTGGTATAAGATATACCTAATTGCGAATAATTCAGAAGTGTTCTCTCCTGCTTCAAGCTGGATTGTGAACAATCTGGGGCTTAAGCCTAGCTCCCTAGTGCGAGCCGTGCTGAATGCCGAAACCTTGGCGATCTTAGTATTTGGGGCCTTTTCTTTCAGTGCTGATGCAATCTCCTCAACTAGAGTATCGCACTCTAACCCTCTGAGTAAGATAGAGGTTTTCTTAGATTCCTTAGGGGCAAATGAGAAGGCTTCCACGTGTGTACTGCGTAATCTGTCCATAAGTAATCTATGGATCCTTGCGTTGCTGACAAAAACCTTAGTTCGCCTAAAGCCTATATTTACAAACTTATATATATTGTAGTCTACGTTACAATCTAGGACTGTCGCCTCAATGACTTCAATTAAAATTTTAATATTGATACCAAAAACAAAGAAGGGTGGACAAAAAACTACTGCCCTGCTAGAAGGGCTCGCGTTACCAATGCTCTTAGGTGCCGGTGCCTTTGAGCCTGACTTATTGTTAATAATATGTGCTCCCGAGGTGCTTTTTGTAATATCAGTGTGAGGCGCGTCATCATACACACCCGTGTCCGTAAATTCGTCATCGTTAGATAATATCGCAAACTTATTGTAATAGTTATATTGGGCAAGATCATCCTTACCTTGATCTTCCTTTTCTGTATTTTTCTTTCTCTTTTTGGAATTTATAGTGATGAACTCCTGTGTAGATACCTTAAGTTTATCTTCCCACTCGGACGATGTAAGCGCACTATGTGCTTTCTTCAAAATATTATTATTTGTCGGCGAGGAGGTAATTTCCTCATTTAACTGGATCTGCGGTAATGGCTTCGAAATAATATTTGGAGGCGAGAAGGTGTTTTCCTCGTTTAACTGGATATGCGGTGGAGTGCCTACAAGATGGCTGCTGTTGCCTTCTTTGTTAGATTCGTTCACTTTAACCTCGAATTGCCTCAGCTTATCTATGTCTTCCGGTTTGAGGACGTCTCCGACGCTCTTCATATTTCGAATGTTTTTAAACTGTTTTCCTGCTGTTTTTCTATTATGGATCTCATTAGAAAGAGAACTGACTTTGTTAAGACCGCCACTAAAATCGCCGGCTTTGCTAGGGTACGCCTGCTTTTGTTTCACCTTATTGTCTAATTTTGTGTTATTGGTGAGCTTTACCGAAGTGAACTCTAAAAAGAGATAACTCTCACTTTATTGAACTTAGAACTTTACTATGTGATTTAATCACCTTTTATTAATGAAAATACTATGATAACTATTAAAATTATAATCCAATTCACTTTGCTCAAAAATTTGGCTTCCATTCCCATCGAGGTTTCCGCCATCTTTTCTGAGCTCAACCTAAAGAAATTGTTATCTGACAACTGTATAGGAATTGCTATTACTTTCTTATACAGCATACTAAGGCTATTAGGTTCAAATTTCACAAAACTATTTGGTGGAGATTGTCAACCAAAATTTTCTAAATTCTAAATTTTGGATAACCGGATTATCTTTACTCTTTAAATATCTTTATATACAGAATTAAATCCCTTCAGAATATTATGAAATGAAATGTTTTCAGATTTATCTAATAAAATTATAGAGCTCTTTCCCAGCGAGCTATTTCCCAACGTCATGCATATATTATGTTTCACCTGTACGAGAGCGGGATTCACAAATTAACAAGCCGGGAATATCAAGAAGAAAGCTTGTGGATAAGTACAGAAATAAGCTTACTTTCCTAAGAAAGGTCAAGGTCTTACCATCGCGGTACGAAGATATTGAAAAATTTGCAAAAGAACGGGACACAACTTTAGGTAAGTTCCAAATTTCAGTTTTTAGTAAGGATTATTTAGACGTTATGACTTGTAGTTTCATCAGAAGGGGAGCAAAGTAATACTTGGTTACAAAATAATAACGAGCCATGGGATCAAGTCAAATATTGGCAGTCTTCTTATAATGTTCGCATCGTTTTTTTTTTTTCAGAAGCCTACAGACATTACTCATATATTTGTTACCTCTTTTGCTTTTAAAACGAGTACAAGTCATATGTTGGTAAAAGTTGAAATACTATTTTCACTGCAAGAAATAAGTAATATAGCTTCCTTTATACTACAGATTGACATAGACTTTACAAGGTCCTATCCGCAGAAAAACAACAAATTTTATGAATTCTTCAACAAAATATTGAAACTCAGAAGAAATCATCTTCGTTTGTACTCTGCAAGGCTCAAAATACAGGAAAAAAGGAAAGCGTTTCTGGAAGCCAAGCATTGCTGAGAGTGGAGTGGGAATTGTCGCTCATTCCAAAATTCCAGATGACATCGAGACGGATATGCAAAAGAAAAGGTCATTAATGCAAAAACTAGGACGAACCGTGCTGCCATATACCATCATACAAAGACCGTCTAGCACCCATCGAAAAAGTGTACGTAGTTGTTGAAATTTTTATTTATTTAGTGCCGTCTCTACTAAAAGGCACAGATATTTGCTTCGAGACGTTTCACGATTTACAAGCGCAATATCCCGTAGAATGTGAGCACATTTGGTTCTTAATACAACCGGGTGTTTTTAACATAAAAACCAAATGGGATAAAAATATTCCAAACATATCGGATATTTTAAACAGAATCTGTTTACAAAATGTGTAAGTGTAAGCTTTGTAATAAGACTTTTCTCGATTCACAAAATTTCTTGAATCATACTAACTACATAAACTTTGTGGGCTCTAGTTATAGATTTTTCATCTCTACCAAACAAATGGTTCTACACAAGAGTACTTCATTAAGTTCAGATATATATGATAAAACCTTTGAACTAAATTTAAATATAATATGTAATAAAGAGCAGTCTGAGCGCACATATTCTGGTAAACATGTACAAAACTGCATAGAAAGTTATTAAGGCTGGGTCCTAAATTGGACAGCTCGGTGCGTTAAATTGCGTTAAATTGTCGTAGATATAAGTAGAATTTTTAAAATCGGAAATCGTTAGTTTTTGCTTCTATTGCGTTAAATTGTCGTAGATATAAGTAGAATTTTAAAAGTCGGAAATCGTTAGTTTTTGCTTATTCACTTCAAAAAGCTTATGTTAAAAATTTATTTAATTTAGTTCAAATTTGTGGCAGCACCGCTCCGCAAACTAGATAAATTGAAAAAAAAAAAATCATTGAATTTTCAATAAAAATTGGAGAACAAATTTAAAATTTAGAAAAAGGTTATTTTGTTGCCTTGAGTATTTAAATAAATATTCCATTAATCAATTCGCGACTTATTCAAAAATTTAAGCCCGCCCCATCTTAAGAATTGTGAACCGATCTGCTCCATTTTTGACAGCGACCCAGCCTTAATATAAAAACATATAGACAATTTTTGAAAACTGTATGACAACAACACCGTAACAAAGGCTGTGGTACAAACCGTAATTGAATTTTGTGAGACCTGCGCTGAAGGTAAAGGGGGGTGCCGGTTGTGAAAGGATAACTCAACTTATTTAAATTAAAATATAAAATTCTTTAATTTGATATATTGCTTAGAACTATTATCACAAAAAAATTCAATGCTTACAACTAACTGATAGCCTTAACTAATAGCCTTAAAAATAACGTTTTTTAGATATTTTTTTTTTATGTAAATAAAGATAATAGAATAATGATATTCATGCAAGTTATTAAGCATATATTTAAGTATACAAGAAAAAAGTTATTAAAAAAAAATATTAGTAAATGGTGACACCAGAGCCATTCTCGCAAGGCTTGTCGAATTTAAAGCTCTCTGCGGCACGTAGTGTAGCTGGTGCAATTTTGATTTTGGATAAAAAAGAAAAAAAATCACATGCTCATAGCTAGTGAAGTACGTAGGGAATTTTGGAAATATATATTTGTGTATGATTGACGCGTATTTAAATGAAATCGTTCAATTTTCGACACAAAAAGCGGTAATCATTCGTTAATAAATAATGTCTAAAAGGACGTATCGAAAATCCCGTACGTATTTCACTTCAAAATATTATTTTTAAGATATTGTTAAAAATTCAAATGAAGAGAATGAAAATTGTGGGAGTTATGCTGCGTGCCGTTTTGAAAAATCATGTTTCGAGAAAAACACGTTTAAAGTTTTCAAAGAATTATTGACATGAAAAATTCGACGGCTTAAATTTTACATGTACTGATGCTAAACTAACGTACTATGCTTGGCAATGATTTTAACTGAACATAAACACTTCCTAACGACATATGTTACTGTATTAGTGTCAGTGAGGTAAGAAAGCACCTTCCAAGTAGGATATATTTGACGCAGGCAGTCATTTCGGAACAGACCGACGGGCTCGGGGAGGAGCCTAAAATTTCGATGAAGAAAATTCCTTTCAGGTATAAAGCTTTATACCTCATATTCTAGAATGTTCAACGCATCTTTTAAGCCAATAAAAAAAAATTGATTTTCTAAAGAGTTTACAGTGGTGTTACCCCTTAATGAATTAATTCAAAAATAAAAATAGGAGTTCTTTTTGCTGCACGTCTAAGCACAGTAGCAATAATAAAAAATAACTAAATTGGCAGAAGTATGTTTCTGTAGCAGAAACAAATTCCTGCTAAATAAACGATTGAATAAAGCAGAAGTAAATTTCTGCAGCAGAAGTAGATTCCTGCTTAGACGTAGGATAAAATTAAAGCAGAAGTATATTTCTGCAGTTGGAGTAGATTCCTACTCAGGTGGGTGATGAAAGATAAACAGAAGTAGATTTCTGCAGTAGGAGTAAATTCCTACTTAGGTGTGGGATGGAATTAATGCAGAAGTAGATTTCTGCAGTAGGAGTACATTCCTCCTAAGGTGTGGGATGGAAATTAATGTAGAAGTAAATTTCTGCAGTAGGAGTAAGTTCCTCCTAAGGTGTGGGATCGAAATTAATGTAGAAGTAAATTTCTGCAGTAGGAGTAAATTCCTACTTAGCTGAGAGATGAGAATTAGCAGAATTAAATTTCTGCAGAAGGAGTAAATTCCTACTTAGATGGAAGCAAAATTTGGTTTGTATAATTAGGAAAATCAGAGTAAATTCTGATGAGTTCTGATCAAATTCTGAATTGAGAATTGCAGCTCGTCGCCACTATGGGTTGCCTTGGCAACGATCGTTCTCAAAGTTGTTAAACTTTGATGGCGGTGTCCCACAGTGACGTCATAGTGAACCATCAAAGTTGAACTGAGCTCTGACTGCGACGAAGGTGAGAATATCTAATGTAATGTGATGTCATTGAATGACATTACAAATATAAATAATCGGTCGTATGATGGATTTCTGGTAAGTTAGTTAATTTATTTTATTATTTATTTATTAGTAATGAGTTTTTTTTATTTTCAAGTGGAAATACATTTGGAAGTAATTAGTATGACGCTGGACAAAAGGGAGGAAGTTCCCTAGAATTAGATAAGTGCCATTCGTTTTAAATTATTTCAGAAATTGGATTCTTTGTATTTTGTTTTTTTTTTATCTTTTTTCAGGAAATGCAAACTAGGGAAGGATAAGCAGTGAGGGACTATTAAGAAACTCAGTTTGGCCTGAACAAATATTGAATTGACATCGTTATTTGATGATGATTTTGCCAAAAAAGTGAAATTAAAAGGCTATCCAACTCTTAGTAATCTTATGTACGCTTTAGACAACAACCTCTTTTAAAGTTATTCATCTGAGAGTAAGCGATCAGTTCATTTCGAAAATTCAAAATTTTTAATAAGCCCTAAAAAGTTTATAATTGGTAGTATAATAGATGACTACAGAATAGCGCACACAACATAAATGTGTCCATGGTATGTTACTGTGAAATTCTGTTAGGATATACGAATTGTCCGTGGGAAATCCCGTCCGGTTCCACTTAACAACGTAAGACATCCCAAGGAGTGACGAATGTCTGGGGTTAGGGTTTCCCTGGTAGATCCCATGCACTTCCCACAGGATTTCCTGTAGTTGTACTTAGGCACAGTTAACGCATTCCATAATATAAAATTCCCGAGAAAGTTATGAGATCTTTGAGACAAGAATGAGATCGTCCTGGGTAATTTTGTGCTGTATGGGAAACGATCAAGTAACACTCCGCGGGAAAGATTGCAAAGTACAAATAATTCCTCTGCGAAAAGTCTTAAGAGTTTTTTTCGACAATTCAAATAAGGTTGTAATACCGTTGGTAATTTTTTTTTATGATTATGAACCTGGAAATCCACTAGGATCAAGAGCTGGGATACATCCGGAATACTCATTTAAGCTTAAAAATATTTTTCTTGTGCCTTTGCTTTTCTTCCTCAGATAAAGTTTTACATGGTAATCAATCTATGTTTCGAAAATTGATTGCTCAACTAAAAGATTTAGAATTAGAAGAAATTTCAATAACAAAACCCAAAAGTATAACCTTATACTTTGTTTCTCTATTACTAGTTGGAGATAATTTACGAATGAATTTAATAATGGGTTTTACAGAGAGTTTTACTTCGCAACACTTTTGTCGTATATGTAGACAGGGAAAGGTCGTTAGAAGATCTCAGTGTGTTGAGAATGAAGATGCTCTTCGAAGCAAATAAAATTACGAAATAGATTTACGAATTTCGAGTTTGGAGTAAAAGAAAACTGTGTGTGGAATTCTTTATCGATTACCATAATACTGTTAATATTTCAGTGGATCCCATGCATTATTTGTCAGAAAGGGTTTTCCGCTATGATATGGCAAAGATTTTACAGTCAATGATGTTGTTGTGTATTTTAGTATGTCGAGTCAGCGATCTTGTTCCCTCAAATAATAAATCATGGTCTCTGTACATTTAACTATTTTATATCTTACATATAGTATTTGCTAAGCAAACAAGTACAAGCCAAATTTCTTGCTTACGGTATTTAATTGAGTGGCATAATTCATTATATATTGAATTATACAAGGAGTACCTCAAACCAAAATTTCACATAATCTTACACTACCCTCGAATTATAGAACTTATAGGACCCTTTGTCAAACAACAATAATGATATTTGAGGTGTTTAAATATCAACTAAAACTCTATTACATTCTTCTGTCTTACTCCTGTCTATGAAATATAAAAGAATATAGTAAACGAAAGCGTTTATCACCTCAGGAATTAGACCTGGTATTTGTGTTGTCCCCTTCTTGAATTCTATAAATTTTGAGTCCTTTTCTTGGATTAAAACTAATAACATACTTTACATAATCGGTTACAGTTTTAGCTAGGTTATGATTCTTGTGAAGAACCAGTGTTTGGGTGTATAAAATATATTTTTTGTGATAAAATGTGTGTCTATCCAACAGGTCCATTATTTCCAACAAACTAATTACATAAATCCTAAATAAATATAATAAAGCGTAAGACACAAATGTCTATTTGATGAAAAGAAATCATTCAAATAAAACCTATCTTTGTACGAAATACCATATTTATTTCGCCGTATTTAAATATATATTTTATTCCACACAAATAAACCAAAGAATTCTTTTTCAGTGTAAGTGTTGTCAGGACATAAGTATCTTTCCTATTGTAATTCCGTATCAGGATCAGTGTAGATCGAATTTTGTATAGATAAAAATATATGTCTGCCCTAGTTTCTGAGCTCTCGAGCTTTTCAGGCCTCGATCCCTCTTCAGACATTTAGAAATTTTGAAGACTCATTTCCATTGGAAATATTAGCAGTTTAGCTACATAAAAACGCAAACGTATAATAATACTTTAAACAGAGGCGGACTTAGGCATAGGCTGACTAGGCTGAAACATATAGCAGCAAATTTTGAGGGGCGGCAAGCTGGTAATGGTAAAAAATAAATAAATAAAAAATAGTACCATCAATTTGTTGGATATTTCAACACATGGTTACGGATATAACAATACATGATAATAGAAACAACTCAACAATGACGAGACGATATAAATATGCCAACATATGACAGCAGAAATAAACCAGCACATGATTATTGATGTTATTATTATTTTTTTTTTATTAAACTAAGATTTTTTAATACAGATGTTTATCACCATCATTTTTCTATTACGTAATGATTATACTTCTTTATCGCTGGTTGGCTGTAATTCGTCCAATATAAAATTATCCCGCGGATCCCATAGCTTCAGTTTTTCGGTTGTGAGTACTCCTTCGTATGGCTTCTGGGAAATCTGCATTTTCGGTGTATCTCTATGTAGTAATCTGTAATTTTGTAAATCTATTTAGACTTGCTGATCGGGCTGTTCCACGGTCTCTACAATGTGTTCATCACTTTGATTGGTTTTCCTGCGAAGAATTGTCATTTGTCGTAAAGGAAAGTTGGATCCATTTCAGCTTTTATTGCTACTAGCTCCTTCCTCTGGATTCACCTCCGATGATATGCATATTATTTTATAATTTTCAATTTAACTTGACAGACGGATGAATTGCAAATTATTTTGCAATATTCTATATAAACACGCCACTTAGTTTTATAATTTGGATTCTTTATCCCACTTCAGAGTTGTAGTAAGTATTACCATAGATGGCACAAGAACTAGATGTCGCATGCAGTACCAAAAAAGTATACAAAATTTATATGGCTGGGTGGTCTATTCCGGAATGGACCACAACATTTGAAATGTTGTATACGTCAAGTGATTCATATTTTTTCGTATCCGAAGTGTTGAGGAAGTCGATCAAATGTATACAAAACTGCTATTATAAAAACATTTTCTGTTGGCATGCTCTTATACATTTCACAATCTGTATACTCTGTTCTAGTATGCCATGCGACATCTAGCTCTTGTGCCATCTATGGTATTACTCTACTCGCTAGTTCGCCCATAACTAGAATGACAAAACCAGAAATTTGATCTGGGTTCTCATCACCAACAAGCGAGCAGAGTTCAAGTCAGTGCTCCTTAAGGCAGCAATTCTAAACGCCTTTCTTTTTAAGGTCACTGATTGCTCGGCTCTGCTTTTATTGATTTTGCCTGACTTTACCATATTTATTGCTACCCTGTCTGGCGAAGTACTCATTTAGGCAATAAATGCGAAATCTTTTCTAAGAGTTAAATGGTCCACACATAATACAACTGTCGATCCAACTGTTGTACCAATTCATGTTGGCGTGCAATCATTGTATGGTGTGTGGGCCAATTGTACGAAGCATGCAACGATCACTAGCTTGATTGGATGGTTTGATGTGCATGCAGGCAAACCGCTTTTGTATATGGGACGAACGAAATTGGGCCTACAGTTGTATCGTCTCTGGATTACTATACAACCGTTGCACCGACAGTTGTATGGTCTGTGGGCCGCTTTAATGGATCCTACAATAGGTATCACAAATTTTATTACAAAATAATCAAAACGTAGTACAACCTAGTTGTACTATCAAAACTTTTATTTCTGTGCTTATTAATACATTATATATCTAAAAATTATTTCGGTGACTGAGTTTGTATTTTTTGCATAGAGCATTAACCTGCATATGCTCGGTTAGGGTGGCCTGAAAATGTGTGGATTTGCAAAAGTGAAAAAAAGGTCTAAATGGTCATTCAGAATTTGTTACCTAATGTAATTTCAAACTTCTATGTAAAATTTCAGTGAAATTAATTAATGTTTAGAGCTTTCTTGATCCTTGTTTTTTAATTTAAGGGAACTAAGTTATGAACTTACTGCAGTAAATGTCGTTTTATAAAATTAAGTCCTTCTATTTTTTACAAAATTTTCAAAACGCAAATTCAGACCCGCAACTCCACGCGGGTATAAGTTTTCTACTATAAAGTTATGAACAATCGATAATCTTAAGTAGGTTACGTAGTGTATGAATTGTTCTCAAAATGCGATTTTCAAAGGTGAAGCATTTTAACAAATTACAAAGAATATGTTCCGGTCCAACATTTTCACTGTAACAAAATGATTTATAAAAAAAAAAAAAAACTAGTTACAATTGGTCTTAAGATCAATAATATTATTCCCTAGGGTCTAGATGATCACAAAAGTTTTTATGAAAACGCCGCCTACAAAATTTCATATCTTTAGGTCAACGAGTTCGTAGGCATTGTCCAGATATATTGTAAAATTCGAAGCTTTGTATGGCAACACCAAGAAAAGGTTGCCCTAATTAGTCCATTTTGGAATTTGTATTTGCGATTCCTTTGAGAACGTCGTGTACAAAATTTGAGCTCTCCATGTCAACGCGTTCTCAGGTAGTGTCCAAATAATAGTTAAAACCTAAAGTTTTGGATGGCAACACCCAAAAGGAGTTGCCCGATTAAGTATATTTTAAAATTTCATTTACTACAATTATGAAAACACCATGTACCAAATTTCAGCTCTATAGGTTAACACGTTCTCGGGCAGTGCCCAAAATATACCGTTAAAAACGAAATTTTTATATGGAAATCCTACGAAGTAGTGGCCCGATTTGTACCATTTTCGAAATTAAATTTTCTTTTTTTTTTTTTTGTAAGACCGTGCGTAAATTTTCAGCACTCTAAGTGAATGCGTTCTCGAGTTATCGTGCGGACAGACGGACAGACAGACACCTTCGAAAACCGGATTTTGAGAACAGTTTATACACTACGTGACCCCCTTAAATTATAGTCGCTAGAAAGATTATCGATTGTAGATTTCATTATAGAAGAAAAAGTAACGGGTGCCACTTTTCCTTACAAAAAAAATTGACGCGAAATCAAAAACTCGGAGTTCCCGGCCCGAATTTCCGTTTTGAAAAATTTATAAAAAATAGAAGAATTTAATTTTCAAAAAGACTTTCACTGCAGTAAGTTCATAATTATGTTCCCTTAGATTTAAGAAAAGAAGTCAAATTAAAAAGTTATGACAGAAAATATTGAAACAGTTTTCCTGAAAGTCCAAAACAGCCAAAAAAACACTATTTTCGATTTGAGCGACCTCTAAACATTAAATTTTTGCGTAGAAGCATAAAATTACATTAGTTAACAAATTCTGAATGAGCATTTAGACATTTTAACACTTTTGTTCTTCGAGCCACCTTACTGGGCACACATGTACGTATTGGCTGAAAACTATGCTGAGAACTATGTTCTAAAAGAAAGTAAAAACTTCAAACTACATCTTAGTAGAGAAATGAAAGTAGAAGAACAGCGTCGGACCAAAAGAGAATATAAACAGTTGTTTGCATTCCAAGATTTCATAAGAGATTAACTCACCGGTTTGAAAATTTCCTTTTTTCCAATCAAATTCCCAGCAATTTTCAGGTTTGTTAATTTAGCACTAATATGATGACTGGGGATAGTTAGCACTAACAACTGAAAAACTGAAGTTTCAAAATAATGCAAAAATTTCAATTCACCGGCATGAAAGCCGCAGGGTAGCAATACTTCACACAATTATTAATAATTTATTATTGGTTGGTTAATCAAAGAACTACACTTGATATAATACAAAATATCCCGAACCTCAACAATTTAATATTGATGAGATGTAGGAAGAACAAATGCAATTACATAATATTATGTACTTCACAGCAATCACGAGTTCACGGCACATAAACATAAACACATGATTAGCGAATACATTATATTAATCCAAATGCTAATTCTGTAGGTACTCTCAATGCCGCGGTTACTGGCGATTCCAATTATCAACATGCGTTAAAAATTTGATGTATTTGCAAAATTATCAAGCTATAAAACAACTGCAGGTCACAGCGCTTTGCGCCAACAATGATACCAAGAGACGACCTTCTAATCTTTCAGCTGTAAGATTTGTCTTTCAGATTTTTTTCCTTATTTAGCTCAAAAATTAATATAATTTAAATCTATACACATACAAATAAATTTTTTTTTTTGAAATTTATTGTTACTATTAAATAACACATTCATCGAAAAAATAAACACTCAGATGTTAGGTACGTTTTATGATTCCCACGTGAAACTGTTGCATAGGTTATACAATGATCACAAGATGTTAAGGTGATCAAATTTTTAACTAGTGCTCCTTTTTAACTATTTTGGGCCCCACGTTGGGCCCCGAATTTGGTACGTACTCCATCACACGTCTACGATTATACCACAAAACTGGGTTCAAAATAAATGTGACAACGAAATTGATCTGGGAATAACTTTAACAAAGAACAGAATGTGGTGTTAGTCCATTTAAAATATAATTAAAAAAAAAAACAAAAACTCCTGAATTAAAGAGCATGCAACAATATTATATGGTACTTTTCTGTGTGTGTAAATTGAAAATAAAATTATTGATACTAAATCTCCAATTTTACCAGAAAGTATATGTGAGAAAATTATGTAATATTATGTATTAGCTTTAATATCCAGCAAATTTCCGTTTACTGCCCTTCACTTTGACCCTCCAGAATTGTGCAGTAAAATAATCAGACTCTAGTCCAAAAATCTTTTTAATTCCTCCTTTGCAATTATAAATTTTATTAAAAATATTTTTTGCTACAGCTCAACTATGATGTAACTATATATAAAAATACAAACAATTAACAAATCAATTTAAAACGCAAGAATGCACATTAAGCATAATTGCAATAATCAATTGACCTGAAATTAACTTTTATATAAATAAGTTACGAATATTATATTAAAGATCATTAGTATAGATAGTAAAATCAGAGGTCAAGTCTTTCACTTAGTGACTCCTGTTAACAGGAGTTCTGATCTTTTAAGCTACTTCCTGGTGGTTGCCACCACTCTTTATCATATACAAGAGCGTAGTAATAGCGTAATCTTTACCGCTACATGGCAGCTGTGTTCACTTAATTCAAGGCGAGATCGCAATAACATAATTTTCTACGTATCTCTACCACGAAGTAATTCACTCATCTTATTTATTTACTTAACCCTTGTTAATTTTATAGAATCATTTATAAGTGTTTTACATTTTGTGTCTATACTGTTCAAGAGACTGATTAAGAGATAGCGATCGTTCCCTTCATCTTAAATAATTTGCAATATGATCTTATGGATATTCGTCATCCGACTATCACGTGGGTGGGTCTAACCCTTAACCCCACCTAAGCAGTCGAGTAACTTTTTTTTTTTTTTTTAATTTTTATGAAGTCCTATTATCTGCTAATGGAAGATCTTATGGTCCTGGAATAGATGATTCTATGTAAGTATAAAATATTTACTTTTTATATTTGTTTAAAGGAAACCTCAAACTTTAAACGTGTTTTTCTCGAAACATGGTTTTGAAGATTGGTGCCACGAAATTTTTCCTTTCCTTTCAATCAATCTCGCTCAAATTTTGTACATTGGTTTCTAGTACTGTCGTATGCGTTTTTTCATATCTTGAAATTAAAAATATTTATTTAAAAAAAAATATATGTATATTTCCCAAATAAAGGTTTTTCAATTTTGAATATCTGTCATTTTCCTAGAAATTATTATTTTAAAAAACGGCTACGCCAAGAACAACTTTTATTAATTTGTACTTTAGAAATCTAATTATTTTTTTCATTTCTGGTAAGCCATCTTCGAGAATTTTCGGACATCGTAAAGTAGGCACCCCCCAATGGATTAACTTTTTTTTATAAAATTTTAATTTTCTTAAAGCTATTGATATTGTATTATTAAATAAAAAAAAAAAAAAAATTATTTAAAACGAAAAGAAAAAGTCCCAAAATTTGCGAAAAAACTACTTTTAGGTGTATATAACTCCTTAAGCCCTGGTCACACCGGTAGCGGCGCGGTGGCCCGCAGCAAAATAGAGTATTAACTTCATACCGGGAGCGGTGGATTGATCCAAATAAACTCTAGTTCCGATGAAGAAGTTCTGTTATTAGTAGCTCTGGTTGAAGCAAAATAGACAAAAGTGATAAAGTTCGATTACGAATACTTAAGAATGCCAAAAGCCTTTTTTAACGAATTGTGCGGACTTATTTCGAATGAAAAAGAAATTTTGCCGCCAGCGGCGAAAGAAATCGCGCAGCGGCAACTTAAAAATGTCGCGCCGAGCCGCTCCCGGTGTGACACCCACTTTAACCTACGATTCTGTGGTGTAGTGGACAGCAATGGATTTCGCTAATCATTGTAAGATTTTGGAAAAAATTTACAGATGGTACCTCCTCAGTGTAAGGGGTGCTCTCAAGTCAACTAGCACTCGGGCTCTTGAGGTAATCCTCAACATACACCTTGTGCAAATACATATCAAGAATGAGGCGTCAATTGCAGCGCTAAGACTGCATTTTGATCACACTGGAACAAAAGTTCCATAACTAATCCATTTTTAAATTTGTGCAGTTTATCACACCTAATATCGACAGGGATTGCGACTACCTCTTCCAGACTATCCTGAAAAGCAATTTTAAATCTATAATTCTTTTCAAGGCAGGCGTTTTCTGCGATCAGTCGGAAGCCAAGGCCATCCTTGAAGCCGGAAGACATCTCCATTACTCAGTGAGAGCAAGCAGCTGTCAAAGTTTTAAGTAAACCTTTAACAACCTACAAATTAGTAATGGATTGTAAAACCACTCTCGGAATAACAGGGTACTCGTTCGGTAGCTGCTAGAGCACAGCAGTATCAGCGGGAACGAAGAGCAGATGATATTGCTCGCCAAAGTGCAACCTCGGAAGAATCTTCCTCCTGTTATATGCTCCCGCCGTTCTTACTTAAGAGGCGAAAGGCAGGTAGGTTGATAATGCGGCTAAATCAGTATTTTATTTAAAACATACTTCAAAACTTACATTTACAAACAAACCGAAAAACTTTCCATTGTAAAATTCAAGTACAAATTGTAAATTTTAAGAAGACTTTAACACTAGCACCAAATATTTCCTAGACGCGACTTTACTGCTAAAGTATATACCCCAAATTCAAACTTCTTTCCTATTGATTGTACACTGAAAAAAAAAAAAATATTAGTTGCAACGACAAATCAAGATTAGTTGATTGATTCCTTTAATTGATTTGGTTAAACAAATAAGTGATTAATAAAATTGTAAGTGCTAATTAGTTGCAATTTCAAATTCGAATTAGTTGATTTGCCCTTAGTTGTTTTGGAAAATACTTTAGTTGTAGCTTCTAATTCAATTAGTTCAGTTAACAAATATTTGATGATAAATTAACTAATCATATTTCAAAAGAAATATTAGTAAAATCAACATATAAAATTATTAATTTTTTCACAACTAAACTGTTTGTTTATTTTTAAGATATTTTGTTATATTATCAAATTTATGCAATTAAGAATTACAACAAATAAATTGATAGATTTTTTTCAATATGATGTAACCTCACAATTTTCTTAATTAACGAATTACATTAGTTGACATGAATAATATAATTTTCGCATAACTTTAAATTTTAAATGAAATCACATAGGTAATACTGAGTTTATCATTTCGCTGGTAACGCATATTACTGTTAAAAGAAAAATGGATTGGTCACCCACGCATAATTGTTATTTTGAATTTTACATGTCTGTCCGTTTGTCCGTCTGCAAAATGAATCATAACCATTTTTACTGTCGCTTCATCGTTCTAGAAACTTCTACGCAAAATCATTAAATTACAAAAATACATTTGTTGAATCGAAAAATCTGAGCCTTTGCTTTGACACATCTTTTTTCAATTGGACTTTTGTTTGGAGATGTTAAAACCCAATTCGTAATTTCGATTTATACATTCGATGAATCAACAAATCAGAAATTTTTGCTTTATATAATTCACACTTAGAACTTATACTGATTGTATACGGGTATTTCACAAGTAGTGGATAATAATGAAGAAGGCGATAGGTCATGTCGAGAAATGAAAAAAATTGTATGGCAGAGGGGGCGCATTCTCAACCCTTTCCGAGATAATCGGGGTTAAAGGACTAAGGGTACGAGAAACGTAGGTTTGTACTAAAACAGTTATATCTCCTAAACGACAAACAGTAGAAAGATGATCGGGGTGCTAATTTATAGCGAACTTCCTTCACTTTTGATTCAATGTGTCAGTGTTTCTTCTACAGTATGTAGTTTAGAAGAACAGGTCTGCCAAACAACAAGTTTCAGCTGTTGTACCTCATTTTTTGTGTTTGAAGCAAGAAAACTAAAATAAAAACCTTATAATTTTTTTTTCTGTCTTACTCCTGTTAGAAGCTAAGATTGTTTTCTTTAAAACGCACTTTGCTTTCATTTTGTATCTTTCACCATTTATGAGTTATGACACAAAAATTCTTCCACTGCATGTACAAAAAAATCGGGATAAGTATTATAAAACCATAGAATACACGCCAGTCATTTTGGATACAAAGTAGAAAGTATGACGAATCGTTACTTTCCACATGCTGACATCTCTTTTGGTTGGACATCTGCTAAAATTTGTAACAAAGGATGGCTTACCTGACATCCTTTTAAAGATACAAGCAATTTATTACCTGCAACTTAGCTTATAATGGAGTTAATTTCTTATTGTACTCACTTCAGATCTTCGAGATCTTATGGACGATCTAGCTTTATCAATAAGAAGAGATATCATTTACTAATACGATGCAGCACCTGGACACACCGGATGAAATATCCTGCAGTGGATGAACACCAATTACCCAAATAAGTGGATTGGTCGGCACGGTCTTATGAAAGAGATTATGTACGCGTCGAAAATACCATCAAGAGACGAACTTATACACGGAGTCCAAGAAACTTCCAACAAATTTAAAGAGGATTTGGCAGCAACTGATCTTAAAACATCTATTAAGCGTAGAGCTTTACTTTGTATTCAAAATGACGGCAGGCATTTTGAAAATATTTTAAATAGTTAATGTTATTAATTGTTCCTCATAATAAATAAATATAAAAATGTTGTTTATGGTTTTAATACTATTTCATATTTTCTTGCAAGGTAGACTCTTCATGCATTGGAATAATTTTTGTGTCATAACTCATAAACGGTGAAAGGTACAAAATGAAAACAAAGTGCGTTTTAAAGAAAACAATCTTATCTTCTAACAAGAGTAAGACAGAAAAAAAATTATAAGGTTTTTATTTTAGTTTTTTTGTTTCAAACACAAAAAAATGAGGTACAAAAGCTGAAACTTAAAGTTTGGCAGACCGTTTCTTCTAAACTACATACTGTAGAAGAAGCACTGAAACATTGAGGTTCTCTATAAACTAGCACCCCGACCATCTTTCTACTGTTTGTCGTTTAGGAAATATAACTGTTTTAGTACAAACCTACGTTTCACGTACCCTTTGTCCTCTAACTCCGATTATCGCGGAAAGGGTTAAGAATGCCATACAATTTTTTTTAATTTCTCGACATGACCTATCGCCTCCTTCATTATTATCCACCATTTGTGAAACACCCGTATATAGGGTTTGCTTAATATTTTCTTCAGCGTCTACAGTAGGCAGAAACTCTCAGTCATACTAGAGCCAAGGAATTTGTCCACTTATTTCTTGAAGAAAACTTCACATTAGATCAAGAAATTTTGTCAATTTGGATTTGATAATTGTGTGGCATGTCAGACAATAAACAAGTAATAAAAAAAGTGATGAAATGGAAATTTCGAATGAAATATAAAGATAAACGTAAAACAATTTTTATTCCTCCATTTGTCAGTTTAAAATTGATTCACCTCTCGCAAAATCGCCGTTCCTTCCTTCAATTTTTCAATTATTCCACATACGTCGAAATTCGGTACTTATTTCTTAAAAAAATATTGACATAAATGGATGTTTCGAAAAGGGACGACCTCTTTTTGTCAATCGGGAAGTAGAGTTTTTCTGTTCGAATTACTTTTCTCTAGCATACTGCTTCAAAGGAATCGGCAAAGAAAAAATTCCTTGAGCATTCCATGACTTTTTTTTAAATAGCTGTTGTATAGGAAAATTCCTTGGCTCTAGCATACCGGGCTTTACGCGGAATGTTCATGCTGACGTTTGTAGTTGCCATATCAGAGTGACAACTCGTGATTATTTTCTTTTGAATATCGGCTTGTATGTTATTTCGTAAGCTTGAAGTGTAAAATTTAATTACATTTCGTTGTTTTGTTACATTATTTCGCGTCGCATAATAATCGCGATTGGCCTAAATTTTCCGTAGATGCTCCGCTTTCAGTCCAGCCGTTCATTCGACATTATTTACGTACATTGAGGGAAGGAAATGTAATTAGGTGAATAAATTTATAATTTAAAATTAAGATTGATATTCATTGTGATCCTTTCTCTTCAATCCAGGGTTAATGCCACCGAGGAGTGGAAACTGTGATGGTTTTGCCGTTAATGCATTAACTAAGGTTGTTGAAGGTTTGGCAGAAGGCCATATAAACATACCCGAACATGTTGAACAAATAAAACTCTACAGAAATATTCATTTACGGATTCTAAATTTTTTTCACAATGCTTTCGGAGCATCATCAACAGAAAGAACCGTCACAAAATGCATTTTCCAGTGTCTTAAAAGTGAGTGAGAAGCTACTTATTTCATCACATTACGTTATCAGGCCGCAATTTAATTTGTTTTTAATCCAGGCAAGGAAAGTGGTATCGAGTATTTGGTAGTATTATTTGCAGGGCAACTCGTGGCTTAAGTTTACATTAGGCGCTACTCTCCGATTTTTTTTTAATTTTGCCTATTAGTTGCAATTTACTCATAAATCACAAATATGTAATTACCAGGGTTACAAGAATTGCGTTTTGTTATTCATTACGAATATTCAAATGATGTATAGTAAAACAGCATTTAGTTGGAATGGTATTGAAAAAAATTTATTACAGAAACACACACACAGGCAGGCTGGCAGGCGCACACACACGCTCGCGGATCGAACCCGCCCATCCATATTCATGAAAATCTAATGAATGACTACATAGATGAACATAATGAAAATGTAATCGATGAAATAGTCTGCTCAATGTAATGCAGAAAGTAAGGAGCAACTGGTTTTCCTCTGAAGTGGCACGTGGCATAGCAGACAATGAGTCACTGAGAACGGTGTTGCTGCAATTAGTACGGGGAATCACAGCTTAATTTTTTTATTTTGTTTTTTATATGAATTTTTAAATGAAATCAACCTTTTATTTAGCCTATTTGTTTTTTTTTTTAATTGATGAAGTTTACTTTGTTATTTTAGTTATTATTAACCTCGATTATACCTATATGTACTTTTATAATTTATATTTTAATAAATTGTGAAGTGTCGCCTGAAGTATTTTAGCTTTTCAGAATATTTTTATTTCCTTAAAATTTTTCATTATAATTGTTCCAGCATGAATGATTATGCGACTACCTATTTCACCCGGTTCCTACTACATAGGATACAAATGAGAACATCGATAAAGAAAAGCTTTTTTCACTAATGAGGGCTGCATGTTTTATAATCAAAGAAAACACTGATTACCATGTAATGCAGAAAGTATACATTATGGCTACTGCCCTATGACATCGCAATGTCAATGTAAATGATGAACTCAATCAAAATGTAGCTATAGTTGCCATTTTCATTGATGAGAGCATTTATTCTTTCTCTGATGTGGTCGCTGCTGGGCGAATGTTCAGAAGGTATGTATATACCTGCCACTGCCTCTCTTTCTACTAAAAAGAAGAAGAAGAAGAATGAATTAATTGTCAAAATGTCAAATTGTGTTGTGAGGTCCAGTGAAAAGTACGCAATTTTTAAAGTTAAATATCTCGGAAACTATAAGTTTCCACTGAAAAAAGTTACATATTTTTGAGTAAATTGCAACTAGTACGCAAAGTTTACAAAAAATCGGAGAGCAGCTGTTCCCAGCTCGTTCAGCATCTTTGAGTGATGAACAGTCGAGTAGACTGGTAACAACAGGAATTTTATAATGCCACTGTACTATTAGCTATATTAGTTAGTCAGTCTCACCCTTCATAATGGAACGAACAAAGCAGCATATCCCTTCTGGTCGTCTACACATAAGATTGAATGAATGTGGTGGCACTCCCGTTCAGGGAAGAGCTGAACAGCTTCTTAAGGATTCGGTATAAGCATTCGTCAATGAAATGAATCTTTAGCGATTATTGAGAACCGATAATTTGATAACACAATTCTTTAGGCGAAGCCACAATCCTATTGAAAAAAAAACAAGATGCCTTCTTGAACAAATATAAGTTTGCCCCTGTAAAAAATCTTAAAGAGTGATATCTAATTTTGTTTCTTTTCATAACATAAGAATATTAATAACCTTTAAGCGGAAGTAGAAAGGAAGTAAGTAATTTTTTGGTTGTTATAAAATACTTTTAGCGGTCATATTTTAAGAGAGAAAAAACTGTCTTCTCGGAATAACATTTTTTTTTTTCAAAATGAACCAGACTTCTACAAATGAAAAACGTTCTCTAAATCCACTCCGATTTCGAACCCAACATGAGAATTTAACGATTTACTAACAATATTATGAACATTAATTAAAAAAAATAAAGACAAGAGAAAATGGTATAATTGTTCTAAAACCAATAAGATTATACCCTAGATGATAATAAAAGTTAAATAAAGTGAAAATCCAAAGTTTTGTATGGAAAACAGAGGCAGGCTAAGCGGATCCGGCGATCGCGTGTTAGCCTAATTGGCGGGTGGTCATCAAGGTCACTAGTCTCCGTGATAATCACAGCCAAACATATTTACCATGTGATCTGGTGAACGCTGTGGGGGAGCTATGTATGAGTTAAAAATGCTCAGAAATCTTCCGCAACCTATAAATACTAACAGGACGCGGAGCCAACGTAGGTGTGAGTGCTCCCACGTTAGCATTATATACATA
Source organism: Dioctria rufipes (assembly GCA_963924295.1). Classification (NCBI taxonomy): domain Eukaryota; kingdom Metazoa; phylum Arthropoda; class Insecta; order Diptera; family Asilidae; genus Dioctria; species Dioctria rufipes. Next base: position 80,657,489 of record OZ002742.1, on the reverse strand, counting down.
CTATACATACATATCGATGCTGAAAGGCATAAACGTCGTAACCGACCAAAATGAAACTTTTCACTAGAGCCCAAAAACTTTTTCAAAGTCAGAAGAAAAAACATAACTTCAAATCTATTTGTGATAGAAGTGCTATTTTTAGACAGATTTTTTTTTTAAATTATATACATAATTTGCAATAAGTAGAATTAGTAGTAGTTAGTAGTAGTTACAGCAATCCGTTTTTTTTTACGGACCCAAAAATGCATCTAAATCAATGTTAAAAAATTATAGCAACTGAAATGCTGTATCACATATACCATATTTATTTGTATGATATATGTGAGCAGTATCCAAGTTCTGTGTTTAAAATAAGATCTAACTTTTGGTGTACAATAGCAGAGAACAAGGCAGGTAGTTTAAATAAAAATCTGCAGTCACTATTAAGGTTTTATTCCATACTCTTTTAACGTAGTAACACTATATTCTAAGTTATCTATAAGTTAAAAAGAATGCAGTAACTGCATCTTTCATACAAAGCTAAGCAATAACAAAATACATTTGTCATAGTCAATAAGTCCTTGAACAATGTCTAGAGTTAATGACAGAAGTCATTATTTTACGATCCGCAAATCTGATGTAAGCCTCTCCAGCCGTCAAACCTCGGATGCTGTATGTAACTCGCTTAGAATTTGCAAACCTTCCTTTGCTTTAAGCAACATGTGTTTAAAAATAATTGGTTTTTTGACCCTATTACTGCAAATCAAGTCCAAGTTACTGGAGAAAGTACAAGCGATCTTAATGGCGTAAATTATTTTTTTTTCATCGTAGAGATATGAGACTCAGAGCAATCTGCCATTCTCTTGGCTTTAAAAGAGTTAATATTTTTTTAAAGTAAGTACCTGGCAATACTTTTACCATCATATCGTATTTTTTCGTAAAACGCATGGAAAGGTAATTTTATTTTTATCAAAAGGGTTAAAGCAGGGTTTCAAAACGTTGCTAAACTTAAGAGTGCTTTTTATTACGTATTCTATATTTTTTATAGGCATGTACAATATTCAGTATTTTGTGCTACCGTGATTTTATTCTTATTATTTAAAAACAAATATACGAAAACCGGTTTTAAAATTTTGTTTTTATTTTCCAATTGTTGAAAAATCAAGTAATTTTATTTTATTTAAATAAATTTTGAAGTAGAGTATACATGGCCAGTGAACAAAATTATTACAATCAGCCTTTACTTACGACAAATTTTCAGTTTTACTAATACAATACGATATTACTGTCAGTATCGGCCACAAAAGTGAAATTCTGATTGGCAGAAATCAAAATACTTTTGATTTTTTCATTAAAATTGGCACCGTCCCCTGCGACCGTTGTCTGTCAGTACTGTTAATAACAAATATAAAAGTAATTGTCAGCTTGTAAGTTTAGCGGTAACTGAAGAAACACCCAAATATATGAAAAAGTGTGAAATTTTCTACCTTTGGTGATGCACTGGCATAATTTCTGTTACAATATTGGGCTATATAAGTAAAAGAGCGATTGAATTTTTAAGCGGCTACAAAAATAAATATATTTTATTAAATCAGTTAGTTTTAATTTTCAGGGTGAAAGGGCCAATCGGTCTTACACATATTTGCTGTATAAATTTCTTTCCTCTTTTTTATTAGATAAACCTTGCAAATTATAAAAAAAAATGATTTTATCAATTTTTTTATTATTAGTAGTTCGGCATTTAACATATAATCCACCATTCCTTATTTGAAATATAGCATTATTCGTTTTTCAGAAGGCAAACATTATAAGTTTGTGTTGCTCGGGTCAGTGGGAAAAGTTTTATTTGAAACACATGTATATTGACTAGTGGCTGCTGTTCCCGGACTTTTTTTCAATCCCGGAATCCGGGATTAAAAAAAATAAGATCTCGGGATTAACCGGGAATCCTTTTTAATATTAAAAATTTTACCTTTGTACTATAATTTATTTTTTTTATTTACAAAAGACATACAATAATGAAAATAAAAAGGTTTAATGCACCTTGTCTGTTATATTTTTTAAACTTATTCGAGCTTTTTAAAATATGTTTTTAAAAAACATAAAACATCAATTGAATGATCTGACAAACCCACTCGCTTTTTTGTTACAATTGTTCCAGAAATTGAAAAAACTCGCTCCGGTTCGGTTGATGTTGGTTTGATCGTCATTACTGAATTATAAATTTTTTTAAGAGTATGTGTCATTGTTCCTTTTGCCGCATATGATCTCATCTCCTTTTGTACAGATGTTGTTTTGTCAGGTTTTACTACCTCCATAGTTATCTGTGATTTACTTATTGCACTTGCCAAAGACTTCTTCAACAAATCGCTTGTAGTTGATGTTGATGGTAAAGTAGTATCGCTTGTTGTTGGTACATCAATTATCTCGCATAAATCTGAATTATTATCTATAGCTTTCTCCTGATCATCAGATAAATATTGGATTACCAAATTATCATTCAAGTCGCAGTTATTTGTATCAGATTTTAAATTTTCTGGATTTTGCAGAAACATTGTAAGCGAAACCAAATCTGTTGAACGCCTTTGAGGCAGTCTATTCTGCAGAGCTTCTAACAAGTTTATTGGTGCCAGGTAAATCTCGAACAGAATTGAAGAGAAACTTAATTTCCTCTGAAGTAACAAGATTCCAATCTCTTGTGCCAAGTGCTTCAACCGCCAATTGTACTGGTTTTAAGACACTTAACAATTCCTCCAACTTTGCAATCCCATTTTCGTATAATTTAACCGGGGAGTTTAGATTTATCAACGTTTTTAATACAGGATTTCAATAATAGATATCGTTCCAACATTGGAGCAATACTGTTCCACCTAGTCTGAGAATCCAACATGAGATTGAGATCTTTTCCATGCTCGTTTTTAATATATTTTTGAAGCACACAGTTTTACGGCTGATTTCTTAAACAACTTCACAATTTTGCGGACATTGTTCAAAGCTATCTTAAAATCTCCCTGCTCTTCCAAAATAATTTCAGTATTTTCAGGTAATTCAGAATCAGTATCCTCTTCTACTTGAATAGATTTTTTATCATCAGAGTTTTCTAAGTCTAAATCTTTATCAGATTCTTCTGCAGAGGAAAACTCTACAAAATTATCATCGGAATCGCTTGTTTTGGATTTTGTTATTTTTTTATAAATAATGTCACAAATTGCAAGTTGAATGCCATGATTTAAGCATAATTTGTGGACTATAAATAATGATTCTTTCAATTTTTTTCATAGCAAATGCACCATCGGTTGTTACGGCCAAAAAATGACTTCAGTTAATTTTAAAACTGGAAAGTTTTTGCAGAAGTAGATTTTTTAAAACTTCAGCTGAACAATTTCCATAAATTCTGATAAGCTTCCGTGCGAATAATGCCGATTTTTGAAGCTTGTCCATTCATCAAGTGTCAAAATTAATAATGAATTCTCTTTTTTGTAGAAATTTATTCTTTTTATAGTTTGCAATTTTACTAATTCATAATAATCGTGAACGAGTTTCATAACATTGGTTTTGTTCTTAGACAACTGAAAACCACGGGCATTCAAACTTTCCCTTATAAATGAACTTTTACAAACACCAGAAATTGAAAATCCATCCAAAGCACATAATCTAGTTCCTATTTCAGCCATAGACTGTCGTTTAATATAGTTAAAGATTGTAGGTTGAATTTTAGAAATCTTCGAAGATGCTGCACTTGCTTCCAAGTTGGCTTCATTTTCTTTACGTTTTTTTGCCTTTTCTGGATGAACAGCTGAAAGATGACGAATTAACCTACTGGTGATGATCCTTGCATCCGATATTTGCTGAGCAGTATTTGCAAACCGCCTTTTCACAACTTTCATCCCTTTTGAAATGGTTCCAAACGATGAATTCTTTTTAAACATGGTCTGATAAAAACACTTTTAAATATAAATATATAATTAATTAATGAATGAACACAGATTTTTTTTTGTTTACCAATTATTTCAAAAGAAAATAAACTGCACAAAATGAATTCACAATAATTAATGAATAACTTTAAATAAACTATTTAAAAAATATGCAAAAACTTCTGTACCTACGCCTACTACGTAAACAAATATTCTATGGTTTAACGTTTTTTCATATTTTAAAATATGATTCCACTAATCACTATGGAAACATTTGGTATTTTATCTAAAATGACAAACTTGAGTAAATTATTATATTTTAATTCCCGGGTTTTATAATGGTGAAATCCCGGGAATCGGGATTATAAAAATCCCACTAATACTGACTAGTGCTAAACTGACTTGCGAATAGAAAAATCTGTCGTGCTCTGCTTTTACTCGGCGTCGTTGGAAATTAGCCTAATTATTTGGATTGTTTACCTCAGTAAGTAGGGATTTTTTAAAACACAAAAGGGCTGTTTTGGAATCATTTGCGCGGCCCAGTTCGAAGAACCAGACCGGACATGATGACAACACCAAGAAAGGGTTTCCCGATTTAGTTCATTTTTGAAATTATATTTGCTATTTCTATGAAAACACTGTGTAAAATTTCAGTGTCAGAATCTGTAGTAAAAAACCAAAGAATTGTATGGTAACACCAAGAAAGCTTTGCCCAATTTGGCGTTCTCGGGCAGTTTCCAAATATATAGTAATAAGGCAGGTAATAAAAACATAATATTTAATCATCTCAAACTCGATTTATTTTATTTTTTCTTCCATTTTTTTTGTTGCTTTATTGTTTCTGTATGATTTATATTTATCCGACGCACTAGACGGATGTCTGACCTGCAAGAGAAACTATGGGATTGAGTATGACGATACTCAGTGGGTTTGCCTATGCTACGCATTCAAACTACTTCTTTCGGTCTTGGATCAAAAGTCAAACGGACTTTTACGATTGACCCACCATTCAATCGCAGTAACGGCATTGTTCAACGCTATTGTACAAATAGGATAGATCTTTTACAAGAAAGAATACGGACCAGGTTCCTTAGACAATAGCGGCATGAGCTAACGCTATCGTCAAATTAAGATCATATCCTGTGGGATCGAGTACGGACCAGGATATATAAACAATATTACGGATCAAGTACTGACCAGGATCATATAACATAGCGGTCATAAGTCAACGCTATGTATTATGGGGGAGCATGTACGGACCAGGATTCGAAAATTAATAAGCAAACAAAGGGGACTGCTTTAGTTATTCCGTATAACCCCGCGAATATTTAAAAGCACTCCCGTTTTACTCCATTCACACCATTTTTATACCAATCTACTTGGTATACGAACAATCACACATTCATTAACTCTACACACAAGCACCATTTTTACAACATTTAACCCACTAAACCAGGGGCGGCTCATCTAAAGGGGCCACCGGGGCCGGGGCCCACTAAGAAGTTTGAAAAGTGCATAACAAAAGCAACCCTAAAATATTTCAACATTTGAAAATATATTTTCACAAAAATTTTAATTTTGTAAGTCACTATTACAAAACACTTGTCACACAAATCTGAAATTTATGTTGGAGACAGAACACGATTGCTATGCTAGTGTAGACACATACCAACATATTTCATTGCATTGCGCGAGCTACTAGCAGTCGGAACTCGGAGTCACTGCAACCAAACATTTATGACGATGCCTATGCTCAAGCCTACTGTGAGATGAAGATGGTGGCGTCGGGCGTCAGGTCAGCTGCCTGAATTTGCTCTGCTGGGCGCTGGGCCAGCTGATACTGGCCCCGGAAAAAGAGATTTTAATGAGAAAGCTAAGGGAGAGAGAGCGCAAAATTTCTCGTTTTCTTATGAAAAATAAATTGAGTTCTGTGGCCCCTGATAAGATTATTGTTCTGTGGTACAGTGGCATATAAAAAACACTTAACTTGAAACGTTTATAAAATTTTATAAAATTCTTGTTACATGTTTTTTGAGAAAGATTTGTGTTTGAAGAAATATTTAATCTTGCGGTTTAAACCTTATGTGCTCTGCGAATTTAAAATCGATTAGAGGAGCATAAAATTGGTAGTACTTCTCTTTGAGTAAAGCAAACATGTATTCGTTATTTTTGTGAATTTTGGAAGTTGGGTGATAAATTGTGAGTTGGAAGAAAGGAACAATTTGGATTTCCTGTGAATTAATACATTCGTAAATAGTCAGTGTTAGTGCTAGTTACGTACGTACATTCATATATCCAATTGTCTCAATATTAAGTATTTAAAAGATTCTTGTTTTTTTTTTTTTGTTATTTGGACAAATTATACTCCATGAATAAAGTGCTTACTAAGCACTAACTTCTCTTTGCTAAAGTTAAAAGGAAAGCAGGAGGGAGATAAAGCATCTTGGTCCGTATCGGCCGTTGAAATTAAATTTATTTCAGCGGGATGGAAATAAAAAACGACAGTTTTCCACCAGCTGGTTCCAAAAATAGCCATGGTAAACAGTAACTGATAAAAAATTTCTCTTTTTTGTTTTTATTGTTTACTTTTTGGTGGGAAAAATGTATGGGCGAAAGACGGTTGCAAAAATCTGAAACATTTATTGGAAAGAGTCCAAGAACATGAATATAGGTAGCTCTACGCACATGAACAATATTGTAAAATATAAAACTTTATGTACTATATTGTCTCAAATAAGTGTCTATTAAAAGGCATAACGAACTCGTTGACAAGAACAGACATATATTAAATAGAATAATTGATTGCATAAAATACACATCAGGTATATGGAAAAATTATCATTATTTTTTTTTTTACATTTTGTATGCTCTGTTACATTGGATATATTTACCTTAGATTTCAGAAAAAAAATCTTGCTATCAACTAGTAAGTAGTAGTCTCTAAAATATTTTTCCTAGTCCCACTTGTTTTTTTTACGAACCGCCACTGCTTTCTGCAAACGATAACCCTACATTAAATAATTGTGCCACACCAACTATTCTATATGATTCTACATACTATATGGTGTACTATACCCACTTTTCTATTTCATATATTTGCAGAATTCACTAATTTAACTGTTTTACTCATATGTACTTTTTCACTGTCACTCACTGAATGTCATGAGATTTCTTTTATAAATTTCCTTATACCTATCTAAGTAAGATACCTCGGTAATGGCGCCGCAATTATTATTGCACTCGTCTGTGTTCTTTCGGGGTATGTACCTTTTTACCATTTTATTGTATGTCCTTTACACAATATGGTCCCGAGTTTATTGCGGTCTATCGCCGCACCGTCTCTGACTAAATCTAACCCTCAGAAGCCGTTTTCTCTTCATCTTTACTCATTTTTATAAAAATGTCCCTGAAATTCAAATCAACTACTTACATGTATTTCACAATAGCGAAAACAACAAAATTTTATATGGCAAAACTTGGGTGAATTGCCCGATTTAGTCCATCTTTGAAATTGTATTTATTATTCTTATGGAAACACTATGTACTAAATTTCAGCTCTGACAAGCAGTACCCAAATATATGTACATATAGTGCAAAACCACATCTTCATTATGCCCGATTGCTCCCATTTTAGAACTAAAACTTGTTTATTTTTACAGCCCGTGTGCAAAATTTCAGTACTATAAGTGAACACGTTCTCGAGTTATCATGAAGTCGAGAAGACGGACAGACGGGCAAAGGGACAGACAGATGGATAGACGGTCATGCAAAAATCCAACCTATTTTCCTCTGCCGGCATTATTTCTGTGCGTTACAAATGGAGTGACAAACATAGTATAACCTATGATTTCATCTAAGGTATAAAACTAAGAAAACATTGAAAAAATGCCTTTTGAGATATTCAAAAATAAAGGATATTTTTATTATCCTTATTTTTTTTTATACAAGGCAGTGTTCATATAGTATTCCTGAAACACTTTTCACTAGTAATCTATACACGGTTAAAAATTTGGGAGCAATAGAAGCAAATTATAATTTAATTTATATTATTATCAAAGAGAATTTAAATTTAAAATATTGTGAATTAGAATAAAGTTGAAAATATATTAAATTTTAATAAAAAATGAATTAAAATTTCTATTCGTGCGTGGATTAGCTTTTAATACTTTCATAAAGAAATCTATAAATGGAAACGGAACATCTTAAAAATGATTCCTAAGTTGGAACCGACATTATTTAACAAGATTCTAAAATAAAACAAAACGTTTTTTTAATTTATTATATGTTAAGAATTGAAACAAACTTAAAAATGGCTTCACATTCAACAATCAAGAAAGATAATAAAGGGTGTTATTTTAATTAGCCCTCTGTTTCGGTAGATGTCACATTTGGAGCTGTCATTTTTTGACATTTGACAAGTAGAAACTACGCCATTAACAAAAGTTGAAATTATTCAAATTCACTATAAATATGTTGAAAATGTGGAAGAGACGGTTCGTAAAACTCGAACATTTTTGGGTCGTCGTGAAGCAACTTGTCGGACCGCAATACAGAAATTGGTAGAAAAATTCGAGCTGTCGGGACAAGTTAGTGATGTGAAGAATAAAACCCGTGTACGTCGCTCAAGAACAGCCGAGAATATTGCTGCTGTAGCCGAAAGTGTTGAAGAAAACCCAGGTTTGTCCATTCCTCGTCGTTCTTTGGAATTAGGCTTTCCACAAACGTCATCACACCGTATTTTGCATAAAGATTTGGGTCTTAAGGCTTATAAAGTTCAGTTAACATAAGAACTCAAGCCGGCCGATCATCAACAACGTCGAGTCTTTGCTGATTGTGTCCTTGAAATGCAAGAAAATGATCCGGAATTCCATCGAAAACTCATCTTGAGTGATGAGGCCCATTTCCACCTCGATAGCTTCGTCAACAAACAAAATTGTCGCATCTGGGGCTCGGAAAACCCAAGATTTATTGTTGAAAAGCCTCTCTATCCTCAAAGTGTGACTGTTTGGTGCGATTTATGGTCCCGCGGGGTCATTGGACCTTACTTTTCCGAAAATGAGGCTGGAGCAACAGTTACGGTGAATGGATTGCGCTATCGACAGATGATTAATGAGTTTTTATGGCCGGAACTGGATGGTATTGATCTGGACAACGTTTGCTTTCAACAAGACGGCGCTACGTGCCATACAAGCAACGAAACCATTGATCTTTTACGGGAACAGTTTCCGGTCCGTTTTATCTCTCGAAGAGGTGATCACAATTGGCCACCGAGATCTTGTGACTTAACACCTTACGACTTCTTCCTTTGGGGCCACGTGAAAGAGAAGGTCTATGCCAACAGACCAGCGTCGATTCAAGACCTCAAAGATGGAATTCGTGAGGCTATCGAGGACATAGGGCAGCCAGTTTGTGATTTGGTTATGGAAAATTTCATGAAAAGGATATGGTCCTGTAGGCGTGGTCATGGTGGTCATTTTGCTGATGTTATTTTTCATTATTATCGGCATACCTTCCTCTTTATAATGAAATAAAGATCCGATCATGTGTCTCAAAAAATGGCATTTTTCTTTGAATATCAAAATAACACCTCTTATTGGAAAACCCTTTACATATAAATAATTGGTATTCATTGTACATTGTGCATACATAAATTATTCAAAATAATTTTATTCTTAATTTATATTATAAAGTTCTAAAATATAAGATTTCGCTTCGATAAAATAATTTTTGTAAGTTTTCTTTACTTTCAAAAGTTCATATGGTACGAATAGGTGTTGTTGCGTTTCACTTATTTGATAACAATTAAGAATATGATTAAAATTATTTGTAAGATATTGTTTTACTATAAAAGATATTTGTCTTCCGTCATAAATAATGTCGGTTATTTGTAAAAATACAGGAAGATTACTTTCAAAGTTGGTACAAAGAAATAAACCACACTTACATATAGTGATACCCTGGGGATACTTCTAGCCAAAGAGTTTTATATATATCTACGTCAGAATTAAAATTAATACCCGAGTTTGTTTTGAAATTTGGAATTAAGTAGAAGATTGTTTAGAATTTATGTTATATATGAACTTAGAAATAAAATTCCAACATATTTGCAAATCTGGATCAAATTAAACATTAAATACATAAAACTTTTAAAAAGAAAATCAAAAGCTTGTAGAAATGAAAAATGAGATGGCGTACATAATAACTTGTTATCAATACATACGAAATACTGGGATACCGCTTACTTATTTGGGCCAACTGCAATTAGAAACGGTTTCTGATTGTTTAACTTGTACTGTGATCTTGGAGTATTTGACTGTAAAACATTTTGTTGTATTAAATTGAGCTAATAATAATTTACAAAATTACATTTTCAAATCTCAGAAGTTTGTTAACGCTAGCTTTGAAGTTCGATTTCTTAACTTATTTCGATTTCGATCCGCTTGCAGTTGGTGGCAAAAGTTTTAATAAATATAAAAAGCAACGGATTTCGTTGTTCCATCCTATAATTATCTTAATTAGGAACCATGAAATTTTTAAAGTTTAAAATAACCTACCATTATATTTTCTTTTATTTCGCTAGTCGTTTCTTTTAATATATCGTCCACAATCGCAGAATATTTGTTCCAGTTTTCCAACAAAAAATTTGATTCCTTCTGGTACTGAAGCGAAATTTCAAATAGCACCTACAATAAAGAGACTGTATTCAAAGGTCATGATATCATACTTAAGTTACCAAGTTAGGATTATAAAAGAAAAATGGATATTTTTCTTAGATATTTACAGGTCGTAATGAGGACTGTCTCCTAACGGTAAAAGTCTAGCTCTTATGGCTTCTTCCTGCTCTATTGCAGCACAACTCTTAAAAAATTGTTCATCCTCAGGACTTAGTTGTGGCAATGGATCAGATATTAAATCTTCTGAAGTAATAATTGAATTTGTATTGTATTGTATTGAACTGTCGTCATTCCATCTTAATAATTTATTGTTGATATTTTTCAGAGGAAAAGCCAAAAATACACTATTATTCGATGGGTTATAGAAGAGATCCTAAAATAAATTTGGTAATTTTGTAAATACATTTACATATTTTTGTTTGCTCAACTTACAATTGCTTCAACCGTGCTGGGATGTATTTTAAACGATTGAAATAAAGAAACTGTTGTCTTAGCTGCAGCATTTTCTCTTCTTTTTTTGGATAATTACCGCACAGACTACGAAGAATAGTTTTGGATGTCCTAATAAGTGCTCTCCCCCTTTTCTTCGTACTCCTTTAGTATATCTATCTCACAATTGCTTTTCTTATAAGAATTTATATAACCATTTAAATATAACCAAAATAATTAGCTGGTAACAGTAATACAGACATTAAGGTCTTACGTGGCTTTTAATTAATTTGAACCTCAACACCAATGGCGGCATTGCATCTTGAAACTGGTTGTGCAGTGAAAATTTCACCTAGAATTAATGTCTAATTCCAAACCAACTTGATTAAATTCTAACACATATAAATTTATGGATTTAATTTCAATCTATTAAGGTTAAATTTTAATCCCAATTAAATTGAATTTTGATTCCAATTAGATTACATTTTAATATACTATATAATTAAACCAGAATTAATATAACCTAAAAATACAAATGTAAAATAAAATTCAATAATTTTCAGCACCTTGCCTTCAGATTTACGTTCCAAAGAAAAGCATGCACAAACTGGGTTCGATCTGTGGCTCGTTTCTGTAACTATTAAATAGAGAAGATCTCAACTGCAGTTCTCTATTTCACGTCACTTTGTTGTCATTCTCCACCACTGTGTTTCTATATGAAACTGTAATCTATTCTCTATTACGCCTACTACGGAACTCTATTCACCATATGAATAGACAACTAGAAGTGTTTCTGTAATGCCGCGAATAGAGTTTCGGTTTTCTAACAATTGAAAATATTTTCGAGAACGTTCTTGTCATTGAGTTTGTGGACGACAGTTGAGAAAATTAATGAGAATAATGTGAACATTAACGGAAAATGAATTTGAATTAAGAAACTGAAACATGTGTAAGTTAAAATATGTTTATATTTTTATTAAGTTTTGCAAAATATTGACATAATTATTGAACTGTATATATTTATTAACCTTTTGGATGGCGTATTAAAGAATTATTTGTAAATTTGAATGTCACTTTTATGGCGGCTTAATATTTTACTGTGAGTCACTTTTACAGCTAATTAAAAGCATTTCGTAAAGGGGTAAATTATATAAATATCAATACATTATGTAGGTATACAAGCAAAAAAAATTTCACATTTTTGTATTAGCAGAAAAAATTAACAGGCACGATAACCAAGCAACAAAAACTTAGACTGTTGACTGTTGGATTTAATGAAATCTAACCGAAGTGTTGGTCGTGGATAGTATACTGTCAAAAGTAGTAGTATCAAGTACGAGTTATACTGGAAAAATTCTGCTTCTGAGTTAAACTCAATGAGTGGTGGAAAGAAAAGCCCCGAACAATTGAAAAGAGTAGGTTTTAATTACTTTATTAAAACTTCAAGCAAACCTTACTTATTTCAGTGCTGGATCGATTAGACAGCGGCTGTGAAAAAGAACAACTATAAAGTAAAAGCTTTCAAGAAAAAACTGGAAATCGTCCTTCTAGCGAAGAGGCAAAACCTTTAGAGAAAATGGATGAAGAAGTTATTCAATTTTTTTTCTGAAGATTTAGTTGAAGGAGATGGAGCTACTCCGGAAGCAGGATTTAATGAAAAAACGGTAAAAAGATTTGAAGCCATATATAACACAAAATTAATTTTTCAATTTGCAGACTTGTATCAACTTTTCTGTTAATGAGTGGACTTTAGCTGACGCTGGCTCAACAACAGGTGTAGAAGTGGAAACACTTAACATTATAGAGCAGCTGTCAGATATGACAGAGGAGCCATCACAACCGGAAGAGAAACCAACTTCATAGGCGGTTTCAACAAGAGAAACCAGGCAAGCTGCAATAACGCCTCAAGAAAAACCAGTAAGCTCATCCAAAAGCTACTTTCAAGAAGCGAAGAAGTATGTGGACCAGCAGAACAATGCGATTTTAGAAGAATTAAAGAAAATGAATGCAAATATGTTAGATCTTTTAACCGAGTTGAAGGAAATTAAAGAAAAGTTGAATTAACACACATAGTTTTAGTTATTTATCCACATAAACTATTTATTAGTTAAAAAGTAATAAAAGCAAAATAATTAAGCACTAAAGTAATTCCTTACTATTCTCTCTCTAATAACCGTACCCCGTGTTAGGTACCAGCTTTGTATTTGTGCTTCTCCATTATCTGTTTCATGCGTAAAGTTCTCACTATCTGAAGGCAATGGTAAATTATATTTTCGCCGAATATTATGAAGGGCACAGCATGCATTTACAATAGAGCCCGCAAATGCAGAGTTAAATAAAGTGCCACGATTACCAGACAAGCATGCAAATAATTTTTTCAAGACTCCATTCAATCTCTCTACACAGTTTCTAGCTGAGATATGAGCATCGTTATATTTTTGTTGAATTCCTTTACGGCTTATATAGCGGTGTTCGACTTCTAAAGATGATTTCTTAATCTTAAAATGGGTACAATCCAATGATCACGGGTTGCGTCATAAAATCTGAAATGCGTCATTTGGTTCAATTGGTTCATTTAATCCGAATTATAGAAATTACCATCTTTTAATTTGATTTTTTTTCTGCTGCGTAGTTGGAAACTTTATATACTTTTTCATAAGTTTGTGCTGAAGAACATATGTTATTTTATTAACAATGCGGCACATCATCGTCTTGCTAATTGGACAGATAAAATCTTGCCCATAATCCATTAAAAAGGAGCCGGTGGCATAATAATGTAATTCAGCACACATCCTTATATTTTTGGGAATATATGTTCTTCTAATTGCATTTTTTATATGTGGACTTAATTCGTTAAGTAATTCCATTACTCCTTCTATGGTAAACCGGAAAAGCTTAAGGAATCCCGCTTCAGGGATGTTAAAAAGATCGGTTGCATCTCTTAAATTACGCCGTTGGATCTTTAGCATATTTCTTTGGTCGTGAATATTTCCGTATATTAGCACGAATATATTGGCCATATTTTCTTTATACATATACAAAATAATAATTGCGAATAACCAAGAATGACAGCATGCAATAAAAGAGCAGTCTTTGAAATTTCTTCCTTTTCAATTTCTATTTCAAAATCGGAGATTCCTTCCAATGCCAAACAATTCACCACACCTTTCTCAACTAGTATATACAGAAACCAATAAACTCAATTAGTAGAGTTAAGGATGGTGAGCTTGCTTGACGTCATCGAATAGAGAATTTACTCAACTGAAATTACAGAAACGAACTGCTGAATAAGTTTTTCAAATTCTAGAGTGTTGCCAAAACTATCCAGCACTTTATATTCAGACGACACTTTACCGTAAAATTTCTCGAGAACTTAGAATAAGCGTCAATAATTATAAGTTGAGATTTATAAAACGTAATTACTTACTAGATAAAAATACATCTTCACTTGTTAATAATAAACTGTCCTTCGTATCAACAAACTTTTTAATTTCAACATATTTTGTTGTATTACCGTACTTCACTCTTATTAATTTTTCTTCTAAACTGAACATTTTAATAATTTACTCGTACCTGCCCGATGAATGGTAGTTTTAAACCGAATAATATTTCTTGCATTCAATCCGTCTCGTGAATGCAGCTAACATAGTAAAGAGTTTTCCAATAAGAGGTGTTATTTTAATTAGCCCCCTATTTCGGTAGATGTCACTTTGGAGCTTTCATGTTTTGACATTTGACAAGTAGAAACATCGCCATTAATAAAAACGGAACCCTACACGATTCAACAACGCATTGAAATTATTAAAATTCACTATAAAAATAGTGAAAATGTGGCAGAGACGGTTCGTAAAACTCGAACATTTTTGGGTCGTTGTGAAGCACCTTGTCGGACAGCAATATAGAAATTGGTAGAAAAATTCGAGCTGTCGGGACAAGTTAGTGATGTGAAGAATAAAACCCGTGCACGTCGCTCAAGAACAGCCGAGAATATTGCTGTTGTAGCCGAAAGTGTTGAAGAAAACCCAGGTTTGTCCATTCCTCGTCGTTCTTTGGAATTAGGCATTCCACAAACGTTATTACACCGTATTTTGCATAAAGATTTGGGTCTTAAGGCTTATAAAGTTCAGTTAAGACAAGAACTGAAGCTGGCCGATCATCAACAACGTCGAGTCCTTGCTGATTGCGTCCTTGAAATGCATGAAAATGATCCGGAATTCCATCGAAAACCCATCTTGAGTGATGAGGCCCATTTCTACCTGGACAACGTTTACTTTCAACAAGACGGCGCTACGTGCCATATAAGCAACGAAACCATTGATCTTTTACGGGAAAAGTTTCCGGACCGTGTTATCTCTCGAAGAGGTGATCACAACTGGCCACCGAGATCTTGTGACTTAACACCTGGCGACTTCTTCCTGTGGGGCCACGCGAAAGAGAAGGTCTACGCCAACAGCCCAGCGTCGATTGAAGACCTCAAAGATGGAATTCGTGAGGCTATCGAGGACATAGGGCAGCGACTTTGCGGATTTGGTTATGGAAAATTTTATGAAAAGGGTATGTTCCTGTAGGCGTGTTCGTGGTGGTCATTTGGCTGATGTTATTTTCCATTATTAACGGCATACCTTCCTCTTTATAATGAAATAAAGATCCGCTCATTTGTCTCAAAAAATGGCATTTTTCTTTGAATATCACAATAACACCTCTTATTGGAAAACCCTTTAGTTACACAAAATGCTAAATCTGCAATTGCATTGTTTTTCCATGCACCTCACTTTACCATATCTTAAAAAACTCCTGCCATCCTTAAAATCATAAGGAAAAACGTTGGATAAGAAAATCTCTTAATATTAGCAAATGCAGAAATCGTTAATTTTCATGGATTATCTTAAATTAAAAAGCATACATGTAAATTGTATACTATGTGCTATGTAAATATAAACCTGCAAGGTAATCGCATAAAAGTGCAGACCTGTAAAAATTTGTAGAATGAAAGTCATTCTTAAAATGATGGAAGGAAAAAATATGTAATATAATTACAGTAACAATACTGCTGTCTTATATCCAGAGTATTTATTTTATGAGTCTACCCATATATGTATGTACATACGTTCATTATATCAGATATACACTGAACAATACGCTTATTGACAAATAGTTGAATCGTACAAAATTCGAACAACTAAAGATTTCTCAAGAGGTCATTCGCCAAGAATTAAAAGATTTCCCATGTTATCAGCAGAAACGAAGTGCTCTTAAGATTTCAGTATGCCGCCCCAGAAAGCCTATCGAGCGAGTTGAACTTGTAAACAACTCTATGAGGCTTCGTAGGACATCCATCTCCCATCAGTTGACAAATGTCCTACTTGCTAGAAACATGATGCCACTAGCAGAAGATGCAATCTGCCATTATTTTGTGTATTGCCATGTTTCAAAAGTGCAATCACCCCATGAGAACTTTACTATCTCCATCCCCTGCATCTGCAACCCTTCGCGGTATGCAACAGTCGATGGAAAGAAATGAACGAATCCTGGTGTTCCTTTCTTTCATCTATGTTTTGGTGGCGCGCATGGGAGGTTCGTAATTGTTCGATCAATATTTGCTCGTAAAAGAAGTGATATCTGAAGGGGTCGTTGTTCACATGCGCCTTTCTGTGTAGATATGTATATATATACCTACTTAATCCCAGGAGAAAAGTGGAGCATATAAGGTGCAACAAGGATACAGATAATCCCACTTTTCGAAATGCATGCAGTTGTCACAGCCATGAGAGGAAGTCTTGAATGGTCTCCCTTGTACAATTACACGTTTCACTCTGATAATCCGATAAGGAAGATTTATGTACAATTTTTACTCTTCTACACGGCTAGTGTTATCTACACAATCAGTGGTAGTTTTTCATAGAAATCCCTAATTACTGCTCCTTTTGCTCCCTTTGTTCTTCATTTGGCTTCTGGGACACATTCGGCCACAAGCCAAGTCCTGCTGCGTTTTTATTAGATATTGGCGTGCTTGTAATTACGAAAACGACAGAAAGTGCGGGAAAAATATTAAATCGAGGAATAATCTTTATAATTATAGCCGGCATGCCGCCAAAGCTTTGACAAACTACATACACATAAGTTTGTTGGAGTTAACACTGCATATGTGATGATATGGGATTTGAAAGAGCGGCTTCACTGGCCCTGCGGGAATACTCGTTATGAATGGCAGGAAGTCGCAGCTCTGGGTACAACACGTACTCTCGGTAAATGAGAATGCAAACTGCACGTTTAATTGTCAATTTGAGATAGGTTTTCGCACTCGTGTTTCTAACATGTTTTGATTGATGGAGAATCACGTAAATGCAATATAAATGGCGCCGATTATTTGTACATCTACCTTTGCTAAATGCGGTCATTCTCTTAAATATTTACTAGTTAAGACACTGATAGAAGGGGTTCTCGCGATCTCCTCGAACACTTAAGCTGATTGAAATGGCTCAGAAATGAAATAAAATACTTTTATTAAAATCAGATATATTTCTTTTCAATTAATTTTTTTGTCGTATACATGTCAGCCTATCAAGACCAACAGGATCCCTTCGAACAGGTTTTGGACCAGACAATCTTCAATTCGCATGAAATGTTCAGAATTTCTATGAAATATGAAAATTTGTGCACCCATATATTTTGGTTTCCCCCTACCGCACATACATTTCTTCTATAATTACAAACACCATGAAGTCTTGTCAGCTTAAATCTTCTTCGCTAATCTCCGAAACCGAAAACCGATGTCAATGAAAATTTGTGGATGTGTTTGGTTAGCTCCTGCTTGGACAATCGGATAGTTTTGAACACGATAGATGGCACTGTTGTCGAGGTCTAGAAAACTGTCTGAGAACGCTTCAACCTGGAAAGCTGAATGGGGTTTTCATAAAAATTGCAAATACAAGTTCAAAAATGGCTTAAATCGGACAACTCCTTCGTAGGGTTGCCATGCAAATATTTCGTTTTTTAGTATGCATTTGGACACTGCCTGACAGCAAGTACACATAGAGAGCTTAGATTTGGTACGTGGTGTTTTCATAGCAGCAGTAAATAAAATTTAAAAAATGGACTAAATCGGGTAACCTGTTCTTGGTGTTGCCATATAAAATTTTAGTTTTTCACTGTATATTTGGAAACTGTCTGAGAACGCGTCAACGTGGGAAAATGAAATTTTGTACACGGCGTTTTCATAGAAATTGCAAATACAAACTCAAAATTGGGCCAAATCGGGCGACGCCTTTTTAGTGTTGCCATACAAAATGTTAGTTTTTAACTATAACTTGAGAACGCGGCTACGTGGAGAGCTCAAATTTTGTACACGGCGCCGTTTAAAACCAATGTAAATTTAAGTTCAAAATGAGACAAATCGGGCAACTCCTACGTTGTGTTTTCATAGGAATGGTAAACAAAATTTGAAAAATGAACTAAATTGGGTTACCTCTTCTTAGTTTTGCCATACAAAACTTTTGTTTTTCACTATATACTTAGCAGCTGCCTGAGAAGGCTTCGAGGTGGAGAGCTCATATTTTGATCATGGCGTTTTCATAAAAGTTGCAAATGCAGTTCGAAAATGGGAACAATCGGGCAACTCATAGGGTTGCCATACAAAAATTTCGTTCTTAACTATATATTTTGGCACAGCATGAGAAGGCGTCAACCTCGAGAAATAAAATTTGGGACTTGATGTTTGCATAGCAATAGTAAATAAAATTACAAAAATGGTATGAATCGAACAACCTCTTCTTGCTGTTGCCATACAAAAGTTTTCGTTTCCACTATATATTTGGAAACTGTCCGAGAATGCTTCGACGTGGAGAGCTCAATTTTGTACACGGCGTTTTCATGAAAATTACAAATACAAATTCAAAATTGGGCCAAATCGGGCGACCAATTTTTGATGTTGCCTTTCAAAACTTCAGATTTTCACTATGTATTTGAGCACTGCCTCACGCGTCGACATAGAGCGCTGAAATTTTGTACACGGGATATTCTTTAAAACAAATTAAATTAAGTTAAAAAATGGGACCAATCGGGCAATTCCTTCGTAGGGTTGCCATACAAAAAATTTCTACGTGGTGTTTTCATAGTAAATAAAATTTGAAAAAATGGGGTTACCTCTTGTTAGTATTGTCATACAAAACTTTTGTTTTTCACTATATATTAGTAGCTGCATGAGAAGGCTTTGAGGTGGAGAGCGCATACTTTGATGATGGCTTTTTCATAAAAATTGCAAATACAGTTCGAAAATGTCAACAATCGGGCAACTCCTTCGTAGGGTTGCCATACCAAAATTTCGTGTTTTACTATATATTTGGTTACTGCATGGGAACGCGTCGACGTAGAGAGCTACATTCTCCCCCATATATGAATGTATGTACGCATTCTCATACACGCACACACACACATACATACAGACACAGAGTAAACCCTAGAGTACGGAATCGCGTGATCAAGTCAGATAATAGCTTAGATATTATTTATCTCTAGCCACCCCAGCTCATTCCCACCCATATAGGTATTGCCAACGGGCTCCGCCTAGTTTATATATATAATATTATATAATTACACTGGGGAGCGAAAACACATACTCTTTCTGCAGCACTAGGTTTGACAGTGATTTTAGTATAACATAAATACCCGACGTGTATTTAATTTATTTGGGTTGGCTCTGGTTCTCAAGAAATCCCACCTGGCACGATGATTATGGGACCCTTCGATATTTTCAAGGTTGAGAAGTCTTCTTGTTGATTCGGCGATAAACCGTCAGTGTATGTAGATACAGCCAAGGATAGGTAAATGGAAATATCATTTACGATAGGGTAATTAGAAAGAATAAATCAACCGACAGTTCAAAAAACCGCAATTCTCGAGAAAATGCATTAAGAGCAAATGTAGGATATATTACAGACTAGATGAGAGATATGCCGGCTCCAGGTTTAGCTGCATTATAATTAGAGTAGAATACAATATGGTAAGGACATTTAGCTCTGCTGAGAATAAATAATGTGTCGAAAAATAGAAGCAAGGCAGTTTAATTTGGAGGCGGTAGATTGCATTCGGGCGGGTCATCAAGTTAAGCGCAATCAATAAAATTTTTGAATCATCTTACAATTGTGTTTTATTGATTTTGGAAAATAAGAGTTTTTCGTGCAAACTTTGCGTTAACGATCACGGCAGCTTTTGCTACATATATGGTAAATATTGTCAACAAATACTTCGCAGAAACATTAACGATTTCATAAACAAGCTCACCAAGCATATTTTGGAAAACAGCTGACGCAAAAGGATAAATATTTGCTGCCGCATGTATGTAAAGCTTGTGTGAAGACTCCCCGATACGAGATGCATGGGGAACACGAAGGAGTTAAATAAGTCAAGGAATATTGATGATTGCTGCTTTTGTGCAGTAAATATGATATGAGAGATATGAACTGGTACAAAAAGTGCACATGGGCTTATCCTAATTTACAATCGGTTAAAGCACCAAGAGCATACAGTGCAGATTTTCCAGCACCGATATTTACTACATAATCAACGGTTTCCTCTGATGATACTGATATGTTAGTCACTCAAAATTAAAGCAAGAGTGAAAGTATATTTAATGGATGCCGTCCTTCACTTCAAGGTTTTTCTCAAGGTGAGCTCAGACTTGACCGCGATTTAAACTTATAAAAGAAATCAGCTGAACTTCTTGCATCCAGACTTAAGGAAAACATTGTCTTCAGCCAGGTGTAAAAATAACATCTTACCGAATTAGAGAGGAAAATATTCTTCGTTACTTTATGTGGACTTGTATATATTTCTCACGTAATTATGTTTATTTGTTCCTCCGATTCCTATGGCACTACTCCAGAGCTAAATTATTTCGTTTAAAACATTCATTTCGTTATAACCTGTTACGTATGCGAAATTGTGTTTTAGAGTGGGCCATATTTGTGAATTGTTTTTGAAAGATTTTTTGTTATTATGACAGTCTGATTAAGAATTTTGTGTAAGGATTACTGTTTTCGTTTGTTATAAAAAACGCGAATAATTATTAGACGTAAACAAGAATTCTTTATAAAACCACATTTGTGTTTAATGTTAAATAAAGAATTGTTATAAAAAGAAAAACGAGAATTTAATAATGAATAAAAGTGTAAAGGAAAATCGTTCATGAAGTTCACTTATTTAAACTACAAATTTGGAAAGTAATTATTTTGGAAATTTCTAGAGAAGAGATGCACCACATCATATTAATCTTGGTTTAATGAAAGAGGTCGAGAAAGTCTGAAATAAAAGTGCCGATTGTTTTAAATATATTTGCCATATATTTCCTGGCCTTATGGAAGCATTAAAAGCAGACATCTTTGATGGTCCACAATTCCGTATTATTAAGGATTGCAATTTTGCAAGACACATGACTCAGATAGAACCTGATGTTTGGACAAGCTTTGTATCAGTCATCAACATTTTTTTGGGAAACCAAAAGGTAGCGGAATATCCCGAAATAGTCGCCAATGCTTGAAAATTTTGAAAACTTCGGAGGTAATATGTATGAGTGTCCAACTACAACTTTATACCTTAGACAAGATCTATAGGGTATACTAAGTTTGTCATTCCATTTGTAATACCTCGAAATAATGATGGTAGAGCAAAATGGATTGGACACCTAAGCATAATTTAAAAGGAATTTTGAATTTTGCATGTCTGTCCATTCGTCCGTACGATTATTCGAGAACGCGCTCACTTAGAGGGCTGAAATTTTGCACACGGGCCTTTAAAAAAAAAGTAAAATTATGTTCCAAAATTGGGTAAATCAGGTAACTTCTTCGTGGAGTTGCCATACAAAAATTTCGCTTTTCATTATATATATGGGCAGCTGAAGTTTTGTGCACGGTGTTTTCATCAAATCAGCAAATACTATTTCAAAAATGGACTAAATCACCCTTCTTGGTGTTGCCATATAAAAATTTAGGTTTTTCACGTATACTGTGAAAAACATAAGTCCTAGACATTTTTATTGTAGTGAAAAGTTCTTCAGAGTATGAAATCCTATGAAATTAGTTTTAATCATTTTTACTGTCCGACCTGCACGGGTGACCATACGAAATTATTGCATACGTCCGTATTCATCTGGAGTATCATAAGAATTGGTCTTAGACCAATCCAACCAATTGGACAAATTCCCTGACAAACGTGGCAATTAAAGTCAAGAACAAGTAGAGCAATTCCACTAGGATAGGAAGATAATGAAGGAAATGTACTAAGAGCGGTGGGACAGCCATATATTGCTGGACCTTACAAAGGGACTGTCCTGGTCAAAAGCCAAAAGCAGATTCCCATATATAAAACGTTTCTCTTAATTATACTTATATTTTCTATTTCCATGTAAGTTATGCTATACAAAACCTAGTAAGCACAATTTCGATGTCCTCTCATTTTTCAAACAAATATATTGGACGGAATTTCAATATTTATCCAAAAAATTCCAACACAGAACTATGTCTTTACTTGTTCCGAAGTTTTACTCTGCTCTATTTTGCCATTTCTAGGAAAATCTCGTCAATTTCCATAGGAATTATTATATGAAATAAGAATTAAAAAAGCAGTGGAAAATTGTGTACAATATTTAAAACTCTTCTTTGATTTGTCCATTATTTTTCTGAAAAATTTCGTATATGAAAACATATGGGGAAAGTATGGATATACTGCAGAAAAAGTAGAAATTGAAATCTTCATTCTTTCCAAAGAAATCTCCATACTCTTTCCTTTATTGGAAGAACAGCGAACAACTACCGGACAAAATTTTTGGTTAAATTTACCGTTCTTATTATTTTATCAACTTTTTCCTTTTTAATTGTTGGTAAAGGTGTGGTTTAACAGTGGAACTGAAAAATGATATTCCTCAGAATAAATCTGCACAATATCAAGGCTTTATCAAATCAAAGTCCAATGTTTTATTGTTTCTAGGAAAAAGTGTTTAGGGTTTAGCTATGAAACTGGTGGTGTCGTGAAATCACATGCATTTAGTGTTGTGTTCTTTTGAATGAAGTGAGTTTCGTATTGGGAACAAATTTTTGAATAGATAAAAACAAAGATAAGAAAATTTCCTTATATTTACGAAGTCCACCTCGAAAATTTTTTCAACCGAAATGATATCCAACATGACATGGAATAAGATGGATGGGAAAAATAACATGGTTTAAGAAGAACCAAATTTACCCAATGCATTGAAGTTAACAATATTCTCTCTATCAATAAATAACTCTAGTAAAGTAGCATTTTCTATTTACTTTCAGAATTTTGCGTGGAAAGATTTGGTGTACAACAAGGGATAGATGCGCAAGAAGTATTTCGCAAAACCCTATGCAAATTAAAAGACTCCATAAGGAAAGAAGCAAACAGATGAATAATAAAGTATGACATAAACGTAGTTATTTTATTACTTTTAAGACTAAGAATTTTTTCGTTCACAGAGAAACTGGAGGAAAACCACCCAGCTCTGAATAAATTTAAGAATTTTTTGTCTTTCTTTTTATAATTGAATTGGTTTTTTGTTTTGTTTGAATGAATTTCTTAAAAATAAATTATATTTTGTTAACAATAATATATTTAAAATGCTTTTTATTTATTGTAGTAGGGATAAATTCTAAACATTCTGTTTTCTGAAGAATTTCTGTGGAATAATTCTGGAGAATAACTGAACAAACCCTCAATAGAGTATCCGTGGATATATCCGCTAAGTTTCCAAATACATTGATCTTATGATTTCTGAAGAAATTCCTTGGAATAATAACGGCATAGTTTCCTCGGACAGCGAAACTTTTGCTCCGTGATAATCCCATTAAATTCTTTTGGTATTCTTGAGACCAAGGAACTGATTCTTCTTACAGGAAAATTTCCTAAGAATATCTGTTGTCCTAAGTGTTGGTTACTAGGGAAATACCATTTATACAGCAATTTTTATTTGAAATTAAAGGTCTCAGTATATATTTAATATATTTTTTACATCGTTATGTTATTATAAATAGGTTGTTGTTATTTAAAAAACTAGATCCAATTTAGCAAAACTGATATTATTTTCATATTTAACCCCGTGCCGCAGAATCACTGTTCCCCAATGTTGTTATTATTGGTTTACATAAAACCTACTTCATTCGGGTCAGGAGACAAAGTAAAGCTGTATGCCACGTGATGCAATGGTACCCCCGAGCTTCGTGTCGGGCGTCGCCTCTCTGTGAGCTTTTCTGTAAAGGAATCGTGGACTGAGGGAAGTGCCTCATTGAGCACTCTCCGATCCGATCAAAAAAATTTCACTGATGACTCTCTCACTAATGAGGGAGCTGGGGCGGGTGTCTACTTTCCTAAGCCTGATATTGGAATGTAGTACTCACTTGGTAGACACACCACTGTCTTCCAGGCTGAAGTCCTCGCCATATCAATGGCAGCGTAGTCAGCCGTTGATATGTAAATCAAGGGGAAGGACATTTCTATCCTTTCGGATAGTCAGGCAGCCTTGATGGCTCTGAGTGGCCCTCGAATAACACATAAGTTGCTGGGGGATTGCAGGTCGTCTGTAGATAAGTTGTGTATGCACAACATGGTGTCCGTTCTGTGGTTTCGTGGTTACATGGGGATCATGGCGAATGAAAGGGCTAACTATTTAGCTAGGGGTGGCTCTGATTCTCCGTTCCTCGGACCGGAACCTGCCGGAGGCGTTGACATCTTGAGTATCGGGTCTGTCATCAAAGCGGATGTTCATATAAAATATCCGCAGAGATGGGCGAACCTGCTTACTTGCAGGTGTACAAAACTGTTTCTTGATGGACCCAATAGGAAGATCTCTGATTTTCTCATGGGGCTCGGAAGGAAGCATTGTAGTTAATTTTTTTTTTCCTGTACTATTAGATACTTTAGATACTGCCGATTCTGACCGTCTTTTTAAGGATTTTGTAAAGCGATCCTTGGCACCGTTGGAACATTTCTTTATAAGGGCTTCTAAAAAAGAAACCTTAGGTTGGATATTATTTGGGATGCAAGAATCTGAAAAATATATATGTATAAACGTCAGTGGCTGAGTATTTAAAATAGAGAATTTTTCAATACCTTTAAGAATTTCGACGGTAATCGAGTCCTTCATGCTAATATTGTTGTTAGCGGCTGTCCAGGAGAAGTACCGAGCAAATTTATCACTTCCAAAAATTAGTTTCAAATTTGCATTAACAGCTTTTACAATGTCTTCGGAACCGTGTTGTGAAAATTTCTGAAACTCAATTAGAAATGTTCCACAAAAACCAATAATAATCAGTCTATAATATATTCTTACCAGCTATTTCTGCATATCATTATTTCCCTTTGAATTTGCTCCGCATTTGAAAAATTCATCCTTTGAGAGGGAATTCAGGCAAAAGTCAGCCATTCAAATATTAAATGTGCGTACACCTTTACTTTTCTAGATAAAATTAATTCTTTATATAAGGTTCACAAATTTACGTTCTTTTTTTTTGTTTTACATATACTCCACTTAAGAATTTTTAATATTTACTTATTTAACTTGAACACTTTGAACCGCACTGGAAGAAATCACAATTCGTAATGCTGTGCGCTTCAATTTCGTAAAATTTTGAACGTGCTTAAATGCAGATTGTGCTATTACAATATAATTCCGAGAAACGTAAAAATGCATTAAATATCGATTTCTTTGTAACGAAAATTCGTAAGAAAATGAAATTGAAATTCACACTTCCTAAATCATCACGAATTCGTAGCGAAAGTTCGTATGAAATTGTTGCGTGAATGTTACGAATATTCGCACTTCCTACATAATCACGAACTCGTAAAGAACTAACGGAAGCGAAGTCTTGTTTCTTTCTTCAGTTTTCCGAAAACTTTCAGATTTGTCTGAAATTCGGAAAGTTGTGTTTGCTGGGATGGCACACACAGTGCAGTGTGCGTTCATACATATCAGCGAAGCCGAATTTATTCTGTTCGATGTAGACCGGCTGATGGTATTATGTATATTGTGTGCGTTACTAACTATATACGAGCCGAGCAGAATAAAGTGGCAATATCATCATAGTCAATTCAAAAGCTGTTTTAAAGTGAGCTTTTAAAATCGTGGGAATATTGCTGCTATATAATTTTTATACCCTAGATGAAATCATAGGGGTATCCTAAGTTTGTAATTCCGTTTGTAACACCTCGAAATAATGATGGTAGAGCAAAATGGATTGGACACCCATTCATAATATTAAAAGTTATTTCGATTTTTGCATGTCCGTCCGTCCGTCTGTCCGTCCGTCCGTCCGTCTGTCCGTCTGTGCGCACGATAACTCGAGACACGCGTATACTTAGAGAGCTGAAATTTTGTACACGGACTTTAAAAAAAAAAGTAAAATCAGGTTCGAAAATGAGACAAATCGGGCAACTCCTTCGTGGGGTTTCCATATAAAAATTTCGTTTTCCGCTATATATTTGGACACTGCCGGAGAACGCATCGACGTAGAGAGCTGAAATTTCGTACGTGATGTTTTTACTACATTAGCAAATAAAATGTCAAAAATGGACTAAATCGAGCAACTCCTTCTTGGTGTTGCCATATAAAAATTTCGGTTTTTTACGTATACTTTGAAAACGATCAGTCCAAGACATTTTCATTGTACTAAGAACTACTGCAGAATACGAAATCCTATAAAATTGGTTATTACCATTTTTTCTGTGCGACAAACTGTTCTAGAAATATATGCGAAAAACCACTTCAAAATCAATACTTGAATATATCGGTGACCATACGAAATTTAATACGGGCATTCATCTAGGGTATCATAAGAATTGGTCTTAGACCAATTCTAGCTATTTTACTTGTTCAACTCTGTTATTGCTTCTCTATGTTAATATTGGCATGCAACGTGAGCAACAGTTTCATACTAACGATTTGGCTTCATATGTTGCAACAAGAATTGCTGTCAAACGAACAAAAAACCATTTATGATAGAGTTATGCTGGCGACTGCAGTACAAAAGGATGGTTTTTCTATTTAGACGCGTCAGGTGGAACAGATAAAACATTTTAAATGCACCAATCCTTACCAACGTTAGATCTCAAGGTAACATCGTATTAGCAATTGCTTCATCTGGCATCGCTGCTACTGTTTTGGAAGGTGTAAGAACATCCCATTCGGCTCTAAAGCTACCATTAAACATACAGACCAATGAAAATGTAGTATGTAACATAAAATACACATAGGCATAGAAAAAGTACTGCAAAAATGTCACATTATGCGATGAATGTACAATGGCCCATAAATTTTCACTGAAAGCATTAAGTCGAATACTAAAAGATTTAAATGGTAACGAAAGATTATTTGGTGGCGCTCTAACTTTATTGCCAGGTGATTCCCGATGAACACCGGAATACCGGGGAATAGTTTAACGTATGTGGAAGAATTCAACCCATGTTTAAAGTCATCTGTTTTGTGTCGAAATAAACATGCGTGTAACGTTAAAAAATAAGTTATCAGTGGAAGTAATTTCAAACATTTGCTGAATATTGGTAATGGAAAAATTGGTTTTATTGAAAATATGCAATTAATTAAATTTCCTGTATAACAAATGAGTTGTGAAAACTCACCGACTCAAAAAGAATTTGTAGAAAGGCATCTGGCGATAAAAGTCTTCACCCTGGAATGGGTGATAAACAAGCTTGCAAATGAATTGGTTTTGTGAAAAAGGAATGGCATGCCTGACGAGACGTCTCTGTGATGTAAGGTAGATACATTTAAATAATTAGGGAGTTTATTACGCTGGCGTGCACCTTAATTAGTTTAGCAACAGAGAAAGGACACTGAATGACTGAAATGCGGATATGAATGAAGAAGTGTGTAAGGATGTGTAACTAGAATGCTTGGTAGGAACAAGGTAGGAGAAAAGGATATGGGGAGATCTAGTTGAGACGGGTGAGTAGTAGATTACCGTCGGGCATACCAGGGAGTTGACAAGATAAAAACAAATACGGATTTGAAAATTGTTTTATTCAGTGACAAAGTAATAAGTGCGATTATACCTACCTGAAATTTTGTGCAGCACAATTAGTTCGAAAAATGCATTAATAGAAATTTTATTTCCTTATATACATTATATTTATCGTAACATCAATGGCACAATGAACGAGAGATTTTGGCAGCTCAAAATGACAATGTTGACGAAATCAACATCAAAATACAAGCAACATTGCCTGTCGAATAAATCTCGTTTCAATCAATCCACAAACTTAGAAGCACCCAGACTTTGCAATGGAAAGTATAAAACGGAAAGGTCATAGGAGCCAATGTTTTACTGACACACATTCCAATGATACACACCGGCGCACAAACTCAAGTTTAAATGTTCACAATTTCCTTTACCTACGTTTGGCATTTCTGATGATCATAAACCAAGAACATCTATCAGAAAGAATTCGCATCTGATATATTGAAAAGTTTTATATCTTTGGTCGTAATATTATAGACCCCCTCACAAATTTTACGAAAACTATCTGCTTTTTGACGACCTGCAACTCACCATCCAGGCACATGCGGTAATATTACAACCCGCTCTCGCAAATTGTGCGAAAATTTTCTGCTTTTTGACGACTCGCTATTCACCGCGGTGGCCAGCGACGGGCACTGACTTTTAACAATGGACTGAGCGTGTTGTCATTTTCCTATAGGAAAGCATGGCACAAGTTCTATAGTTTACTCTTTCCCGCTAAGGCAAAGTTGGGGCTACCAACATAAAGCATCGTTAACTGACGGTTTTCTTATTCCATTTTATGTTTTTATGTTCGCTGCAGATGCAATCACCGCAGGAAGAATAAGGTAAAGATAGTGTTTTCCATGCTCCCATACGCAGGATTCAGGTAAAAATAACCTTTTGAAAATTAAAGTCGGCATGAGTTTAATTTCTTATAAGAGCGCTTATAAGGGATTAAAATATCATTTGAACATAAGGAACATATCTGTTTAATTTAATTGGATTGTCGGGTGTAAAATTTCATTTGGTTGGTTGAGTTTTACATGTTTTTATGTAGTAAACGTTTTAAAGGGTCCTCAAATTCTGATATACAGAAACACAATTCTTTTTGTGCCACATGAAATAGCAAATCGCTCAGTTCATTATTATAAGTCAGTGGAGGCGGGTCGTCAAAGCACCAGCATCATAACCAGCACCAGCACTCCACATTATGTCCATGGATTTCACTGCGTGCTCTCTTTGCTCCCTTTACATCTTCCTCGAAAACCGTTTTCATCAAGAATACTTTGTTTGGGAGTATTTTCATTTACATTGTATTGCAGTAGAACAGACGGAGTTGGCAGTCTGGAATCAACCATATTTTCCCAGTCTCAAATATTTACTCCTTCCCGTCTTTTACCTCCCGAACGTAACGACAATTATGCATGCTGATACAACTTGTGCATTTTTAGAGGCCAGATGAAGCTTGTTGGTTAGTTATATGTTTTTTGCCATCAATATGTCGCAAGGGCAAACAATGAGCATATGCGGATTGGATCAAGAAAATCCATGTTTTTTTCACGGACAATTATATGTTTAGTATTTACGTATTGGAAAACCATCAACACTTTTTCTTTATGCACGTAATAGACTCAAAAAAAAAAATGTTGTTCACGATTTGGCGTTACAATGTAGGTAGTTAAAGTTTTGTATTTAAATAAAAATGTTTATAATGCGAAATAGGTGTATTCGTTCTTAACATCATTTAGTTATCAAAATATTGATTTGAGATTTTCATTTATAATGATTCTTTGTCGTCAATCTACAGTTTTGGAAATTACTTTTAAAAATTTAAATTTTACGTCTCATATTTAAATCTAGCACTTTATTTTCAAAATTCATAAACGAGCTTTAAGTTTAACTTGTTATTCATTACCAGTGTTCAATTTTATTTTTTCAGTTTATTTTTTTTTTTCCATTCAAATAAATTGCAATTTTCCGAGCTTCTATTCACTTAATCAATGGCGCGGCCAGTTTTCGATCCTCTTGCCTATCTTGCAATCGTGGCAACGACCTCTTCTATCCAGACTTTAACCAAACCACACTCATCGTGCCATCTCGCGGAAAGAGCAGAACAAGGTCTGTTGGGCCAGCTAGTATCCTATAATTTTCTGGTAAGTACATAATTGAGATAAATTAGATGTAATTAGAAGAATTAACGTAGCATTAGTTTTGTTGTTTATTTCGCTATTCTTAGCTTTAAAAAATGTCGAAGGAAAACAATTTCTACTCGTAGAGTGAGAAATCCACCTAGTTTAAAAGGATTGTAAAACGACACAAGCAAAGTGATTCATTTCCCAAAGCTGCAGAGGACTCGAGTAATCTCGCTTCTACATAAAACCCGGCTGAAGGAAGTATATTAGTTTCTGATATAGTCTTAAATGAAAGCAGTGAAAAACCTTCAGAATGTACTTCAAGCGCAGTAGAAGAATGCCAACGTCCTCAAATGTGTGCCAAACTCTCAAAGTGGGCAATTATAAATAAAAAAATACCCCACTCCCACAATACAGACTTTCTGACATTATTGAAAGAATCTGGAATAAAAACTTTTCCAATTTCAGTAAAAACAAATATTGTTACTTTGGGACTCAGAATGCCTTCTTATATACACAAGTTAAATAGTTATCAGAAACTAGCATAATTGAAATTGATAAAGGTATATATGTATATAAAACAAAATAATGTAATTTGAGTAATTGTCAATAAAAATAAGTTCTATTTGTTCTTAAGTGAGTGTGGAAAAAAAACAGGAGGAAATGAATATTTGAAGGATTTAGTAAATGTTCAGAAGCAATGATATTCAAGTAGAAAATGAGCAAAATACTTCAGCAAATTTCAAACAACATACTTTTCTTTTGTATTCTGGAATTGTAGTTCTAAAGGGGTTGGTTCCTGCTGATAGATGCCATCATGTTTGGCTACTTCATTCTGTTATACGAACTGTTGCTTGTGAAAGGTAAGGTTTGTTGAATCTACCCAAGCAACTATTTCAGGAAGCTGTTGGCTTTTTCCTACGCTTTATTAAAAACTGTAAGCTATAATGTACATTGCCTTTTACATGTACTTGATTCAGTCCAGCAATTTGGGGCCTATTTATGTAGACAAATTTTCAGCACATAAATTTGAAAATTATATGTAATATTTGAAGCGATTGGTAAGATTCCTAAACAGACAGCTACAGGAGTTACAAAGAAGATTAGGGAAAGGTATTTACATCAGACAATAAAACTATAATGAGAATCCGAATTGCATTAATTATTAATTAATTTTATTAGCTACAAGCGTGAAAGTAATAGTGAAGTAAAAGTTTTTGCCTAATTAATCTGAACACACTATTTAGAAAGTGTCCAGAGAAAAATATTAAGGCAAAGGAAATTTGAAAACGTATCTGATTTCTTTGGGCAGCACTTGATTTATAACAATGCTCCGGACAAAAATTAGAAATGAAAGTCCTTAAAAAACAGAAATTGAATATACGTTTTCTTTTTGTTTTTCAATAATATTATGTGACTCTGACTCCTTTATTTCATCATTGTTTTACACGTTTCCAGAAATAAAACTAATAGAAAAGATATGGACTAAAGAGATTATAAACCAATAGAACCTTAAATCCACTCAATAGTGAAAATCTAGGTGGATTCGTAGGATCAACGCAAAAATGCTATTTGAGTCCTTTAGTACCTTCTAGGGCGACATACAATATAAAACCTTGAAAAGTGATAGTAGCATATATTTTTTTTAATGTGAAATATTTGACATATTCCTAATTTTTAAAACATTTTAGTAACGTTGTTTGAGGACTCTCGCGAAAACCATAATTCTCCTAACTCACGAGATTAAGAAGTTGTTTACAAATATAGTAAAAATGAGAAGATTATCTAGAATTTAAAATTTTTAATTCCTCCACAAGATACAGATCTCCAAAATACTGTTTTAAGTAAACTTGAAATCATCAGTCAACTGATTTTAGAAATCAAAGCAACACTTTTCATTTCTACTGGAGAATCCCAAAAAGGTCTAATTGAACATATATAAACTTTATCCGGTAAAAATATTATTAAAATATATTCATATACTTTTCCTTCTTGGACATGTAATATGGGGAGTATGCTTCTAGCTTTGATTCTTTAAGATAGGTTCTTATAGTCAGCCGCTGAATTTTTTTCTTTCGCTCATAACCTCAATGTAAGGCACCTACTACATAGGCTCGTATAGACCATCTGGTTTCAGAAACACTTTTAAGAACTATATTTGAACTCAAATATTCTGTCAATTTATTTCAGCGATAGGTAGAACTTGAAAAAAAAACTTTTGCCTCTTGTACACACCCGGGAGCATGAAGACCTACTAGGTTAGAACAAACGTAGCAAATTCACATTTCTCCTTAAATCTCACTTGCAATCTAGAATATTTTCCCGACATATTTGATGCATTATCGTAGCTATGTCCTCTACAGTTTCTAAAAATATCAAGACTGTATTCGCTAAATATTCGGATATATGCTCCTTAATAGGTATAAATTTCAAAAACTTGCTAATGGGAATACACACACATATAGAATTATAAAAGTCAACTGGTTAATAGATCAAGCGTACTATCAACGCTAATCGAATAATATTTTGCTGATTTACCTTCACTTATAATTTTCATTAGGACCCGTTTTCTCATTATGTCAATGAACTCATTACAAATATTTGCTGATGTCGACGCATAAGGCAATGTCCAAATATATAGTGACAATTTAAAGTTTTTTATGGCAACACTTGGCACTTGTATTGTAATTTATCTGAAACTACAGTGTACCAAATTTGAGCTCTCCACGTGATCACTCTCTCACGCAGTGTCTAAATATGTATATAGTACAAACTAATGTTTTATATGGCAACACCAAAAACGGGTTGCCAAATTTAGACCATTTTTTTTCTTTTATATTGAGATAACAAGTCTATAACGACTCTACCAATAGTTTTACTTCGTGCAAGATAAGTAGTCGTAGATTTCCTATGGTCTGAGCTATTTCATGCTCAAAAATTACGTTGTTCATATGTTTCCAATTGTTGCATACACTCCGAGATTAAAAGCTTATAATAGAAGGGTAGAATAAACAACATGAAAAACAAAACAGGGATTTCTTCGAAGGCGAATATAACAGCCATTTTCGTTCAACACTTTTATTGTTCTTCAATTTTCGATTAAAGAGTGTTTTATTACCATCTACTTCTATGTAATTCTGGATGCTTCGGAGAAGTCACAATCTTTATTTTGAAAAAATCCAGGTCCTTCCATTGACAATCCAAAATTCACGTATCTTTTCTGTAAATATTTTATGAAAATAATCGCCAGGAGCGTGAGAAAAGTTTTCTGTTGTTCAGCAAAATCAGTTGTCGAAGTTGCCGCCGAGACGATTACTTTCTAAATTATATGATTTATTGCTCACTTTTTCTGACTCGGAAGAAGCTAGCTTAGGAGAAGTGGGCTCTGAAGTTCCCTTAATATATGATAAGACAGGAATATTTTTCAAATGACAAAAATTCAGCCGTTTATTATTCACAATATATTTCTTAAAGCTAGGTAATTCAGGTACTTAAATTCAATTTAATTCAAAATTCACTTTAATTTAATCCAACTTACTAATTAATATTAATTCAACAAAAAAATAATGAGTTTCCACTGGTGAATTTTATTCCTTAATCTGTAATAGAAAAGAGGAATTATTATTAATTAACTCAGGGGGTTAGAATTTTGGGTGACAGAGTGAGCGTCATACAGCTGCTCATAAAAATCTGGGGTCAATACTCCCAATTTAAGGTGCTGAAAATATTTAAATTAAATATTATAAATTTTAATTTATTAGTATAAATTGAGTTTCATATACTGTCCTTGATTTAATTTGTTAAACAAAACTTCAAATGGCTTCAATATCAACTGCCGATCTGTCTTGGTGCTCAGTCAGAACTTGAGTGATTTGCTACTTCCAGTAGCTCGCTATTTATAGGCAGAAACACAATAGAAATTGTGTCTGCCGGTGGCGTTGCTATGACGCTCGCGTCGTTTGTTAGATTTTTAGGCACCCAGTGACGTCATCATAATCTAATCGGAATATTTTACTATGTACGGACAGCTGCCATTTTGGAAATGTCAAACGACTTGGTGGCAGCTGTTTGGTTGTAGATAAGTGTTTATATTTTGAATGTTTATTTATATCTTTTAATTTTATTAATGACTGGTTTTTTTTTTGTTTATTTTATAGGTTATCTGGTCCCTTAGGATGTTGGAGACATCGTGTAGTGTAAGTTTTTGTTTTAATTAAAGTCTCAGATCGTGAATGATCTGAGACCTTTACTATTTGTTATCTTTTGTTTTAATGGGTTTTCTTTTTATTTTAAGCCCACAACGTTCGAGGCCATGTCTTCGCGGGATCTTAAATTACCTTCGTGGGAGATTTTAATATTTAGTAAGTGAGTATATATTTTTTTTAATTTTAAGATTGTTCCGTGACGGAGCATCCTCCCGCCTCCAGGAATGGAGCAACTAAAATGTTTGTTTTTATATTAATAAATAAAATTTTTATGACTTACTTGAATGTTTGAGTTGCAAGCGAACTCTTATTTCTCCGGTGCGCAATCTGAAAAACCGAAGTGTATCTCCGTCCTCAGTTGTTATGCAATATCTTCTCCTTGCTGAGAAAACCTTTAGCCATGGGATTGGTTGGGATTTGACTTGATCCCAGAGCCGAGGTTCCACTATCAGATTGGGTGGAGGTCTCATCGTAGGTCGTGCTGCTCACGAATCGGGACGTTGATGTACAGCCTTCTGCACTAGATTATTGCTTGACGTTTTTGAAGAGGCTGATGTGGCTGTTTGTGTTGGTATATTGTGCGGTATCGAGGAAAAATCTATCAACGCAGGTTTTTGAGCTGACGCTTCGTGTGATGTTGAACAGGAAACCGTCATAGCTGGCTTTCTGATTGATGCGTGATAGGGCTTCGCGGCTGAAATTGAAGCCATCGGAGCCGGCATTCGGACCGATGCGTCATATAGTTTCGTGGCTGATGCTGAAGCCGTCGGAGCCGGCCTTCTGACTGATGTGTCATACAGTTTGGCGGCTGATGTTGAAGCCGTCAGCGCCGGCCTTCTGATTGATGCGTCATATGGTTTTGGGGCTGACGTTGTCAATGCTGGCCTTTGAGTTGACGCATTTTGCGTCGTGGAGGAAGCTTTCAAAGTTGGCTTTGTATTATTTTGAGAGTGAGCATTCAAAGCTGGCCTTATACCTTCGGTTGCTCTTGATTGTGTTGCGGCTTTTTTGGCCCCTGTAGGGGGTCAAGATGACCTCGTTGTCTTTCTAATGGTAATTTCTTTGGCTATTTGTTTTAGCCTTTCTGGTGCCAGTACTGCCTCGAAAGGTGGTATGTAGGTTCTGGGGCATCGTGGCATGTCTGTTGTCTGGAGCTTGTCCTTTGTAGGAACCCCTAGCTCAGGAACATCGGCAATGAACAAATAGTCGTCGAGACTTGGTAGTGAGTCCATCTCCCTTTTATTTTTCTAATTTCCAAACTGCATGTGTTACAAAAAAAATAAAAAATAATAAGAAAAAATTTCAAAATAAATGCAGAGGATGCTTACAAAATCAAACGAAAAATAAAAATAAAATAACAGTAAAAAGGAAAAACAAACAAAAAATCCAATAAAATTAAAAAAATGTGTTTTTAAATCAACCAGTTGTCCTAATGATGTTGCGAGGTTACTTTTCCATGTAATTTTCTAGCTCGTTGTATTTGACAGATTTGCCTTTTGGCGGATTTGATTCCAAGTAAAGTTGGTTTTAATTTGGTGTTGTTCTGTATTACCCGCCATTTGTTTAATGGTCTAATGTTTCCTCTTTATGTTGTGAGATGGTGTTACTGCTTCGTGCTGCAGAATGTGGGTAGTAGAATATTTTGAGAAAAAGTATTATTCTGCTTATAATTGGTTGCTTTTGTATTTTTGCAGTCGGTTGATGGTATTCTTGCAAGTGTTTTCTGACCTTTACAATGACTAGTCTAATTTCCTGCTGACTAGTTAGTTGATCGAACGTACAGCGTTTGTAGTAGATGTGATAGTTGGGAAGTAACTAGTGATTGTTGTCGCTGCTTTGACTTGTGGAGGATTTTATACTATTCCTGCTGGTTGAGATTTTGTTGTTTTTCTTCGATTGGTAATTTAAACAATTTTGTTATTGGTCGACAGTATTCTTGCTGCGCTGTTTTAACTGTCGCTACTCTGACTTTGTTGTCCGTTTCAAAATGAATTTAATTATTCTGCCGAGTAACCATTTTGTGGGAGGACAATTTTTGTTGTGGATTAAAACCATGTCATTAGGTTTTATATTATTTTCAGGATTTTTCCACTTCGTGCGTTGTTGCAAGCTGTGTATATATTCCGCAGACCATTTTCTCAAAAATTGTTCTGTTAAGTACTGCGCGTGCTGCCATCGTTTGAGTAATGTATTATTCTGAGGTGCAGATGGCTCTGGAATTGCTTTAATGTTTCTGCCTGTTAAAAAGTGGCCTGGTGTCAAAACGTTGTAATCTTTCGGATCGTTTGACAGTGGAGTTAGCGGGCGTGAATTAATGCATGCTTCAATCTCGCACATGAGAGTCGAAAGTTCCTCATACGTTAGTGTAGCGTTTTGTATTGTCCGTTTTAAATGTGCTTTCAATGACTACACCCCGGCTTCCCATAATCCACCAAAGTGTGGCGCGGCTGGTGGATTAAACTGCCATGTAATTCCTGCCAACATAATGTCTGTCACGATGTCGTGTGGAAGTTGTATTAACGTGTTTTTCAACTGGCATGATAGTTCTTGTTTGCTCCGATAAAATTCGTACCGCAGTCAGAATATAAATGTCGGCATAAACCTCTTCTACAAGTGAATCGCTTGAGCGTGGCAAGGAATGCTGTCGTTGTGAGTTCGGTCACTAGTTCAATATGGACTCCTTTTGTGGCCATGCATACGAATATACTTAAGTAAGCCTTCGTAATTTTGGCATTACGTATTTTTGAAGTTTTTATATCAATTGGGCCGGCGCAGTCTACTCCGGTATCTTCGAACACCAAGGATGGTGTTGCTCTGGAAGGAGGTAGATTTCCCATTATTTGATTTGTGGGTTTTGGCTTGGCTCGAAAGCATGCTATGCAATGGTGGATTCGATGTCGGATAGTATTTCTGGCGTTTATTAGCCAATACTTGTTCCTTAGTGTATTGAGGACTAGTTGTGTGCCTCCATGGAATGTATATTGATGAAAGTAATCGATGATTATTTTCGACACATGATGATTGTTGGGTAAAATCATCGGATGTTTTTGGTTGTATGTTAACGTGGAGTTTTCGAGTCTGCCACCTACTCGAATCGTTTTGTTTTCATCCAAATATGGATTAAAGCTCAATATTCGGCTTTTGCTTGAGATTGTCCGTTTTTTCAGTAGGTATTCATATTCATCAGGGAATGCTTCATGTTGTATGATCGCTATGATTCTGTTTTCTGCTTGATTTAATTCATTAGATGTTAAATAGCGAGTTTTGCGTTTTATTTGTGGTGTTTGACAATTGGCATAAAATCTTCTGCAATATGCGATCATGCGTATTAGTTTAGTGAATGATGCATTCTTTTCTAGCCATGCAACTTTGTTATCAGTGCAAATCAAAACTTTGACCCTTCGTGATTCAAGTTCAAAACTCTTGTCATTGACAGGTTGCTGTGGCCAGCTGTTCTCATGTTGTTTAAGCCATGGTGGACCCTCCCACCAGAGGTTGTGATTGCGTAATTCGGTGGGATATACTCCTCGAATGGCGCAATCCGCAGGATTGTCTTTTGATGGGATAAAATTCCAAAACCTAGGGTGGAGATTCTCGTGGATTTCGGCGACTCGATTCACCACAAAGGTCTTCCATCTTGTTGGATGGCTTTGTATCCAAGCCAATGTAATCTCTGATTCGCACTATGCTGTGGTTGAGATTTCTTGAAACTGCATATCGTTTTGTATTTGTTTGAGGTGACGGGATAAAATGATCGCTCCACATAGTTCCAATTTGGGCAGTCATATGGATTTTGTAGGGGCAACCTTTGTTTTTGATGTCAATAAATGCGTAGTGACTGAGTTGTCATTGTCGACAATTCGCAGAAATGCAACACTTTCGTAAGCCTTTGTAGATGCGTCACAGAATCCGTGTAGCTGGATATTTTTTATTTTAGGTGAAAATTTTATCCATCTGGGAATTCTTATGAATTTGACATCTTGTAAATTCTCTCGATATTTGATCCATTCTTGGGCCAATACGGTTAGTAATGGTTCGTCCCAGTACTCGGCTAGCCATAATTTTTGTATAAAGATTTTTGCGATTATGACGCATGGAGCTAACCATCCGAGCGGGTCGAACAAAGTTGCAGTTTCAGAGAGAATCTGTCATTTGGTATATTTGTCCTTTGACTTTGTTGGCGCAATGGTGAAGATAAATTCATCTGTTGAAGGACTCCACTGCAATTCGAGAGTTTTTATAGTCTTCTTCTCTGCCAAGTTTAGTGTTGTATTAATTTCCTGATCTTTCTTTGGAATGTTCATCAGTAGTTCTGGGCAGTTCTCTGTCCATTTTCTAAGGTTAAATCCTCCCTTCCTGAGTGTACTAATGAGCTCTTGTTGTAATGACAAGCCGGCATTGATGTTGTGAGCTCCGGTTAATAAATCGTTGACGTAAAAGTTTGCTCGTAAATTCTGAGCTGCCAGTGGAGAAAGGTGTTGCTCATCATTGGCTAGTTGTTGGAGTGTTCGAATAGCCAGATATGGAGCTGCTGCTGTTCCGAATGTGACCGTGGTCAAACGGAAATCCCTTATAAGCTGCTCGGGACTATTTCTCCATTGGATTCTTTGGAAACTTGATGATCTGGATGCATGTGTATCATCCTGTACATTTTTTCGATGTCGGCTGTTAGTGCATACCTGTACAGACGCCATTGTAAGATTAGGGCCCATAGTGTTCGCTGAATTGTTGGGCCGACTAACATTTGCTCATTTAATAACTGGCCATTGGTGGAACGAGCTGACGCATTAAATACTACTCTCGTTTTAGTCGTAGGACTCTCTTTTGTGACTGCATGATGTGGTAAATAGTAGTGTCGGATTGGCTTTGATCCGAACTTGCTTTGTTCTGTTTCAAGTTTATTTGATGGAATTTCAGTCATGTGTCTCAGCTGTTGGTACTCCTGCATACATGCTTTATACTGAGTAGCCATTTCTGGTTGCCTTTCCAGACGTTTCTCAAGTTGGAGAAATTGTTTTAATGCCATAAACCTCGTTTGACCAAGTTCTGGTCCACCTTTTCCCCGGAAGGGTAGTTTTACTTGGTATGGTCCATGGCTTAAACGTTGGTGTGTGTCTTTGTAGATGTTTTCACATAACTCACCATCGGGGTGGGTTATTTTTCGTGGGAGTTCTTCTAATTCCCAGAATCGTTTCAGTTGAAGATCTAATTTGTCATCTTCAGTTACTTGGACCGTGAGTGTTTTGATGTGATTAGTTTCGTCCCTGTGTTCTGTTTTGCCCATTAAAATCCAGCCCAGTGGAGTATATTGTGCTGTGGATTCTCCTGGAGCACCTTTGATAACTCCGTTTTCGATTATGTCTGCGTAAATGTTAGCTCCTAATAAAACGTCAATTGGACCAGGTTGGTAGAACTTCGGAACCGCTAGGTGTAGATGCTGTAGATAGAGTAATCCTTTGATGTTTAATGTGTCGGCTGGGACGAAATCTGTGATTTTGTGTAGTATGAGGGCGTTCATGTTTGTGTCAAACTGTGTGTGCAGTGATTTTAATTTGAATGACGCCTGGGATTTTATGGAAGCTGTCTGAATTTTGCCTAGTCTAGTTACTTTGACATTTGCAGGTTGTTTTTGCATTTCTAGTCGTTTTATTGCGCTTTCTGTAATAAACGATACTTGAGAGCCCAAATCTATCAGTGCTCTCACTTGATGATTTTGTCCGTTTTGACCTTGAATATGGACTAGTGCTGTTGACAATAATGCTCGGTTGATATTTGAGAATAATGATGTAGTGTTTGGCTCATTGCTGCCACTAGGCTTATTAAGCTTCATGTCTGCTTGCCTCTGGTCATTATTTGTAACCTCGTTGTTTCGAGAAGTTGATTTACGTGTAGTAATGTGTTGTGCCGTTTGTGACACAGGAAGCAGGTTTTATGGCTCGGACAACTGTTGATGTTGTGTCCTGACGCGAGACAATTTTTACAAAGCTTAAATTGTTGCACGAATTGTAATCTTGAAGCTGGAGTTAATTTTTTAAATGCCGCGCAATGAAAAAGCGTGTGATTTTGTTTGCACTTGGTGCAAGTGTATGTTTTGCTCATGAAGGCATGAGCACCCTCGTGTGCATGGCTAGATGACGGCATGTTACTTGAGTTTGTGGGTCTATAGCCGCGCCGTAACTCTTGGATATTTGGAGACCTTGTTTGTCGTCCATGTTCTGCTGAGTTCGAGCTTTGACGTACTTGAATTGATTCCAGAGTACGGAAACGTGACTCTAGAAAAGCTGACAGATCAACGTATGTTGGTAACTCGGACTTGCTACCTTGTTCTTGCTCCCATAGTTGATGAGTCTCTGATGGGAGGCGTTGAACAAGGTTATAAATTAATATAGCATCCCAATGTTCGATAGGTAGCTCTAAATATTTCAGTGGAGGCTCTCTTCTGTCTGGTCTAGAATAGAACGAATGGCGTGAGCTGATTCGTTTTTAATGGGCATTTGTGTCAATAATGCTTTTAAGTGAGTGTTGACTAGGACTCGTTTGTTGTCATATCTCTTTTTAATAATTCCCATGCCGTGGTATAATTAGTGTCTGTTACTTCAAATTGACGTAATAAACGTTCTGCCTCGCCAGTGACGCTGAGCTTGAGGTAGTGAAGTTTTTGGACCTTGTGTGAATTAGTGAATTATAGAGATCATGGAATGGACGCCATGATTTGTAGCTACCGTCGAAAGTTGGTACGTGAATTGTTGGAAGCCGTGTTTCTGGTTTTGAGGGACGTACTTGCTGAACTCTGATTTCGTTTGTGTTTCTATTGAGAGGTATTGCTGGGAATGACTCCTCTAATTCCTCTAGTAGAATGGATAGGAGCTCTATATATATGCTTTCAGTTTCCCCATATAACTCTCCTTTAGCGTAGTCGCCTTGAGCGCCATCTTTGGTCGACCAGATTGCTATATGCGGATCTGTGAACGATTTCCAGAGTTTTTCTAGTAAGTCTATGCGTGCTGCATAGTATTTCTTGCCTGCTTTTGAATCACTACCCGCCTCGGAGTGATTTATGGCGGCTTTTCTTATTTGATCATTAAGCGCGACTAGTGATGTCAAACTAGCGATCTCTGTCATTTTGAAAATCTTCCTGTCTTATCCGGCTCGAAGGACCAATGTTAAGTCCCAATACGGGCTTAGGATGAAAAGAGGCAGGTGCCGGTTAAAAAAAATTATAGGACAGGAATATTTTTCAAATGACAAAAATTCAGCCGTTTATTATTCACAGTATATTTCTTAAAGCTAGGTAATTCAGGTACTTAAATTCAATTTAATTCAAAATTCACTTTAATTTAATCCAACTTACTAATTAATATTAATTCAACAAAAAAATAATGAGTTTCCACTGGTGAATTTTATTGCTTAATCTGTAATAGAAAAGAGGAATTATTATTAATTAACTCAAACTCAGGGGGTGAGCGTCATACAGCTGCTCATAAAAATCTGGGGTCAATACTCCCAATTTAAGGTGCTGAAAATATTTAAATTAAATATTATAAATTTTAATTTGTTGGTATAAATTGGATGTTTCATATACTGCCCTTGATTTAATTTGTTAAACAAGACTTCAAATGGCTTCAATATCAACTGCCGATCTGTCTTGGTGCTCAGTCAGAACTTGAGTGATTTGCTACTTCCAGTAGCTCGCTATTTATAGGCAGAAACACAATAGAAATTGTGTCTGCCGGTGGTGTTGCTATGACGCTCGCGTCGTTTGTTAGATTTTTAGACACCCAGTGACGTCATCATGGTCTAATCGGAATATCTTACTATGTACGGAAAGCTGCTATTTTGGAAATGTCAACCGACTTGGTGGCAGCTGTTTGGTTGTAGATAAGTGTTTATATTTTGAATGTTTATTTATATCTTTTAATTTTATTAATGATTATTTTTGTTGTTGTTTATTTTATAGATTAGCTGGTCCCTTAGGATGTTGGAGACATCGTGGGAATATTGGAACAAAACGTGTAGTGTAAGTTTTTGTTTTAATTAAAGTCTCAGATCGTGAATGATCTGAGACCTTTACTATTTGTTATCTTTTGTTTTAATGGTTTTTCTTTTTATTTTTAGCTCACAACGTTCGAGGGCATGTCTTCGCGGGATCTTAAATTACCTTCGTGGGAGATTTTAATATTTAGTAAATGAGTAGATATTTTTTTTTTAAGAGTGTTCCGTGACGGAACAGGCATTGTGTAAATTATGCAAATTCACAATTATTGTACACAAAAAGGATTTAGTCAATCACTTAAAAACAAAAAAAAACATGAGGAAGCCCATAATTACTCAAAGAGTTATAAGAAAATAACTTTTTTTGTAAAAAGTTCACTTACAGAAAAAAGAAAATTTGCTGAACTAAAAATTGCAGCATATATTTCAGAGCACTGCTCAATGAATGCAGTTAATCATCTGGGGAGCATAATAAAAAGTTTAGATCCTGAGTCGCAGGTATTGGCAGAAATATAAATACACAGAAATAAATTCTCTACCTTAATAAAAAACGTTTTATCGACATGCTTTTTAGATGATTTAATTTCTGATATAGGCGAAACCCCGTATTCTTTAATAATAGATGAAAGCAATTCAGTAGACACAAAAAAATCCTGTGCTCCATGGTGAAATATTACAGCAGGCAGAAATCAAAATAGTAACAGCTTTTTTTCAACCTTGCGGAAATTCAACCTGGTGATGCGGTAACAATAGCTAGATCTGTTAAAGGAAGCTTAAAGAAAAAATATACCTTTACAAAAACTAATTGGAATTGGGGTCGACGGGGCGAATGTTATGGTAGGCACTCGACATTCTTTATCAACGATTTTAAAAGATTCTATTGACAGCTTGGTTATCATTAAGTGTGTATGCTTGGTTAAAGAAACGCATAATTGGTTTCATTGTAGCCAAAAGAGACAATTACAATACAAGCGAATCTACGAATTATTAGCAGGAAAGACACCGCTTAAAATTAATAAATTAATAGGAATAAGATGGCAATGGGATGCACTAAAATTTCATTTTGCTCTAGCTAAAGAAAATTAAAAGTGTTTTGCTGCAAAACAATTGCATGAAATGTTTCAATCGAAGGCAAATTACTTATATTTAGTCTTCCTCAGGACAGTTTTGAAAAACAAAACTAATGTAAACCGACTTTTTCAATCTGATAGCGTTGACCCAATAAAATTACTCGACGATCTCAATAGTTTAGTACAGCAAAAGAGGAACGACTTATCCACATTCGAATTTCATGGAACATTTGATAGATACAAATTACATTAATTTTGGTTATTATTTTAACTTTTCAGCGGCTGAATTGGTTTTGGAAGAGTTATAAAAGATTGAGTCGAGATGTATAAGGACCATCTTATTATATTATGCGAACAGTTGCAAAAGAGAGTTCCAGAAAATATAAATATTTTAAAGAAAATATCATGTTTTCCGTACATCAGGCTACAAGTCATGTTAAGCCTAATATTACACAATTAGCGCAGAATTTTACCCAGTTTTGTGGTGACATAGATGAAACCATTCGTCAGTGGAACACTATTCAAACAGAATCCTTGCCTTTAACAGTTTTGCATAGGACAGAGGATTTTTGGATTTATTTGTCTAAAATAACTAACGCAGCTGGAGAAAGAAAATGTAAAAATATCGCGAACCTAACTCTTGTATTGCTTGTGCTACCATTTTCGAATGCTGCAGTAGAAAGAGCATTTACAATTTCAGGGATAATTAAGGACAAACTTCGTAATAAAACTGCAGTAGAAACCGCCGATGCAATTATGAGAGTTCGATTTAACGTGCCAAAAAGATTTTACACCATCGAGGAACATGTTAATGAAATTCAACACAGAAGAAACAGGATGAGGATGAAAATATATAGTATATCAATGTTTTTCAGATATAAACAGTGACCTAAATTAGGATAAATAAAGCAAACATTTACTCAATATATAATATACGTGTACATAGTATTATACAATATTATTATAATAAATAGGCATGTAAATAAATTTTTATGAACAAATATCTTTTTCATTTTCGCTCCAGACTATTTTGGAGATTTTTCAGACAAAATTAACAATTTTGCATCTCAGTCACCGCAGAAAGAATAAGGTAAAGATAGTGTTTACCATGCGCCCTCTCTCTTGCCAAATACGCAGGATTCAGTTAAGAATAGCTTTAAAAATTAAAGTCGGAATTAGTTTAATTTCTTATAAGAGTGCTAATAAGCGATTAAAATATCATTTGGACACAAGAAAATAATTTTTTTTTAATTTAATTAATTTTTAATTTAATTCGATGAACGGGTGTAAAATTTCATCTGAATGGTTGAGTTTTACATATTTTTATGT
Source organism: Dioctria rufipes (assembly GCA_963924295.1). NCBI lineage: Eukaryota > Metazoa > Arthropoda > Insecta > Diptera > Asilidae > Dioctria > Dioctria rufipes. The sequence continues at coordinate 80,612,747 of OZ002742.1, read as the reverse complement.
AGTAAACATTCTAAAGGGTGCTCTAACGGTGATATACAGAAACACAATATCTTTTGTGTCACATGAAATAGCAAATCGCTCAGTCCATTGTTATAAGTCAGCGGATGCAGTACAATAGCTCTACAGTCATCACAAAAAAAAAACAAGGCACAAATATTTTCATTAGAAAAACAGATTTAAATATATTTGCATGCACACAATCAAGCTTCGCATGAAGTTTTTCTCTATAAACTAAAGAGCTTTTAAAGTTCCATGTCAGAATACACGAAAGGGCATAGGGAACCAATATAAAGCTGGGCAACTAGATGGCGTTAATCATGATAATCAAATACATTTTCTTTATTATAGTTTAAAAAAGGCGGCGCTGTTAGATTCAGGTCTTGTGGACATCTATGAGAATTTCCGCCATACATTCTCGGTCTCTATAGATTTCTTTACTCTATGCTCTGGTGCTACACTCGAAAAATCAGCAGTGTTACACCGAAAAAAGCAGACAACTACATGAGAAATATCACAACTAAATGTCATTGAGCATCATGTATCCATATTCAACTATTACTCCACCAAAATTCATCCGCAACCACATCAAAATCTTTGAAATTATAATTCTCATCATTTTTATGATGTTGTTTTCGCAGAAAATTTCAATCTGACAAATAACACGGATATGAGCTACTACATCGCGTTAAAAGTTGTTCCATTAAACTCGTTTTCCATTGACTGACGTGCACTTTTCTTAACATATCATGCGATTTAGTTTATAAATTGAGAAAGCTATGTTACAATTAGTTGTGCGATTACTTGGTAATTAAATATTTGCTAATCTGTCAGGCTTTCAGAAGAGAAATCGGCGTCTTGATTTAAGCAGCTACAAGAAACGAAGGCTGACTGGAATTCGCTGATATTAGTAGCATTGATAAACTTATATTGTGAAGGATTCATTGTGTTGTTACTTTTTTTTAATTTTTTATTTTATTTCAATCATCATCTCATTAGCCCTTCATATAATGAATCAATGACAGAATAAAAAGTAAAGATGTTGCTTATGTGAAACGACGAAGGCTAACCGGAAGAGTCTAACAAATATACTTTGAAAAAATAATTTTCTAATAAGATTTTTTGCGAAACCGTTAAAGTGAAATTTCCAATATGAAAAATGGTTCATCGGGACCAAAACAAAATAAATAAGAAAGGGCACCAGCCAGAAATAGCTTTTGATAAAATGGTGGTAACAAAGACACATCGAAAGCTTCAAACCGGTGATTTCTCCTGCCACATACAAAGAAAGTCTTACACCAAATTGTGAGTAGAAAGCTCATAATGCAAACACAATTACAGTACGAACCGAATTCAGGCGAGCTGTGGATAATTGTCCCTGCAAACATTTAAAAAGGTCGGCATTACCACAATTTCATATTTCACAAAAATGTTTCAGTCGGAATTATACCGTATTATGTCCTTCAAAATGTTAATAGCATAGTATCTTCTTTTAATACAAAAAGAAAAGAAAAACTTGAAGCAAATTTTATTTTCATTACTCCCAAGATATGACATATTTAAGGAGGTAATTTCTGTGCTAAGAATCCATTAAGTATAAAATATACTCTTGAAACTACTGCTATTTCGGAACGAAACTGGAAGGCTAGGATATTAATTTTTTTTTTATTTTGAATAAACGTTTTTGTGCTCAAATTTCGACAAATTGTTTTCGTAAGTACAGAAAATGTTGTAAAAAGAATTGGAAGTTCCGCCTTATTTCCTTTATGAAGGGAAATAAAGCCAATCCGGCCAATGAAATTAAAGCCCCCACGACTTCATTTTTATACCCTAGATGAAATCTGTAGGGTATATTAAGTTTGTCAAACCGTTTGTAACGCACAGAAATAATGGTGGTAGAGCAAAATGGATTGGACACTAATGCATAATATTAAAGGTTATTTTGATTTTTGCATGTCCGTCCGTCTGTCCGTCCGTCAGTCCGTGCGCACGATAACTCGAGAACGCGTTCACTTAGAAAGCTGAAATTTTGTACACGGACTTAAAAAACAAAAAAGTAAAATTGGTTTCGAAAATAAGCCAAATCGGGCAACTCCTTCGTGGGGTGCCGCACAAAAATTTCGGTTTCCACTATATATTTGTACACCGCCTGAGAACGTAACGACATAGAGAGCTGAAATTTGGTGCATGGTGTTTCCATAGTAATAACAAACAAAATTTCAAAAATGGAATAAATCGGGCAACAGCTTCTTGGTGTTGCAATATAAAAATTTAGGTTTTATACATGTACTGTGAAAACGATACGTCTGGACATTTTTATTCAGAATACGAAATCCTAAAAGATTGATTATAATCATTTTCTCTGTCCAACGAATCGGTCTAGAAATATATGTGAAAAACCACTTCAAAAATCAAACATGTGTAAGGTCATATATTTTTTTTTCCTTTTAAAACATAAATTATTTCCAGGTAAAAGTAAAATAGCTAATATCATAGCCCGACATCAAAGAGATGTTTTTACCTTATTCCTCTTAAATTACCTTGCCTGAAATTCATCTGTTTGGCGATAGTGATGTATAGGCGTCTGTAAGAAAATTTTAAAACAACGCATGAGCGAACTCTTCCATACTAGTTTAAAAATATAGCTGTGTACCCTGAAGGATTCATCAATTACACAAGGAAAAACTAAGACGAGGCATAGGCGAACCACTCCTCTGACACAACACTGTCGCAGATACAATTAAACATTGTCGGAACACCACAAACAACGCTTTTGTGTGTAGCGGAACACCACAATAACGAACAGAGTGCAAGGAGAACACTATCCGCGCACCCTCATAAACATCAAGGCAAAACTGTGCTGCGTGTCAGTCGAATTATTAGCTCGCCTATGCATTATTATTTAACAACAATTTATTGCAGTTAATATGGATCTTTTATCAATCACAGGTACACAGGATTTATTTAATCTAAATCTACACATGCAAAAACTCAGGAGAAGAACACTCAGTGAATATACTCATATTCTTCCCAATATTTCTGTACGACACAAGTTAAACGATATGTTTACTAGAAGGTGAACAATAAAACTGATCCTGAGCGTAAAGGATTCAGTTTATGATAACCAGTCCGTTTTTGTTTTGTGTCATAAAACACAATTCCGGGTAAAAGGGAAAATTACTGAAAGGAAAGATTCAATACTGTTTCGTGTGACTTTATTTTTTATTTAAACCTAAATTAATTTACGTCTTACACATGCATAGGTTGGTGCGACCGTACGAAATTTTATACGGGCATTCATCTTGGCTATCATAGGAATTGGTCTTAGAAAAAATCTAGCTTTTTACTTGTCTATTCAAAGATAAATCAAACTGAAACGGTAAACAATCCTAAATTCGGCTGTATTTCTTGTTCGTTACGACATATTCTCTTCGCTCACGGCGCAGTTATCAATACGAACTTCTATAGTTTATGGTAGAAATCAATAGGCCCACTTCACATTCTTTTGATGGAGCACCAATTGCCGATACACCGTTACTAAGAATTCTTGAAATTAATAATTTTTAAGTTGTTTGAGGTTGTAGAGAAATGTCTTCGATTTCTGAATAGGTGTTAGAAATATTTCTGATCTTCAAATCTAGTGTTACAAGCCCTTTATCAGACATTCTAGGCCTAGTAACACAATTTTCATATATGGACCGGGATTGGTTCTACAATGTGATCTTGCGCGGCTAGATGAATGAAAATAGCTTGCCTGAACAGATTACATCTAATAAAAAAATACTTTTGCGCGATCAGTGATAATAATTTAATTATAACGAAAACCGGTAAGGGTAATTAAATTTGTATATTAGAAAAGAATTTGTTACTAGAACAAATGGAAGATAGTTTATCAAGAATAATACCCTCGGCAAACGGACAAAATCAATGATCATTCGTTCGTAATTGAATTTTTCAAAAATCGCTTTACCTTTGAATTTGAACTTTAATTATTAAAAATGTGCTGTCAATTAAAAATTGACAGGACTTTCGTTTTAATTCACACAATCTTGGGTAACTGGATTTTTGAAAAAACCAATTACGAATGAATGATCATTGATTTTGTCCATCTGTCTAGGGTATAAGCCTGTTATATGGACTTCATTGAACAGAACATTTTTAATAAAAACTGTGATTTAGTTGATAAGATTTTATGTTGGTATCGTTATGTTATGACAACTTAATGCATTTTTATATATTATACATATATTAGAAGACAATATTAAATTTACACTAGAATATGGAGGCACAAAAGTAACCTTTCTAGATATCACGATATCAATAAACAATAAAAACTTTGACTACGAAATAAATCAACTTTTACTGACACTGTAACTCCATTTGCTTCTAATCATCCTCGTAATATTAAGAGATCTGCATTCCATTTTATGATTGATCAATTAGTCAATATTCCTTAATTTAAAAGTTTCATTTATAAGATATTAAAACAAAAATCTAGAACATCTGCTCTTAGATTAGCATTCCCTATGATCAATAGTAAGTGGGGTATATAGTATAAGTTGCGATAATAATAATAATAACAATAATTTTATTTTTAGTATAAAACGAGTATTCTTTACCACTAACACTATTGTCATGTATAAAACTGTGGTACTTTTGAGTACCTACCTGTAATTGCCATGATTCTATCTGTTTTGATTTTTTCATTCAATATCAGTGTAACCTTTCGTTGAACCGTGAACATAATTTACTTTTGTGAAACAGCCCAATCGTACAGATGTTTCGATGTTTGAATAACACTATTTTGCAAGCTAGTTTTTGGTGTATGTTTTAGAACTCCTCCTAAACCACCGTAAGGTCCTTTCCCATGGCAGGCTGGAAAATATTGGCATTCTGACTCAAGATGGCACTCATTCTTCATATGACATTGTACCACGTCATCCTGTTTTTGTATTTACATCCAGAGCCATCCGAAAAATGAATCATTTTTGTTAATAAAATAACTTGTAACGTAACGAAATGGTAACATTTCGATAATTTATACAATTTTTATTCACTTTATAACAAACAACACTCGGAAAAGATTTTTCTACTTATTCACTTTAATTTAAAAACTAGAAATTAAACTATATTTCATAATATTGCTCTTATATAAATAGTTGTGAATATTCTACGTTTTTAATGACAAGAACATTAGTTCAAGTAACAATTAAAAGTCTGCATAAAAAAATTGATAAAATTCAAGGAAGACGCATTGCATTAAAACTCTCAGAATCTCGATCCCTGGAATCATACACCAGTATTTACATATATTTCACGTAATTTATACTTAAAACTGGAGAAAATGGGATAGTAAGAATTTGGGGTAAGAACGAGACGGAAATATTTTGTGAACTGAGAATGTTTTATGCCTGAGTCATAAATACAAAAGGTTTTTATTATAAGTTGGCCTGCTAGATAGGTAAAATTTAAATCTCATCTCTGGGAAAATAATACTTTCTGATAGGTCAATATAAAAATCAGATAACCTGGTACGATATATGTATGTCATATACAGAAGTTGTGTTGAACAACTCTGATTAATTTCAGATCAAGTTCAATGCAAAATAGCTAATATGAAAGAAAAATTAAAAATATATATCATGTCAAGGCATTATAGCAGGTTACTGAAAAGTACGACAATTATATACCTGTAATTGACAGTAGTCTTAGGGTTAAAGAATACCCGTTTTGTAATAAAAATAATATAAAATTTATGAAAACAAAATAAAGCAAAACTGTTATTATAATATTTTTTAAACACATATTTCATTAAGTGTTTATCTAAAAACAATAAACAAAATCATTATTTGGAATAAATTCTAAAATTTTCATATGAAAATGTTTATCGCAACTGTGATACGATCTAGAGAAGTAATAGGGCATAGGCAACTTCTGGTTTATGTCAACACTTTATTGACCTAGGTACCATTACATCAATTGACAATGTAAAATTATTACGTAATTCATATGGAGGTAAAGTTCTGGACAGGTATGATAACTAGAAATTAAAAAAGAGAAAAATAGAGACTCATTTTTGGCTAAGGATCAGTTAGATTTCCGTAACAAAACTCCTTTAAAGAGACACTGTAATGCCACTTATGTATGTGTATATGTATAAATTATAAATGTAAGTTTTAATTTTAAGTTATACTATATCAGTCTCATAATTAGTGCTAGAAGATGCCTAAATAGGGACACGTCGCATAACTTTAATTAGTTATTTAAAATTAAAAAATAATTTTTGTGGAACGGAAACAAGTGTTTTATTTTTGAGTATATCTAATACTATCCACAAGTTCCATCAAGTGCCAAAATAGCCATCAATTATTTAAAAAAAAAAGAATGGTTAGTATTAAACGAAGCTTAGTTTGTACTGATCTAAATTCTGACTATTCGCGAAAATTAGAGGTGGCTTTTAATAATTTTTGACGGGGACAAGGTGTACTAAGGTGATTAATTACGTTAACGCTACTTCAGGGGAAGACTTCTCTCAAGACCGTCCGTACGTGTCGAAGAGTCACATCCTGCTCGAGGTGTTCCTGAACAGGCACCTGGCGACACCCCCTGGGGCGCAGCAAGATGCCTGACTGAATACGGAGGATCTAGATAGGAAAACTGGATAAAACCCGCAATTCCAGGTAGAAACAATCGCGCCTATGGCATGAATGGCACTGCGTGAGTATGTCTTATAACGATGGACTCCGGATACCAGGCGAACTCCAGTTTCAACCTTCGCCTTACTTCGGCATGCCGGCTCTGCTGCGAATGACCAACCTTTCCGAATATACTCGCGGGAACAAACTTGATAACCCCGCATTTTATGAGGGAGGTGCACCCCTAAATGTACCAACAACCAAATCCAGGAATTTAACGAACCCCACCTCACCCAGGACATTAGAAGTCCTTCACCTGATGGCGATGCGATGGACACACTCCCGCTAGATGAAAAGGACTTTTCTTAGATCACCAGAGCGAAGCCAGCAGGTTACCGGGAATATTAAAATTTCCAACAATAAAAAACAGAAGTCAAAGCTCCCTGGCGCGACCAAAAAAAGGTTTAAATGGCTTTTAAACCACGGCCACACAGAAGCAGGGGCTAGAAGGATTTTTGCACTCCAAATAGAGGAGTGGAATAAGAAGAGTCTTAAAAAACGCTCTGGCGACTATTCTCCGAAAGTGGAGCAACCTAGCGCTAAACGCTGCAAGGCAGTATTGGAGAATCCTTCCAAGAAGGCGTCGCCCTGCGTTTGCGTAAGCAGCCTACCTATAAGAAGGCTGCAGAAAGTGTTCGGGTAGGCATTTTTCCGGTCGGTTATCTTGAGGTGGCACTCAGCGCGGAACAGCTAAAGTCCGTACAGAGTGCCATCTTGAGAAATCGCGGCAAGAAAACAAAACCCCTTGAAGCCAAGATTTCTGGGCTCCATGTTCAGACCAGGGTGGTTGGTTCTCAACTGCGCCAATCCAATCAGGACACCGTGTCGTAGCTGAAAGGCATAGTAGGAGAGCTAAGCTCTAGGGTACGTTCCCCAATGTTGGAGAGACGTCAGGGTGGATTTTACACCCAAAGGAGAAAAAAAAACTAGTTGTCTGGCCAAATCGTTCCGACCCATAAGTCTCTCTTCTTTCTTGTGCATAGAAAAAATCCAGGACCTACACATTCGAAGTGAGATTTTGATTCTAAGCAGTTCGCTTATTAAGCTGGCAAGTCTACCGAGACTGCCATTCACACATTAGTCAAAGACCTCGAAAAAGCTCCTGAATCAAAAGAGGTGACCATAGGTGCATTTGCGGACATAGTAGGAGCCTTCGATAACACCTCCTCCGATGCAGTTAAATCAGCTGCCGAGGATAAAGGCTGTGAGCCCTCTCCACGGTAAACTAGATAGACTCCATGCTTAGGAGCAGGAGAATTACCACAACTCTATGAAAATGTACAATCACGATCAATGCAGCAAAAGGCTTCCCACAAGGACGAGTTCTCAGTCCACTCCTGTGGTCTATCGTGATTGATGACCTGCTAGAGAAACTTACCAGTTCAGGTTTTATTGTGTAAGGCTACGCAGATGACCTAGTAGTCCCAATACGGGACAAGCACGATCAAGTCATATCCGACCTCATGCAAAATGTGATATTTAAACAAAAGCCTTAGCATAAACCCCAATAAGACAATTATCGTTCCGTTTACAAGAAAATCAAAGCTTTTACTAACGGCTCCTCTTCTTGACAACACGGAATTGATATTCTCAGACGAAGTCAAATATCTGGCAGTAACTCTAAATAAGAAACTTACCTGGAATTCGCATCTATCCAGAGTGACAGCTAGAGCGGTTCGATCTCTCTACACGTGTCGTATTGGCCGGACATGAAGCCAGAAATGATGTACTGGATGTACACCACGGTTGTTAGACCCATAGTCACCTATGCCGCCTTCGCATGGTGGCCAAAACTAGATAAAAAAAACCGCCGAGGCTATGCTTCAAAAAACCAAGATGCTTGCCTGTCTAGGAATAACTGGTGCCATGATAACCTGTCCTACAGCAGCCATGGATGCCTTACTAAACCTTCCTCCCCTACATTTGCAGGTGAAAAAGGAAGCAATCTCCAGTGCTATTAGAGGGCAAAAGGAGAAACAATTAAAGCCAGGCGATCTGGTTGGTTACTTGAGTATCTTAAAACAGATATTTTGAGCAAATGACAACAATATCTGATATAATCACGCCCAGGGTGGATTTTGTAAGACCATTCCAAGTGGCAGACCGACAGCAATGGCATTCCATTAAACCGTCCTTCCGTCAGTCCATTAAACCGTCCTTCCGTCAGTCAAGCTGTCTTCAAGGCCTTAAAGCCCTACACTGTCCAGTCAGGGCAAGTCTGGGAATGTCTAAAATCCTTCAAAAACCTATCAAGGAGAAACGAAGTTATCCTCATATGGGTACCTGGCCATGAGAGCCACAAAGGCAATGAAATTACTGATGGCATAGCCAAAACAGGAGCGGAATTTAATTTTGCCGAACCAGAGCCATTTTGTGGCACTTCAAAGTGTTACCTCAGAGCTGCCCTAACCGACTGAGAGAATAAACAAAAATTCCTGTACTGGGAAAGGCTACAAGGAACTTCGTCAGGCAAAAAATTTTATCGACACCTCTGGCGGAAAACAAAAGAACTCCTACTCCTTAGAAGGATAGAGCTCAAAAGGATTACTGAGCTCTTCTCATGCCATTGTCACTTAAGGTATCACCTGAACAAGCTGGGCTTGGCTTAGACTTCATCTTGCCGTTTCTGTCAGGATGCTAACGCAATCTCGAGACAATTGCTCTGCAACTACGAAGCATTGGCTAGACGGAGACCACTCCACTTCGAACATGCGTTTCCTCCACCAACCTACGTGTGGAACCTCAACCCCAGAATTGTTCTAGACTTTATTAACAGTCTGAACCTAGAATGGGAGCAAATGCAACGGGGACTCATGATAGAACTTTCAGGTCGCAGTGATACCGAGGCTAACGCCTACACCCCTTCCCAAATCTAATCTAATAATTTGATAAGATCGATGTTTTAACCACATATAGGTAAGCTGATAGAGAAATATAATTCTTAACTTAACCCCTTAAAATCATATACCTTATTTACACCAACGAGTCTTTATATCACGTGGATATTTTGATTCCCCTGTACCGTACAGTATTCATCTAATGTTCCTACTTTCTTCATACATATACCTTCCAAGTGGAATTCTCTTCCTGTGAACATACAACGCAAAGAGACAATCGTTAACTTTACGAGGCTGCTCTTTCAACATTTATTGAATGAGCTCAAAGCATAAGTCCGATAATAGTTGGACCAATCTCTAATGTATTTTGGAATATCTGTCAGTAAAGTAGTAAGTACTAGGTAAGTATTAACATTTCACATATATGTATACTGATACTTCTACTTTTGTATTGACCTTTAGATGTTTTAGCATATGTCAGGTTACCTGGCGTGGTAATGCTAAATAATAAAAGGAACAAGTTCACCGTGATTTCGAGAGTATTGTTCCCGTTGGATAAGGCCTAAACCGTTATCAAGAAGTCATTGCATTTTCTGTCCGAGATACCGTAGAAGTCTCTTTGTTTTTTCAATTATAGAAACGCCGTCTCGTTATTTTTAAATAAAGTCAAATCATTTTGCTCATATCGTGTTTTCCTTAGATATAAGCTTTTCATCATATCTATTCCATCTTGACACATTTTTCATTGAAAATAGGTATAAATAGAAATAAAAATTTCCGAATATTATGTATAGCTGAGGTAGAAAAAAAAAATAGCACTGAAACTCCTAAAAATGTGCGTGATTGAAAATTTTTAATTTATAATATAACCCTATTTGGCCCACTCATTTGTGCTGCGTGTCCAGTTCAGTTCAGTTCAGTTTTTGACAATCTACTTATCTAAAAAAAAAATTGAATTTATCCATATGACAGTAACGAAATCGCGTCAATTTTCCGCTGAAAGTTTAATACACTGCCATGAAAGCCTTGAAGCCATAGACTATCCTCCACCATGACTATCTAAAAACGAAAAAAAACGACATAGTTGCAGCAACCTACCAAATCTACCTCTGTGTATTTATCAATTTCGCAATGTAAAATAGTGGCATTACGTCAATCAGCTGGTTTCGTCTTCGCCTCAGTCAGATTTCAAACAAACGAAATAAGCGTTGCTAGGGCAACATCAAACGGCGAGAACAACATAAACGATGACAGCGGCAATATAAAGCCCACCAGTCGCAATAGATGGCACCCAATAACACAAAAACATCTTACAAGAAGTCTGATTTAATAGCATTACAATGCAGAATACAATAATTAATTGAATTAACCAATTATACAAGTGCCAAAAACATAAAAGCACACAGTGATTATAAAATAAGTTTGAAATAACTAATAACAGCACATTAGTGCAGAATATTAAATTTAATAAAAAAAAAAACACATTATTATCTAATAATAAGCACAACAGTGTAGAATATTATAATTATAATTAATTGAACAAGTCAAGTTCCAAGTCTTAATTTTTATAATTAAGTGTCAATAATAATAAAATAACAATAATGAGCCTGCTGAACCATATGTCTATATAGATTTAGTTAGTGCTCTCGCCGCTGCTAGAGACAACGATATTGCTGACCGCTCATCTCCCCACTCCTTCGAAAGAGGAGGATTTGGTAGCAACTCTGATGCATCAGTGCTTAGTAACACCTCTAAAACAAAAAAAAAAAAAAAATTAAAAAAATTAAGGATAAAGAAGAATAACTTAACAAAGCTGTTATTCTTGACCCTAATACTATCAACAATGGTAATGAAAACAAAAACAAATTAATAAAAAATCAATAAACAAAAACTGAAATCAGCATTAGTTGCTATTAAATCTAGTGAGGTGTTGCCAACTGACCCCCCCCCCCCCCGATGCCATCGTTGGAACATTCCCCGATGTCATCATTGGAACATTAAACCACATCGTCTTGTGTTTATAAATCTTAGTGCCGTCCCTAGGTCAGATGATAATGGACAAACCAACGTACTAAATTAAATTGAAGTCGCCAAGACAAATACAACTGATGTTCCCAGTGCAGTCCTTGGGCCATCAAACCACACATGCTAACAAATCCTGGTGCCTTACCTAGGTCAAAAGATTTCAATGGACAGTTCAACTCTTTAAATGCCGCTCTCAGCAACTCAGAAGATACTAACGCTAAAAGCCCCGAATCTGACCCAAATGTCGATAAGGTATTTAACAATGTATATAGTAAGCAATTAAAAGATATTACCTTCAATTATAATACCTGTGTTTTTTTGTACCTTGTTCTAGAGCTCCCATATAGTTACTGGAGAGAACAAATTGTTCTGTCCATAGAAGCGAACTATTTGCACTGTTCGCTTCATTTGAATCTTTCGATGAAAATGTATGAGGCGTCCTTTTATGTATCCTTTGTTCTGCTCTGTTCTGTGGACACAAAAGTACACAACTAATATATTACTTGGATAAATTTAATAAATTAGTTAAGCTTGTCGAAAGTACTGCAAAAACTAAGAAAACAAAAAGTCTTAATAACGACAATAATCCTGGAGTCAGTAAAAAAAATAAAAATAAAAAAAAAAAAAATTATTGAAATGGCTATCAGCCAAGTAAAATCAAGAGCATAATAGATATCGAAAATTCTAATCAATATGAAATTCTGGATACGGATGGAGACGATCATTGCGTCCTTTCCGATAACAATGATGTTAACATGGGTGATCAGGTATTCATAACTAACTCAATAGAAACAATTCTTGCTCGAACACCCAAATCACCGCCAATCGTGATATATTATAACTTAAGCTTAAAAGCCTTCTCAAATAAACTTGAATTAGCTACTAACGAACGATCTTTCTTGTTCAAAAAAATTAATAAAAATACTACGCATTTTCTTGTCAAAAACCTTAATCACAGCAATTGAACTTTTTAAAACTGAAAATATCAATCAGTATAGCTTTACCCTAAATAATGAGAAACCAGTTAGCATTCTGCTAAAATCTTTACATTCATCTTACAATGAACAAAATATAACTCTTGAATTCAGAAGAGTATTTCCCAATCTCGAATTAACTAAGGTTTCCCCGTTCTTAAAAAATAACGCAAGAATTTAAGAGCCAACACGGAAAAAAAAACAGCTTAAACCAAAAATTTTCATGTTCAAAAAGGCGCCAATAGTAAAACCGTTCAAATCCGAAAGCTTGTGACTTTTGTTTCGAAAGTCTCATATTCAACTTCCTCACCCACTATAGGGAGCTTTCAGAAATAAATAGGAAAAGAATGGCACTATTATCATTCTTAACTTAATTGTCAACAGTCCATGCTAAACCAATCACAAACCTTAACCAATCCCATAAACTCAAAAAAGATATCAACTTAATACCTTCATAAATCAACATAAACCCAAGATAGTTCTCCTTTGTGAAACAAGACTTAAGCCAAAGTATAAAATACATTTGAAAAATTACAACATAATCAGAAACGACAGACCCTCTGATACTGGAGGAGGTACAGCCATATTAATAGAAAATGATATTAAATTTTCTTACTTTTATAACTCCATTATAGCTTCAAACACATTAAATCAACCACAATTACCATCAATTTAACCCAAAACAAGACCATACCGCTAGTTTCACTTTACAATAGGAGCGGTAAATCACCCATAGCAGATGATCTCTCTGCTCTTCTTAATAATATTAAAGCTGATGATCTTGTCATCAAGGGTGTTTTCAGTGCCATTCACCGGTCCTGGGGTAATATTCAGGCCGTCGAAAACACCAAGGGCAGATCTCTATACAATTGGTACATCCTTAATTCCAATAACAGAAATATAACACTATAATATTCCGACATGTAAACGCACCGTAATAATTACATTCACTCAGTAATTGACTGCTTTACCTTATCTAACAACATAACGGCAAATCACAATAATAAACGTAAACTTTCAATCTTGGATTAACCCTCAGACCATTCAGCAGTGGAACTAAATATTACTCTTTCCACTAGTCTGGTTAATGCAGAAGTACAAAAAATATTAGATTATGATAACACAAAAAAACTGGTCCTTTTTTAGAGCTCACATAGATCAAAATTTGCCACAACTAACCTTCCCGATAACTGTTGCCCTGGTCCTACTGAATTAGATAACGCGATAGATGACCTTGACAGGATATTGCTAACTGCCATCGACATATGTGTACCCAAAATAACACTTAAACAACAATATATGCATTCCCCTCCCCAGCCTATTGCTTAAAGTTATCTGTGCAAAAATGAGGTTTAGAAGAAGATGGGTTAGACAGCAATATAACCCCTGGTACTTTCTACTCAAATCTCAAATCAAATGTCTTATGGCACAAAAAACTTTCAGACTTTAAAATGGATAATAATGCTATAAAAACGGTCAAAACATTTATGGGTCTGATAAGAAACAATTGCATCCCACAACTTCAACTGGCTAGCAACACCGAGTTGCTCTCTGATAATAAAGGTAAAGCAGCTAGGCTTGGAAGCAAGTTTTGTAATATACACAAAGCAAACTTCCATTTGGGAAATGCCAAGTCCAGTGCTAAATTAATAATTCTGCCCATTCAAAATATAAAAACGAAATATCCCCTCCCGTATCATTTTCCAATAATTTTAAAACTAACTTTGGAGTTAATAGTCCATATCCATTTCAAAACAGACACTCAGAACCTCCCTCTGGCCAACAGCCAAACCCATTACTAGCTGGTAGTATAACCCTACAAACTAATAATGTTAACCACATTAAGTTTACCACACAAAATCAAATCAAGGACCTAATCAAATTACGAAATAATAAAAACACAGCCGGTTATGCTAAAATATCTAACTGCATGTTAAAAACAGTCTCCACCTAATCTTTTTGTCTTCCAAGCTCTCCTGTTTAACCATCTCTTTAACAGAGTGTACTACCCAAAAAAATAGAAACAAGCTATCGTTATCCCTATCCTTAAAACCTAATCCTAAAACCTGATTAATCTGATTTCTAGCTACAGACCTATTTCCCTTTTTTCATGTATTAGTGAAGTTTATGAATCATTTCGCCTCGATAAAATTAAATCTCACTGCGACGATAGCAATATAATACCCCAATCTCAATTTGAATTCATGACACAACATTCTACCACACATGCCCTCCTAACTATATACTAATGGAAAACGTAGGCCACAACCTCAATAATAAAAAACCAACCCTAGCTTGTTCCCTTGATGATGAAAAAGGTTTTGACACGGTATGGAAAAAGGGCCTCATTTACAAAATGAAAAACCTCTTCGGTTTTCATGATCATATTTGTAGAATCACATATAACTACTTAATAAACACATCCTTCATAGACAAAATTCAAGATTCTATCTCACAGGCATTTGAAATAAAGCCAGAAATACACCAAAGCTCCCCACTTGGCCCAACCTTATACAACATATTCACTGCCGACATCCCGAAACCAGGTAGCAATGAAAGCAAGGTTAATACAATATGCTATGCAGATGACATCTTCCTATTTGCTTCCGGCCCGAAAAGGTACTCACTAAAAGCTCAAATCAATAACTACGTGAAAACTCTCTTTAAGTATTTCTTTAAAGGAAGAAAAAAAGATTCTCCGCCTAATGATTGGTCGGGTCTCCAAAACTTCCACCTTAAACTCAAGAATGATATTATTCCAGTGAAAAGTCAAATTAAATATTTGGGTATAAATTTTACCGATAATCTACTCTTCTATAGTCACATTAACTACATACTTAAAAAAGCCACAAATTGCTTCTTGGCGCTATAAAGGACCTTCAAACCCAATTCCAAGCTCTCCACTGAATCAAAAATCGTCCTCTACAAACAAATGATCAGGCCAACTCAAAGTTACGCATTCCCGATATGGCACAGCATAAGCACTGTTCAAATGGAGAAACAAAGAACACTAGAACGTAAAATCCTTAGAGACTGAAAGTCAGGGTCCGAAAACTCTATAACAAGACCAAAACAGATAGAATAGATCGTTTCTTAATAAAACTTGCGACAAAATTTATAACGAAGTTGGAGTACATAGAAAATACACTACTCCAAGATATCAATAGATATTATGACCCCTTCACCAACATCAAATACCATCCCTCTCTGCATATAAAGTGCCTGATCACACATGACCTGGTTGCCCCGGGAGACATCCTACTATACTATCACAAAGCGCATAGATATGTCAATCAACTAGTCTACAACACCACTCAATATATCACGCGAAAATAAGACTCCCAATCACCAAAGCATATACTATTGAGAAAATAAAACAAATATAATCAACAAACCCCGACATCCCCACTTTTACTTCAACCCTCAATAACCACTCCAGAATTATTGTCGTTATACCCCCAACAACTCAATTCAAAGTGAAATATTAAATTACACTTAAGACCTCTCTAATTCTTAAAATAACATTAACTCACATTTATTGTTTTAATACAAATAAAATTCAATCCCAACCTACAAAACCCTCGAGAACACTTCACAAGCCATGAAACAGACTCCCTCCCTACCACATGCGAGGCCCAACGGAGTCCTTACATTATACATTAGACATTTGCAGTGTTTTTATGTAAAACTTACAAAAGTTTGATTTGAATAGCTCGTCCGCCCTAAACTACTATTCATACAGAAAAATGGTGTTCCAATAATCCTCGGCTTGTTTTCTTATCTTTCGAATCGTAATAAAATTTTTATACCTTTCCTAACAAAATTATTTAAAAAAATGTGTCTTATCCAAATGACTACGATTCCTCAAACAAAAATTCTCAGCTGAGTAATCATTGTAATGTCGCAGTGACGTCATGGGATGCCATGGACTGATGATATCGAATGTAGCTGCCTACAGATTCGGACTCCGGCTGCACATACAAACATGCAATCATCACACAGCTGAGAGGTATTGAACGTATATGGTAAGGTTACTTTGTAATCAAAACTATTTTGTAAATAAGGTATATAGGAAGTGTAGCCTTTGGGAAGTTAAGGAACCAAGCTTTAAATTACTAGAAGACTATTTCCCTGTATGGGTAGTAGTTTAGGCTCTATGGCATATATAAAGCTAATGTTTGGCACTTTTCCATAAGTATCAAAATATAGAACATTTTAGAAAACGGACTCACAACGCATACATAGATTTCTCTTTCGTGGCTTGGGAAGTATTCTCGAGGGTTTTGTAACCTATCACACCCTACCCAAACCTCATGCCATTATATCTACTTTTATGCCTTTTTCGTAGAAAATAGCAATAAATCTTAAACACTAAGGTAACATAATAAACTCACTCACCCAAAACCTAAAATATAATCAATACAATTTTTTGATAAATGTACTCTATATATGTAAAAAACACTTATACCAATTATGTATCATATAACCTAAAAATTATTGTTAACTATCAGACAATAAAAATTCTTGTTTCTTGTTTCAAAAGATGACACCATTCTTAGCTCAGAGTTGATCTGATCCAGTGAACAATCTGAAAATAAGAATCGCGTTCCCAACCTGCATATCGAAGTTAAATTCTGATTCATAGTCTAACCTGAAAACTATTTCCTGTCCTACATACAAAAATTTACAACTTTCTTAATAACACACGCTGCACTGTGCACGTTTTTTCTAGCAATACACGCTCCACTGTACTGCCACTTTTTCAGTGAGCATGGTAAATTTTTAGCAATACACGGCTCAGCACGCTCCCATAATCTCACTGTAACTTATTTTTTGACAGCAAATTAAATCTGTTCTTTCTCTTCTTTCTTTTTTTCAGAAGTGAAGAAACGGATCAAATAACGTCATTTATATGAATTGATATTGGATTTTTCTAAATTGGATTATTTCTTTTAATTGTTATTTTTTTTTGTAATTTATTTTGTATTAATAGTTTTAAGCTCTGTTTTATTATCTCCTTCTCAATTGTTGTGATATTAAGATAACCAAATTGAATTATATTCCACTTGAAGTACTTATTAATAAAATTCTATATTTGAACTTTTAAACGCTGAGTTGTCTTTTAACAAACCGGCATCCCCTCTTACGTTCGAGAGAGATATCACATACCCAATGCACATTTGTTACTCACCCTCGAAAAAATCCAAACCAGAATTTTATTAATTCAATCGTTCAAAATTTAAATATACTTTATGAAGGAATATGAATATCAAAATAATAACAACATAAACAAAAAGCATATCTTCCGAAGCATAAGGTAACATCACATTCTATAGAATATCAACATAAACCGTTTGATCCAGGATAGTTTTAATCCAATATATTAGGCCAATACCGTAATAAGAGAAGCATTCCCGTACCATGAAGCTAGTGCATCCATCCATGTATAATGGCTTTTGCAGTGGACCTTGGTCATTCTCTGCATAAGGGGGTCTTCTAACACAACTACGAAACCCTTTGTCCTCGACTTTTTCTGTCCCATTTTTGTGTGTTTTCTGTGAAAAGTGCCGTTATCTAAAAAACTGTGAAAGCGAAATAAATGATTTTGTATGGGTCTAATGTTTACGAAATATTTAATAAATAGATGAATTAAAATCTGGAAAATATTTGTTCGTTTTTGATATTTTGACGTTACTATCCGATTGACAGCGGGTGAACACAGACTTTTTCTAGTGAGTGTACGTCCCTCTCACCGCACCGAATATGTTGTGCTGTGCATCATTCCTTTAGATTGATCAGTACAGCAACATGAAAAGAGAAATAATGATAGATACGTCTAGTTATTCATATTTTCCCCACGACCAAATGTGTACTAAACTGATGTTAAAGGAACATTTGTTCTCGGTGCCTTAGAAACATGTTGTGGTCTATTCCGGAATGGACCAGCCATTTAAAATATGTATACTTTTCTACTTTACGCTATGCGACATCTAGTTCTTATGCCACCTATGTCAAAACGTATGCGCCGTGTAATGTTTTTATTAGTTAGGAGGGAAAGTTTTCTTGTCTATATGCATTTCTCTTAATCATCAATGAACTGTTTTTACACTGGCTGTCATATTGGACTCCTTTTTACGCAGTTTGGTGTCATGAATGATTTCTTTCTACTCACCCACATTAAGGTCTATTTACGCTATCCATCAAGCTTCCGACAATCAACCGTCCCTCAATATATTCTACAATGCACTTGAATTGAACCATTCGCAATAACCGTCACCGACACATCACATCACGACAGTCACCATTAGAAATACTTTCGGAGAATATTTTTATACCGTCAAACTGTCGGCGGTAAGACGGTGTAGTGTGAATGCAATCAATGAAAATTGAGGGAAATTGATGGACGGTTGACTGTCGGAATCTAGATGGTTAGTATTAATAGGCTTTAAGTCAGTGGACCAACAAAGGTGATCTTGCCCAATTTCGGCCACGCGATTCAGTTGTTTGCTAAAATAGTATTTAATTTCTGCTGATTTTATTTGAACAATTAAGGATTTTTATAATTTCGGTGCGATTTTGCCTTCTGATATGATTTGCTTAATAATTTCTCGTTTTTCCGGCTTGCAATGCTTCCTACGTCCCATATTCATTTCAATTCCACTAAAATTGTTCTAAATTTAATATTTTAAAAAATAATTTCCATTTTGGAGTTTTGTCCAAATATATTCGTTTTAATCATTCCAATGTACGCCGATGTGATGACTCTTGACTGATTTCTACGAGCTTGAATTTTGGATCGAAAATTATAACTACTTAACGTATTTTTCAAATAAATTAGAACACCGAGAACTTTCGAAAGTGGCTGAGAAAAAGTTTGGGTTCTGTGATACTACACTAAACTTCAGCTAATGACACCATGGAGGAGGGGTTGATTAGTTGACGACTTAGATTATTAACGCGTTATACAGGGTTAATGTACTGTAATTTGTAAGATACAGGGTGTTTTGTAGAAAACTAGATTTTTTCTTAATCAACCTCTAACTCCAAAACGGTTGATATATACCCCTCCTCCCTGTTATACAATTTTCTGTTTGTCTAGACGAGTACTATCACCTCCTGCTCCATAGACCACCTTGGTGGAAACACCCTGTATAACCCATTGGGTTGGAGAATTCAGCAAAAACCTGGTAAATCACTATAAATTCATTGGAGATTGAAGTATATAGGAGATAAAAGAAGGGAAGGTATGATCTGTGAAAATGAAAACACATCACATCAAAAACTTGTATAATATCTTTAATTTCGGAACTAATGTTTTGGCGTTTTTTATATAATATTGATTATTGCTTCACTTGCAACTTAAATATAAATAATAGAATAACACAGCAACTTAAGATAATGCTTAATATTATACAATTTAAAATTCTTACTTCTAGTACATTCGATAAACTCTTGACCTAGTAAACTATATAAAACCTTGCTAAAATTTACAACTAAAATTACATTTGGCAACATTGCTTCATGAAAAAAATGTAACTTCAATACATATGTAAACTTTCCATTGTTCAGGTCATTATTTGGTATGGCATTAATTTTTATTTAGTGTTAAGCTACTTCTTAGTCCAGACTATGCTACATATTCCGCAAAAAACACAATTAAGTTTGTATGTAACATAAAGGTAATTTAGTAGTCAAAAGTCGTTTTTATATCCCCGTTACCCGAAACCGTAAAATGTACATGACAATTTATTTCGGGGGTATTAAGCAATTAAAAAGAATAATTAAATATTTAATATTATTTGAATATTTAACGCTGACTTGATTTTATTCATGAACATTCGAGAATTACCATAAGAACTGTGAGATGTAATAATTGACAAACTTGATATTGGAAATTTATAACTTTGCCAAGTCAGTTTGTTACAACAGAAATAAGTGTCCTTATTTAATAGCCAATTAGTGCTCCGGGTAGATTTTATTGATATTCAAACAACATGATAAAAACACATTTTAGAAAATAAACCAATTATTAGCATAAGTTTCAAAATGACAACAATAGTTGCTCGAAAGAACAAAGATAGTAGTTAGAATCTAACAGGACGACAACCGATAATTTTTGAAGTTTTTTTTTTTTATGATGATGCCAAAGCTGAGGGGATACCATGATGCTGTAGCACTACCTTGGCAGGAAAGAAAGAAGGGGTAGGGAGTTTTTTTTTATGATGATGGCAAAGCTCAGGGGATACCATATGATGCTGTAGCACTACCTTGGCAGGAAAGGAAGAAGGGGTAGGGAATTACGGATTATTAAGTTGAATCAAGGAGGTGATGGTACACATACCGTTTGAATTTTTGCGGGCCGTAGCTAAGGGGGAAAACAGATGATAGCAAACTGTTCCACATTCGTACTATCCTGCTTATGAAGGATTCGCGGAATTTTACAATACGGCCAAATTTGACTTGAAGCTCACAACCTGAGCTCGGATTACGGCTCACATGGTGTGCCTAGCAATAATTCTACAGGGGAGCAGGCTAGAGTTTTCATCAGAGCAATAGCCATAGAAGTAGCGATTAAAAAAAATAGACAACCGGCATTACGGCGGTAGAAGAATTAATCTTATTTTTTTAATCGTCTTATAACTTGTGAGTGATACAACCTGTGATTACTTTAAATTTTTCAAATAGCTAATAAAATCCATATGGCGAAAAAGTCGTAAGTTCGAATTTGTAACTAGATTTTTCATCGGTATCAGTCTTTCAAAATCGTTTTTAAGAGGTGCAAAGTTTGCAGCTTAAAATGACTTATTAAATCCTGTTCGCGAAATGCATCGTGAGTATCCATCTTATAGAATCATAAACAAATGCCTGTTGGCATTTCCTTGTGTGAATTAACTTTTTAAACCATTTCCGCTCAAAAAGATAAAAAAACAATAACACAAAGAAAGGCTGAGTTTCCTAAATTGAAAAAAAAAAACATTAGTTGAAAATATTGACGTAGTCCCTACTTCCAAACGGAGGGAAGGAGGAGAAAGAGATAATTTTTGTAAAACAAAGAAGAAAACTTCTACGCGTTGCGAATTTAAAATCCTTAGGATTCACCACCAAAGAAATATACAATTTTTTAATTGTCTCATCTAGACCTTTTCATAACTGGGCGGTTTTCAACTATTCGTGGAATACCCAAAATAAAATTGACACTTTCACTTTATATGATGTATATGATCTCGCTTTAACATATGATTTCAAGGGAACCTTGTGAATTGTCTACGAATCTAAAAAGTAATCTCATGACCTATTATGTGATAAAGGAGCCCGGCTTGAACGCAGCTCATATCGATAGCGCATGGAAAATATTTCCACCACCATTTCTCCGTTCGGGTAATGCAATGATACGTTGCTAAAAACTGTTCATTGAGATCCACATCACTCATGTCTACATTGTATTTTGCTATGGACTCACGAACTTAAACAATTATCTGTTTTGATGGGCGCAAGAAAGAGATTTGATTTTGTCATGGACTCTACTTTATCACTATTATTCAACATTATTGTCTTTCCACCCAAAATTTAGAAGGTACTTATTTAGTACCTACAATAAATGAATATTGGATCATTTCCCTCCAGGATGTTTTATCAGGGATAGCTTGGGTTGTTTCTATTTTCAAATGATCATTCCTGTCTCGTCTATCACAAAGAAACTTGTCAACTTAGGTCAGTAAGCTATCAAAATGTAATCTAGTTCCATCCTGAAGAGACGCTATGAGCTATGTGTTCCATTCTATCAAGGATGATTCCTTCAACTTGACTCAGATTGAATTTGGAAGGTGGGAAGAAGGTATCATACGTATGTTTGGTGGTTGTTCCACTTTGAATGATTTATTTAAAAAAAAATCAAAAATGAAATATGGGATGAACTTGGAGCATTTGGTCGTTGCTAGTATTATTAGAAATATCAGCAAAATGTATTCAAAAGTAATTCAAAAGGCTTTCGATACAAAGTTTTTGATACATCGAAGTAAATATGTACATCTGTCTTCCATGCCTTGAGGTACTAGGAATACGCAAACACGATGCCATCATTACAGACTGGTATCAGAAACATACCTCATGAGTAGATTAATAAGCTACGACTCCTATCATACGAGATACCAGAAGATCAACACGTACAAGAATCTCATCAATTGAGTACAAGGGGTACGTGATATTTGCTTTCACAAAAAAAATGTGAAGAAAATTTACAAAATCCTTCTAGATAATAGTTTTTCTGTATGTAAGAATATATATCTAATTACCAGCTATAAACCTAAGCACCTAAGTAATAATGGCACTGATATGATAACTAACCCTACACAATACGATAGAGCCAATATATATCGGAGTCTCAGATATATTCCAGATCTATCTGAAAAACTCAAAAAGGTGGTTAGTACAAAAAAATGATCGGATCTGTCTTACCGTCAAAGCTGACAAAACCATTAGGCGATGTTTTAGCCGGGTAAAGCATAGGAGAGGTAAAGTGCATGCTACATACCTAGGTTACAACCGTCCA
Organism: Dioctria rufipes; assembly: GCA_963924295.1. Lineage (NCBI taxonomy): Eukaryota > Metazoa > Arthropoda > Insecta > Diptera > Asilidae > Dioctria > Dioctria rufipes. The sequence continues at coordinate 80,589,670 of OZ002742.1, read as the reverse complement.
TGCATGGGTTCAGTTTCAGGCAATTCAGATTAAAATTATGAAGGTACCACAAGTTATTACTTAAAAATAGGCTTGCGTGTCCCAAGTTGGTTATAAAAAAGAAAATAATAAATAATAATAAATAGGCTGAGCACCCACTAAACAAAAATCCTTAAGATTAATGTTCCTTATAAGAAGACGACGATTTAGATCTGATGCGTGATAAAGATAGAAGGTTTTGCAAGTATTAAATGGCGATCCCTGCATAGTTTGAACCATCACCTACTGATGGAGATTCGTTGGTCGCGGTTTTTTAATCTAAAGTTTTCTAAATTATGTAAGTATATAATATATATATTTGAGAAATTTTTTTGAAAAAAACAAATAACGCGAAGATAGTTAAAAAGTTCAACAAGTTTGTGCACCTAAACCCAGTAGACAAAAGAATTTAACTTAGTATTATGAATACCGCTGATGAACTCCGTGATGGGAGCGAAACCGTTTTGGAATAGCCAAATAGATGTCAGATCAGATGCACCCGCGATGGTGGAAAGTAGTGCACCACCCACTCGCACAACGATTATCATGTTGTAAATATATATTTATATATGCAATATAGGAATAGGCTGAGCAGTAAACAAAAATCGTGGAGGCCTTCCATATACATATATAGCGCACAAAATGCAATGGATCGTAAGACATACATCGAACACATAAATTCGGTGCACTGCATAATTAGGACCTTCGCTGAATGTGGATGCTGTTTCTTCCTGGACGTGAGATCTACTTATTTTGGTCTCAAAGTTGTTTTTAAAAGAAGATGTTTGTTTGTTTGTTTTTTTTTTTTTTGTTAATGTTAATAATTTATTGAAATTAAAGTGTTCTTCATCTAAAGGTTTAATGAATTTTTGTTTCGCCCCATGTTTGTATTTTTTTAAAAAATATCCCCATAAATATTCACGTTTCCGTAAGTAGTACAAATAGTATAAAATTTTGATAAAAGGCTTACTAATTTATTTTATAATAATAATGAAACCTTGTGGCATACTTCAAATAAAAAATTTAGACACTAGTCTGTGGTTTGTTGCCTAAAACAAAGACCAATAGCTCAAGCATCCATTCATCTAATCTGAATCAAGACTATCAAGACCTCAATCAACATGTCCGTCTGTTTTCTTTAATAAAGATTTCGAGTGGCAATAGATTTGTGATACCCTGAATATAACACTATGCCAAGGAGCGTAAGTTATTCGTTCCTATTACAATTCAGGTTATGTACTATGTATTTTCTGACTAGTGCATCCACTTGTTTCCCGAACAATATGATGAAATAAATCACAAAGTGTAGTAGCAGCTGTAGCTTTTTTTGCTGCCTCTTGTAAAATTTCTTCACTAGTAGCAGTTATGGTCTCCAAAGTCCTTGGGGGCGGAACTGAAGAGGCCGTTGCTGACGTACAAAGTTGTGGATTACTTCCTAAAGAAGACTTATCATATTCATGATGATAACTTACCTGTACTTGTGACCGGCAAATGCAAACAGGAAAAGTGATTAAAACCAATTATTGCTTCACCTGGCTCTTCTTTATTTACCTCATTAAGCTCCTTCTAACATATTTCAAGCAAAAGTAAATTTCTAAGAAGCACGAGTTTTGTGTAATCCGGATTATCTACAAATCCTCAAAAGCCGGATTATCTGCATTATTCGCTAAATACTAGTTTCTCCTAAATTTGCGAATTTCACATTTTCCCTCGGATTCTCATAAAACGAATTGCTAGGAAACGCGAAAGATTAGTTTTAAGCTGGTAAGCATTTTGTTTAAAATCAACTATTTTATTTTGGAAATACTGATTCGAAATATATTTGGATAAACAGTATAATTCATGACTATTCTACCGCCTTCGTAATCGTATGGTAATAATGTATATAACATATTATTAAATATCTTTTCGGAAGATCCAAGATCCAATTTGTACATACAAAATTTATTGATGGCAGCAAGACTAAAAGTTTGTCAACATTTTGTAATCCCATATAACTAATGGGGCACCATTAAATATGAAATTAAAATTTTCACATCTACAAATCCCCAACACGTTATTTAACTGTCGTAATTTATATTTTTATTGTTTCAATTAAATTCCAACAGTATCTCCACAAAACCCTTTTATGAGCAAAAATAAAATGTCGAATTCCGGTTTGAAGTTTAGTTGGGTGACAACAAAGAACTGCTAGCTGCAGTGGAGTCTGACCCTCGCCAATCTGTAAGGGTGCGTAAACAACGAGGCGAGGCTAGACTAGGCATTTGAGCGAGGCGAGGTGAGGATAAACCTCGAGGCGTAGTGTTCAAAATAAGGCGTTCAATTTCTTGGTAACTCGCGAAGTGAGTGCATATAAATTATGTCCTCAGATTCTGAAGAACAAATTTTATGTTTGTCAAGTAGTGCAACTATATGGCACTTTTCACATAAGTGTACTTTCCGCAATTTTACTTGTGACCCGATAAATAACAAGCGATTTGAATTTGGGGAATTCGTCAGCCACATATATGAAGGTTTACATACTGATTCTAATAGATTCTTCCAGTATACGAGTATGAGTTAGAACAATTCGTTTATATCCTTTAAAAATATCCCAGTTATCAATATTAGCGCGTGGCAAGGGCTACGATCCAACAATTACACGCGTTGCAGTATGAAATTCTTTCTTGTCCACCCTACTCTCCAGACTTGTCGCCAACCGCCTGCCACTTCTTCAAACATGTTTATCATTTTAGAGCGGGGAAACAAAGCAATGATGAAGAAGTCATCAAAATCGCCTTCGAGGAATTCCTTCAGAGCAGAAATTCGGATTTCTAAAAAAATGGCATAAACGCGATTGTATCACGTTGCGAGAAGTGTATTGCAACTAATGGTGCCTATTTTGATTAATAAATATCTGTACAAAACGAGCAACGGTGTTTTAAATTTCCTATAAAATATCCGACATTTCATGTGCAACGACCTAATAATTTCCTCTACCCATACAAACATTTCCATACGCTAGGTAAAATCACACTTTTATACCCTAGATGAAAGCACCCTGTGATGATTATCTATTTATTACATAAATACTGGAAATTTCGAATTACAAATTTAAATTAATTAAACTAATTTTGATTGAATACCTACTGCTGGAAAAAACACCCTTGAGATTGGAAACTTGATTAAATAATGGAAATACAGTAGTGATTGTTGCTCTTAGGTCGTGAATAAGAATAAAAATGAAACTTCCCACCCTCATTGGTCTCAGGGCTAATTAGGCCTCAAACACAATTGGAGCTTTCCAGTAAGCTTTATTGCCAGCTTTCTTCTAAATCCGACTGAAATAGCCGACTTGAGCACAATTGACGTTTTTGACATTTGCAACTTTAACTTGTTTATGGGAGAACTTTTATTCGTGAGTGCCGTTAAAGAAAGACAGAAGTGCATCCGATTTTCAAAAGTACGATAAATTCATGCTTTTTTGGATAGTTTTCGAAAAGCACGAGGTATATTAAAAAAATAATATTTTTGGTAGCTGTTTGCTCCTCAGCTGTCTCAAAAAAGGCGCCAAAAGAAGCCATTCGCACGGTTTGCAATGTTCAAAATTCTCTAAAGCTGGCAGCCATTGGACTTGAAATTTGCAATTTGATCAAATCTCAAGCCAATTTGAAGCTGACAAAAAAGTTAAAGCTCTAACTGTGTTTTCTACTATGATTTCCTTTTTAACAAATCTCAAACTGGCTGAAAAGATTCAATTGTGTTTCAGGTCTAGATTCGTGTAATTCCGAACAAATTACAACTGAAAACAATCGAAGCAAGCTGTCTACTGTAATGATCATTTACAACTATAACAATTTATAATGGGCTATGATGGTGAAACCATACGAGATCATACGACGGAAGCATACTCCAAGCTAGATTTGATAAAAGAGACATACATAGACATAAAAGCATGAAGATCCAATACAATTCCTTGTAATGATTATTTCTATCTATAAATTGTATGCTCTGGTTTTCACATATTATCTCAAGGATGGGCTGCAGCTTTAGCCTTATTGCTCTTAAATTTGCTTATGGCTCCTACATATTATTTCTCTCCACGATGGGTTCTGGTAATCCGGGGATTACACGAGTCAGTAGAACTGACACAACCTCGTTTAAGCCCCTACGGACTAGTCTTTTTTACTGAAGGAAATTTGTGTTTATATTTTTAATCTTCTCTCTTTTGAGTGGGAAATGATTGAAAAGAGTACAACGTAACGGAATAAAGAAGATATCATTAGAAATACATACAGAAGAGTAATGTCTGCACCGCTTGACAACATTTTTTTAATGAACTGACTAGTCAGTTGATCGAACACAACGCGTTTGTAGTAAGTAAAATTAACAGATGATTTCATACTGACCTGACCGTCAGCTCTACTGATTCGTGCAATCACCGGGTAATCTTGCTTGTTACGTCTTTTACTGTAATAATTTTCGACTTTAATTTAATGTTCTTATTGTTCTTCGTTGTTGGGGGGGGGGGGGGGGGGGGGGAATAGTCTGTGAAGCGCAATGCTGAACAAGGTGAAAGCTATATAAGAGGAAAGCATGCATACTTGAAGGAAGAAATTTGTTGTTTTGTTGTTTATGGTGGTATTGTTTTAAGGGTGTTTTGAGCATTGGCATATCCTTCTGAAGGATAGTGCGAGCACGTGGAACGGTATAATGCATGAAATCATTATATTTGGAGTGATGTGCACGCATTGTGAGTTTAGCCCACAAAGAGGATACTATTTATAAAAAGGCACATGCTTCTGCGAGATAATAATTTTGAGATTTTTGGCTGTGTGGGTACTGTAGTAGATGCTAGGCGGATGGCCCACGATGCAATTGAAGTTATGTACTCATGTAAGTCAGAATAATAAAATCTCAGACATAGGATGTGAGAGGAGAAAGACAGGCATAGCCTTGCCCAGGGGCGAATGGATGTCTTAATTGGAGAATGGATAAGTTGACATAAAACGGAAATCAAGTATGTATGTTAGTAGTTCTTATATGGTTAGTATGCATGGTCAGCTATAAGATCCAAATGGTGAATCTCGAAGCCTCTCCAGACTGAATTGGGCACATCTTAACCTTCACGTGGTCCCCCTGCGAGCGCCTATAAGGATTGTATTACCTGTATAGGCCAAGTACAACTCTTTTAGACGTTGCAAATAAGATCTAGGCCCGAACGGAATTACTAGTACCGTTTAAAAAAGTATATCTTGCATGAAGACATGAAACTGGGAGTATTCATGGTCCGTTGATCATGCTTTACGAAAGCCATAGCAAATGGGCGGCCCGACATTGGCCAACTTGTTACTACGAGGTTGAGGAGCCCTGGATGAGAAGGTTTTATCCACCTCAACTTGGGATGGCCCGTTTATGGGAGCATCGTAGTGGCTGTGGTAGGTAGGGTGCCGTGACCCGAGATCGGCAGAGATAGGACGGATAGGTCTTGCTTCTACCAGTAAGTTGATGTCATGTCATGCTCTATTGGCATACTGGAACTTGTGTTTCATGAGGACGTTGATTGTCGTTTATCAATCCGAGCATGATAAGCGTGCCGTGAGATTAAGTCATACTTGGCAGGTGATCACGTAAAACCATAGGAACTTTCTGTTCTTCGTTGTTTAGCTACGGAAAGGAAAACTGAAACGTAGGGCTGCCCAAGATGAAAGCTGGATAAGAGGAAAGCATGCATGCATGACGGACGAATTTGGTGAACTGAGTATTGGAGTTTTAGAAGTACAGATGATAGCTTTGCCATCTCCCATGAAGGTTCAACAGTAGGTAGTCTGATTGAAAGATATTATATACAGGAATTGGTACCACTCACTGTAAGATAACTATACCTTCGTGACATAAAAATTGAGATTTTTGGCTGTATGGTTACCGAAGTAGGCCAGTTTGTTTGAAAGATAGCATATGCCAAGAATTTAAGTGCTCATGGTAGTCAAAATAATAAAATTGCAGACATAGCATCTTAGGCAGTATTCGAAAATGTAGAAACTCAGTTATGAAGGTTGTCGAGTATGCATGGTATGCTATAAGATTACTGGTGTTAATCTCTAAGCCTCTCCAGTCTTGATGACGGGGATACCTTAACCTTCCCCTGGACTCCACTCACAGCGTCTATAAGATCTTGGGCTCGAATGGAGTAACCAGTCCCATTACTAAAAAGATATTTACATGCAAAGATACCAAAGATACCTTGTGGTCTTGTGCTACGAAGCCGACATTGCTAACTTGGTGCTATGGATTTGAGGAGTCCCGGATAGTGCTGCTATAGTAGTAGTATTCGCATCAAAATGGAGAATGCCCCCTTGTGCTGTGGTAGCCCATATGCGGGCAGAGAGAAATTGTCGCCTGACTTAGGCGGACATTGTTCTTTTAACAGAGGAGTATGTCATTTTGAATAATTACATGCTGCGTCCGAGAATTGGAAAAATTGTCCCTTATTAATGTATGTTTAGTGGATTGGCTTTCAGTGTAAAGTTGCGCTAAATCAATCGGGTTTCGTGACCCAGAGATCAGCAGAGATTTTAAGTAGGGTTCACTTCGACCAGTAAGTCCAATGCAAAGCATGCACTGACATAAACTGGTTTTCTTGAGAAAGCATATAATATACTTTGCCTCTATAGGGGGCTGATTGTCTACTAATCCATGCATTAATACTGCCGTGAAATTAAAGCCTAATAGCTAGGTGCTCACATAAAGCACCGACAGACTTTTGTTCTTCATTGTTGTTGCTTGCATCGAAGTATTCTCTCTATCCATGGACTTGATCTTCAGTCGATGTTAGTAACTGTGATTCTCTTTTTCTTTAAGCGACTGATTTGTTCCTGCAGTTTTTTTTTTACTTTGGAGCATGCACATGTTGTGTTAATCAGCTGCTTCCTGTGCTTCTTCACCAATATTGTTATAGAATTTCCCCTCAAATCTCTCATTATTGACTTTTTTAGATCTTTAGCCTGTTTGTAATACTGATTCCTCTTAGTGCGGCTTAATTTATCAATTGCTTCTTTCTTATATTTTGGCATATGTTTCCGTAGAGGTATTCCTAACCATACGTCCCCAGATAGTAATACAATAATAGCTATGCATATCTGCTGATGTCCATATTCGTATGTGAAGATGTTATCCACTTGAGAGTAATACAAATGTAATCTGTTAGATTTTTTATACGGCCATCGACAACTCCCAGAAATTGTCAATGAGGGATTGTAAAAAGTGCGAAAAACGACAGATAAGAAAAAGCATAAGACCAATTCCAGGTGAGGTTCGAGTCCCATTTTATTATAGACGAGCGCTCTTGCTACTGGGCCATCGAAACTACCTTGACATTGCCATATACAGGGTGTAACGGTGTAACTGTAACGTAAGTGGTGTAATATCCGAAGCTACAGATAGGTCATGCATAGATGAGCAACAAATTTTATGGATGGGGATGGGAATTCTAACGGTTTCCGAGATACCGGGACTTAAAGATATTTGGGTATGTTTTTATAGATAGCCCTACAACTTCTGAACATGATGATGATTCAAACTTTGTTAAATAGGTAATCGTTGGAACTTTCAATTGGTCTATAAATTTCCATCCATTTTGGTTATGACTCACCAAAGTTAAAATTTCGGAAATTTTACTCGTTTTTGTTTTTTTATCACAAAGTACGTCATTAATATCAAGTTTTTATAATAGATTTAAGAAGCTTAAAAGCTTAGCTTTAATATGACCCATCACACTCCGTACTGAAAATGTAGACCCTCTTTGTGTGTTTTTCACTTTTTCTTAAGCATATCCAGCGAAAATGGCTGAAAAACTTCTATAAGTGCCAGAAAGTAGGCAATTATTTTTTTTTTAAATGACCACAGTCATTTTCGCTGTATATGATTGCTAAGAAAAAAATGCAAAACACGCAGAAAAGGTTACATTTACGGTACAGAGTTTGAGAGGTCATTTTAAAGCTAAGGTTTTGGCTTTCTTAAATCGAATATGAAAAACTGGTAATAATGACATGTTTTTTGATAAAAATAGTAGTGAAAGAAAAGAAAAAACGAGTATGAATTCCGTAATTTTAAATTTGTTGACCCATAACCCGGATGGAATATATATAGGCTCACACTTGGGAGACTGTACTGCTGCCGGATTTTTGTAGGATATGTTTTTGTTTCCGAAAGCAAAAAAGAAATTTCGTGAAAAGTTGATTCAGAAAGCTAAAAATGCGAACTAATTTATAGCAAAAAGTTCAAAACAAATTTAACGATCCTCAAATGCCAACCCGTTCAATCTGACAGCATATTTTTCCCAACTGGTCGAACGCGACCCTTGCCCGGCGTCTAAAATTCCAATCTAACTCCAGAAAATTATTGCAATGTCGAAAATAGATGTAATACCTACTACAAGCTTCTATATTTTTTCTTACCATTCAAAAGTAGTTTGATTTCCGTAATTTGGAATAACTTTTATCAGTTACAACTTTAGAAAACTAAACTTGTTTTTACACAAAGCACAAATGTCGGTTTAAAAACACGTTTATAAACAAACATCAGCTTTTAATACTTTCTTTGGCGCCATTGTTGTTATTGCAAATAGCACCCCCGTCATGGATACCGCCAATATGGACGACGAACGTACTTGTTACCTCATAGTGGTTGAAGTAAAGTTAACTTAAGAACAAGTAAGGCAGGAAACAAAAGGGGATTTCGCAATGTTTTGCATTTAAATATTAACAAGTAGAACAAGGAAAGATAGCAGGAAAAAATAAGAAAAATCGAACTCTCTTCGCAAATTTCACGAATAAATACAAAAAATGTGAATGCGTAGATTACGTGCAACCGAAAAATTAATTCTCGAAAATAAATAAGACGGGAAATTTTTATATTTTACATTCATATAATGATCCCGCGCTTTTGTGAAAGCACACTTTTAATTAAATATTGAGTGATTCCACCAAAGTTGGTCCCAAATTTTTTGACAATGACAAACAACAGATCCATATTAAAAGAAAAGAGATCCAAAATCTTATGTACCTACTCTACAAGTACAAGCAAAAAACGTTGGAAAAACTAGCAAGCGTCTTTTGAACTTAGGCTATTTATTCAAAAATATAGCTTGAAAAACTCAAGATTGGAATTGCCAACTTAGTAATATTCTAAAGAATTTTTTTAGCAATTGCCATCTATATGGCTAGCTGTGAACAGAGGTTTTCCAAATTAAAATTAATTAAAAATTATCTTCGTTCCACAATCAATTAGTGATTTAAAATTGCGAAATCTAGCGTTACTTTCCACAGAAAAACAATTAACAGAAAGTTTAAATTTTGATAAACTGATTCAATACTAATAAAAGAACAACACAAATAAATACATAAACACACTTACATTTTATCATATTATGTATACAATCCGATTAAACAAAAGAAATATATTTTTTATTTATTTGTTTGTGTTTAGTAATTGTTAATAGCCACTCATGATTTTGATTGATTTAGATAGGGCGGCAAATTGGGGACTGCCCCAACTGGCAAAAGCTCCAGGTATGCCGCTGTCAGCCACATTTTTCTTTACATATTGTACACTTCACGGGAGTAGTAAAATGGTTCAAAGTTAGCCTCTGCTTATGGCAAAGATGAGGTATCGATATCTAGATATTCGGAATACCCCGTTTATATACAATGTGTATCATGAAATATGTACTACCAATATACCTAGAAAATTTAGTGGGTATAGACTAGATACCTAGATATCAATATCCTCAAAAATTACTGGGTATTGCCTGAGCATCGGTACTTGCTACGGTACGCAGCGCCATCTAGTTGTTAATAATAATATGATAATGTATCAAATTAAGCAAAAACATGTCTGTGCTTTTTCAAAAAAGCGAAAAGAAGAAGCAGAACCAAACATTTTTTGTCAACATGGAGTCGAAAGTACCAAAATATTCACTTCTCGGGTAAATAATGGGAAAAAAAACCTACGACCGCACTTTTCTTCATATTACACAAAATTGTGATTTGAGACACCACATCCGCTGATACATTTTACACCTCAACCAGCATCTTATCGCAAGATAACATAATTTGTTCATTTTTCGTTCCAAATCTTTAATTTGTCGCATATCGAATTGTCGCAATAAAGCTAACATATTTGTCACCTCTATTTCCAAATTGGTTACGCATAAAAACCTGTCAACTGAACCGAAAGGTCAAAGTAGGTACGGTTAGCCAAATCAATATTATCTTTTATGTCTGTCAAGAGTACCTTAATATCTAGATATTCGGAATATCTAGATATGAGTTTAATTAAGGTATGCTCCTTCTTTAGTCTAACCACTATCATTATTGTATCAGCTTCAGTTACAGGAAATATAAATGTAATTTTCAAATAGGTAGACGAGCTAGTAGAGTTTTAGTTAATTTTAAATCATTGTTGTTTTTAATAATAATAATAATGTGTAGCATAATCTGCATCAAAGAAAAAAAACTTTTTTCTTAAACATTTTAATGTCTATTGAACTTGTTTAATAAATAAACGTGACTATCACATTGATTCAGATAAACTTTTGAAATAATCATTTCACAGAACTTATCAGATAAAATGGTAAAATATTTTATAAATTAAACATTTGGTCACAAGACTGCCCTACATAAAAAGTATAGTTAAATACAATAGCAATAAATTAAAAAACATTCTTAAAAGTGACGGTATTCTTTAACAAATTATTATCAACAAAACGTACATTTTAAACAGTTATTCTATGATATATATTTACCACATTAAATTTATGTTATGCGTGCCTTTTACACTTAATATGTAAATTATGTACATTTACAATACTTATTCCACTAAACCGTTTTGTTTTGTTTTGTTGTTTTTTTTAATTCGTTCAATAAAACAATGATATTAATACTAATATTTTTTAAGCATAATTTAATAGCTAAAGATAAAATCCTTAAAACAAACAATTTGTGTAAAATCTTTTGTAGAACTGTACCTGGCATGTACTCTTGTTCACTCGTTAAATCAGTGGGACTTGTTTTTCTTTTCTTCCTTTTTCTTTTTTTTTTTAATTAGGTATATCATAAAATTTGTACATTTTTCATTTTATTGAATTTTGAATATTTAAAGTGTATTTCTTAAAGGAAGGTTTTTTTTTCTAATTAAGGTTACAAATATTTTGTTTTCCTTGATTCAAAATGATCTATAGTGTTATAATAAATGGTATTTAGTGAAGATTTGAAATTTAAAGTTCTATCGTCCATGGGAAAATAGAGATAGGTAGTATTTGTTTATATGTATATGTATTAATAAATTTAGTGATATAAAATTCCTTTATATTCGAGTTTGATTTTGTTATTGGACTATACTTTGTCTTTGTGAAAATTTGCTTTTAAACAAATCTTTAAATTTTATTTTAACCTGATTTTATTGTTCGTTTTCAATTCTTTTATCTACAGTAAAAAGTCGACTGATTAACACTAGAAAATTGATCCCAGTTTTATAATAATATTTATGTCATTCTATATACGTATAAAAATAAGCAACTGTAAAAAAGGTGTAGTAATACTTGTATTGCTTATTAGATATAAAATTTTACAAAAATTATTACTATGATTTCATACAATTCTAGTTACATATTATAAGAATATTGGTAAAAATATTTAATATCGATAATACTCGTACAGATATCTTCAAAGAGAAGTCGAGTGAAATTCTTCACAAATAAGATAAGAAGAAGATCAATGATTTTTTTTTCTTTTTCACATCGTGTATAGAACACATTTTTCCTAAAGTTTGAATAATATGTAGATGTAAAATGGATTTGAATATAGAAAATGGTAAATAATAGTATGTTGAGACGATTCTATTTACATTTACTTTTCAACAAATGCATTTTGTTTGATTGGTCGGTATACATATAAAATCGGTGCCAGGGTGGCATTAATAAATGTTTGTACAACTGTATTATAAAAACATGATAAATAATTATAAGAACTGAGCTTTAGATGTCAATATGTTACATATAGGAAGGAATTATAGTTTCTCCACACAGATGTTAATGGTCCTTAAAAATCATAATAATATATATGCATATGAAAGTTAGATAATATGACATTCAATTGCCGCGGCGAGTATTTTAACATTAAATAAACAAAAAAGAGATACAGAAAAATACTTAATCATACACAAAAGATATACTCTTTAACCTCCCAAATTGTTGAAAGATGTGTTTTTTATCAAAAGTTTTAATCCGTATAGACCGAAAGTGGCTGAGAGGTAAGTTTTAAAATACGACAGACAATGATGTATAACAGAATTTTTAACACATATGGATTAAGGATGTCTTTAAAACAGAAGCGATATATGAAAATAAGACTAGGTTTGATTGCCGTGGATATCCTGTTTCATGTGAAAGCATAGGTAAGTGTGACATAAAAAATCAAACAAACATCAACAGTCTTGTCACAAGAAAACAAGAAAGATACAAACTAAAACAGAACTTATGGCCCGTTTCACAGTCTCAGTTTAAATCAGATATTTAGTTTAAACTCGCCGAATGGGTTTCACAGCTTGGTTTAAACCAGAGTTTAAAATAGAGTTTAAACTCAAGGTAAAAGTATTTGAAAGTGTAACATCTTATTTTGACAGTAGCATTCTTTGTTTATATCAAGAAAACAATTTTATTATAGACTCAGATGAATACATTTTTAGCGAGGAAGATGTTTTTTTGAGTTAAATTTAAAACTATGTCGACGACCGAGACTACCTGATTAGAAATAGGCCAAATAGTTTTAATGAGTAGGACAACGTTGACTTTTATGCTAGATTCCATTTAAATAATGAACTTTGGCACTTTTTCTTCGAATCAATAAATACTTGTCCGTTCACTTGAACTCTACTAAATCTCTTTGATTATGCACTAGGGAGGGAAAGCAATAGCTCAACTTCACTTTTATTCAAATTTGCAGCCCTTCTGGATGGTGGCATATTTAAAATTAATCAAGATAACAACATATTTTTTATTTTTTACTTTTTGGTTTGTTTACTTTTTCCGATTGACAGATTGATTGATAGAAAAATTGATTTACAATGGCAGCGGTAACTAATTTATGTCGATTTCCATTGATATTTTAATAAAAGTGCACGTCAGTCAATGGAAAGTTAGTTCAATACAGGGTGGGCCAAAAGTCACCATGGGGTTTAAAAATAACTAAGTTTTTCGTTTGTACATTGCTCCACACCCTGTTGACCGTTTCTCTTCAACTTTTTTGGCTATCATGTAAAAAAGGAATGAAGAGAAACGGTCAACAGGAGCAATGTACAAACGAAAAAGTTAGTTATTTTTAAACCCCATGGTGACTTTTGGCCCACCCTGTAGAACAACTTTTAACGCAATGATAATGTAATAGTAGCTCATATCCGCGTAATTTGTCAGAATGAAAATCAAGAATGACGTAAAAATGATGAATAGTAAAATTTCAAAACTTTGGCGTGATTGCATTGAAGATGGATATCAACGACATTCAGAAGTGACATTTTTCATGTAGATGTGTGCGTTTTTTTATGTGACACGGGGTCATTTGACGTACACTTCAGGTCAATGGAACGATTTTAGTGTAGTACTGCAAGAAAAGTGTAACACTTCTGCTAGAAAACGTGATCAATGGAAATCGGTATTAGTTCACAGTTTAAGTGCCATCAACGCTACTAAAAGAATGCCCTTCCAAGCCCTATTTGGTTTAAACTATGTTTAAACTTGGAGGATGGCTTAAACTACACCTTAGTTTAAACTCGACTGTGAAACTGACCATTAAAGTGATAAGGGAATATTTTTCAATATATTTTTTAAGCATGTAGTTAGAAGCTGAAGATAATTGAAAGGTTAATTTGCAAGATTGCAGCATCATGATAAAAATAATCGATCGTCAGGATTTGTTAAAAATGGAGTGCAATCTGTGGAAAGAGCACAGAATCAATATCAAGTGTCTCGCAAAACTTTGAACAAACAGGCCAGAAATTCAGGAAATCTTGTGCGTCGTGTATCAGAATCTGCTGTTAAGAATGAGCTGAGTTTAAGTGAGGTAAATGCATGCGGAAATGGCGGGAAAGTCTAATTCAAATCAGGACAATTATCGCCGTTTTTTTTATCTATATTCCTGGTGCATCATGAATTTGCAGTAGGTCGCACTGTTAATGCTGCATTATATATGGCAGCTCTCCGGCGTCTACGTGATCCATACGACGGGTACAACTGCATTTGGGAGGGATGGGGGGAGGAGAGCCATAGGATCCATAGGATCACTAGAGTACTAAGCAGGAGAAATATACTAAAATTGAATGTATTTTCTAATATATAAAAATTTGGAGCTCTGCTGTGCATCTGTCCATTTGAAACATAAGAAGAAGTGTAAAGCAAAAACTATATTATCAAAATACTTTTTTATATAATTCCAAAATCGTTAAATTGAAAAATAAAATAAATTAAAACCAAATTCATCGCGTCTATTCGATCTATTTTGTTCTTACAATGTCGTAAGTATGTCAAAATCAGTTTGACAATAACTTAATTAAAGAATTGGCTCTGTGTCTGCAGTTGCCTAATGAATCATTAGCGTCTAATGAACAATTAGTTAATTACTCATTAGAAGTGCTGAATGCCTAAGGGATTAGCTCCGTGTGAATCTTTTTTATTGCCTAAAATCAAAATGGTTATTTATGGAGAGCATTTTAGAGATCATTAAGCGTGCATTGAAGAAGTTTTTGAATGGTCTATTAAACGAAGACCTCCAGCACGGCTTCAATCAGTGGAAATCACGCTGACACAAGTGCATTATAAGAGAGGTAGAGGACTTTTAATGAGCGTATAATTTATGTACCAGATAACATAAAATGCACGAACCTTTTGAATACATCTCATATATAATGACATTCTAGCAAATACTCTTGCTTTTTTGGGGGGAAGATATTTTAAGTTTACTATATGGACCGTGTAATGACCTGATATTTTTTTTATACTATGCCGAAGAAGAGACCTTCCAGATTCAAACGAAAAAAAAATTACCAATAAGTAAATGCACTGTTCTGCATCCTTTAATAAGTATAGCTAACCATATTCTCATCTATGCAATTTTTATAGCTTGATTCGAAAAAATGAGCAATAAATATCAACTCGAATATTTTGTCTGTTAAAGTCGAAATTAGCAGAAAGACTTATGTAAGCTCTTGAACTTTATTTAATAATCGTGTGCCAAGTTTTATCCATTGTAAAGCTATAAGATTACCTAGATTATGGCTTTTAACTTGATAAATTTGATTTGTTACTTATACAACTTCACTTCTTTGGCACCTTTTATCATATTTTCCATTAATAAATTCGAACGGAGTTGTTTCTATGCTTCACCTACAGCTTCTATTCAACCCTTTTTGCATAATTTTGCTTGCGTAATTTTACTAAGCTATCTTCAAGTTCGACTCTCATTTTCTGGTACGGAAATGATGATATGGTGCATTCTCTAAAGTTATCCGTTTCCATAATGTATATCTGTCATCGAAATATGCTCAATACGTTATTGTTCGTAAAAGTCGTTAAATGCCAAGGATGGTGACGTAAGAGCTATGCCTTTATCATTATTAAAACCACTTAGGTTACCATAAATTATTTGCTGAATGTTTATTTTTCTTCAGCTACTTTTAAAATGTAGCAATAGTCTTTCCTGATCGTGGACTTAAGAGATCTATATGATATGTTCCTTTCTTGAAAATTTATGTAATTAACATGTGTTCTATTTTATTTCTAGATCACTCTAACCTGTCGTTTGTGAGAGTTCTTTTAAGTTGCGCAGTATTTCGTCTTATGAGGATGGAGGAAACTTTATCGCTGAAACTGTGTTGATGATACACAGAAACAAAATGTTGCTCTAGTAAATTCATATTAACTGTGAATAATGTAAATCTTCGTTTATCGTATTTCAGGTGTATGTGAAAAACTTCCATTTTTCGATTCCAGCGATGTAAGGATCTTCTAGATCGGATTCATTTTTACTTTAGTCTTCGGGAAGCACCTCTAAGATATTTTTTTATAATTACAAAGTACTTTTGTTCCATCTTCTTCTTCATTTCCAACGAACTCCGAAAAATGTGGTGTTATATTTCCATATTTCAGCCATTCGCTGATTTACCTATTTACTACATCTTTTGCGAACTTCGATCTTTAAGAACTATTTATGCCAATGTGAACATTTCTAGGTGTATTATCTTTGGTTTAGAAGAAAATATTCAATCTAGTAACTCTTTGCCAGTGGACAGGATTTATAACATGGTCGGTATCAACTTTTGTATCTTCGTATAACTAATAACATCAGAAATTATCTATGCCTTCAAGGGATCTACTGCGAATTTCATAGTTCGATTCTACTCCATATTGTTTTTCCAATGATAACCGTTTCCGAAAATAAAGGTCTCTGGCACCATGTGAAATCTTTTGAAAAAACAAACCTGTCCTAGCAAGAAAAGTTCTTGTACCTAAACTTACTCCACAGAATTTTATTAGGCC
This sequence comes from Dioctria rufipes, assembly GCA_963924295.1. Classification (NCBI taxonomy): domain Eukaryota; kingdom Metazoa; phylum Arthropoda; class Insecta; order Diptera; family Asilidae; genus Dioctria; species Dioctria rufipes. The sequence continues at coordinate 80,573,088 of OZ002742.1, read as the reverse complement.
AATGATTAACACTGGCACTATTTATGATCATTTCTTTGCATATACATATATTACGCTATTCCCAGATAGATAATTTTGATGAGTGTTTGTCTCGCAAGTATAGGATAGCTAGTACTTGCTTGCCCCCATCCCTCCGAATTTAAATAACTTATTTCTCTTCGTTTTATCTAGACAATTTCGAAATAGATGCCCTTTAAGACTATACTCATAGCCTACTTTAATTGGTCCTTCCTTAGAGGGAATTTTACTAATGAATTTTGGGGAATAGTAATGATTCTTTTTAACCTTCTATAGCGGATTTGTTTACATACAATAGTGTGATACCTTCCTCGAATCTCTCTTGCATATCTTAAGAGTTATCTACGAACATTTAGCTGTGCATGACTGTGCTACTTCTACTTTCTCTGACGACTCTTACAAAACATGAAACAGGGTGGACACAACTTCAATTAATTATAATTGAAGTTTTGGTTATATTGGTTTGGCTATCATTATAGACATTAGATACACTCTGCTCATGCAACCATTTGCTACAATTTGTCTATTAAGATACTGGAACCCTAATCTTCCTCGTATGCTCGCATCTGAAAATGTATCATATATTGTGTTCCCCACTGAAAAAATTTCTTCTCCCTATTTGGAACTGAGCTCCATAGTTTGAGCTGCGAATTCGTGAGCGCATGGAGGAATAATTGAGTTTTGAACGCGAAATTTAAATCTGTTTTTAAAAATTTTGTTTTAAATTATATTAAAGAATTTTCATTAAAAGTTTGTGCACTATTTTGCAATATTATTTAGTATGAGCGCTGTATTTGCAGCAATGTCTTCTGGGAAGCGCTTAAATGAGGCGGAGCAGCTTGATATCTATTATTGATAGATGAAGACTACTCCAATAGGCCAAGTGCTACTAAACTTGGTCGATATAAATGTGCAATCAGGAATTTCTTTAAAAAAGGCAATGGCTATGGCGTTAAGACTCCAAAAAAAGGGTAATTAAAAATTATCCTAGCGTGGCAAAGGCAAAATCGCCATGAAGCAACAATAGATCGGTTATCTGCAAAACAAATTAAGAGGAGTCAGTACCAAGGTTTGCAAGTTTCGTACATTCTTCTATTTGTAGCAAATTAATGATTTATATCTTAAATTAAATGTAACGAAGAAGTCTAATAAATAACTCGGCAAAAATTAAACAAAAATATTATTACGTGCAATAGAAAGAGACAACTGGTGACATCTACCGGCAATGGATAGTAAACAACTTCAGGTTCGGAGAATGGATGACGGAATGTTCGGGAAGGTTCAGGAATAGAATGAATAGAAAAGTCAAGAAGGTTCTGGAATATAACACTCTAGAAAAATCTGGAGAGTCTCTAGGGTATAAATATAACAGTTGTCACCGCCAAAAAAAGAGAGTCTTGTCTTAGAAAGCCACGCTCGCAACAATATGTTGGATTGGAGATATTAGCCAATTACTGTTAGTAGGTCTTCTCATATCTTTAGATTCTGACTATTTTGGAAAGATAAAGTCCAGATCTAGTGAATAACATCAAGTGTTTCATTTTTAATTACTCGACTCTAACAGTACTTATTTGTTCTCCCGTTATTTCACCGACGAAAAAATGTAATATTTCATTAAAAGTTGTTGGAATACAAAGTAAAATGGTATGTTTAACAATTACGTGAAAAAAAATGTAGGAGACTTAATTCTCGTTAATAATTTTAAATTTCTGTGAACTGCAAATATTCATTTTTCATCTTAAATTGCCGTACGTTGGGTTTCTGTCTTTTACGCTAGATGTCTCTAATGTGGTCTGCGGTCTAGGTTAATTTTATATGAATTTTTTCACTTTCAGGACACAAACCTATGTTTAGTAAATTTTATTGCCTACAGGCTCGTCGGTATTTAACATGAAACTTTTGCTGAGTACTGACTCCTCTTAATGACAAATTGGAGCTTAATGTAACAATTCGCCAAATATAGCAAGGACGAAACTCAAAGGAAAACTCCGATTAACTGCCGTTACCCAAAACGTACATGTATTGGACATCCGAATGGGAAAAAGTAATTTTAAATGATATGAAAAAAAAAATAATAATAAAATTTCGATGTCCGAGATAGCTACAATTGCTACTGGCATAATGTGAAAAAACACAGAACAGTCAAATTGAAGCGTAACTTCGGCGGTGGTGGCGTTAGGTTTTGGCGTGCATTTACTGCAAAGAAAAGCTTCCAATCTGTTTCATAACTACTCGAATGAACTCGCAGATGTACACAGATCTCTTGGAGACATTTTAATTGGGGAAAGCTGCAACAAGGAAGATGTAATTTTCCAGCAGGATAATACAACCATTCACGCTCAAGGATTGGCTTTCGGACAAAAATATTCGCACACTTGACTGGCCCGCTTGTATTCCTGACTATAATTCCATTGAGAACCTTTGACAGATTCTCGCTAGCCAGTTGTATGCAAAAAGACGTCAGTTTGATGGCGTATATGCCTTAAAAGTAGCCATTCGCAGGTGCTGGTCCGAAATTAGCCCGCATTGTCTAATTACTCTATCAAATTCAATGCTCAGCCGAATTTTTACAGTCATTCAAAGTAAGGAGGCCACAAAAAATTTTAATTAAAAAAAGTTCCAAAAATATGAACTAATTAATTTGTTTTACTCAAAAGTGACAAGTGCGTTCATACGAATGTCTACCACTATATACCATACTTTAAGTGCTCTCACTATTCTGCGTCGCACATCAAATTAACCGAAGGAATAACCCATTTTCCATTTACCAAACACCTGCACAGTACTCTCTTTCAAATAACAATAAATCAGGTCAATTCTATATATAACATCATCAACTATTAATTTTCCATTAAAAAAAAAAACAAAAAGCCACCCTTGGAATTCAAAGAAAATGCATGTTTCTGCCGCCCTATTAGATTCGTTCGTATCTTTTTCCCCTATCTAAAGCTAAATGAGTTTTACACAAAACTTTATTACATCGCTATACTACAGCTATAACCACATTAATATATAATACAATAGAAAAAAATTCTCAAAAAGATTCAGTATGTGTGATTTCATTTGTTCGTGGGGGAAGACTACATAACATTCAAAATGGAACTGCCGTCAGGATATCAATTTGTACACCAACTAACAATAAATCCTCATAACTATTCAACATCCAGGCTGTAAACATGACGACAGGCACATTTTTCAGGATCTCACATATACGCCGGCTTCAATTTGTATGCTCTCTTCCAGATTTCGCACAGGCACACTGTACTATGGAAACGATAAAAAATGGCTAATGGCATAGACACGTGTGTTATAATGGTCCATGCCCAGAGTCCATAGAAATTCAATTGGATCGGGTGGCTCTCCGCCCTCGATTTTTCTAGTGTACTGATAGCCCACATGGCTAGATTTGCGACTAACATAAATGTGACAATTTCCCTTCCGGGTTTCTTTCGTATATGTTCTGGACTTACTGCCTGTCTTCGACTGGCATCCAGAATAAACATCGTTTGGCATGCTGTCTGGACAATTGATGCCAATGCTGTTATCAAGACTAAAATTGTGTCCTTTCGCAGGGTGAAATGTCCACCGATAACAGTAAAAGTGCTGTACAAAAAGGACCCAGTCTGGGCTCCCACCAGCAATATATCATCCAACTGAAAACTTCTCGCTGCATCGTATTGCAAATGTCTGACTTGAACCATTCCAATTAGAGTAGCTATTGTGGCAGTTGCATATATTGTCAGTTCACATATCGTCACCTCTGTTACTGCCAAACTAACGAATTCTGGACGTGATATCAATACGAAGAAAAGGATTAATGAAATTATAGTCAGTACGAGGATCAAAATCCCAATAAATAGTCCTTTGTGAGCTCGAGCGCAATCCACAGAATAATGATGTGGAGATCTTTTGCAAGGAGAATGACCGCTTTCGAGACGAACGGGGGGCTGAGTCGTTGGATGTGAAATACTTCGCCACATAACGTACAGAATAGCAGCACATATCAATGAGTATTCAATGGTGCACGGGAATAGGAATGGGGACGCGTCTTGAACCAATGTTCCTATGATGTTTGTTCGTCGACACTCAAATATCTGATATGGTCCCTTGAGGCCACGAGCCACCCGTACATGTGCTGCTGATTGTTCCAGGTTGTGCATTCGATTACCTAAAATATAAATGGAAATCAGAATTTAGTCGGAAATATGTTACGCTTATTTATTCAAGGAGAAATCTTACCGAGGCGATGAGATATCCTTAACGTCCTGTTTTCGGGGTTGTAAAATGTTAAGATTTCATGCTTCGTTTCCTGAATCAGCACATTCAGCCAAACGGAAAGATTGGTTCCAATCATGTGCATAAGACCGAAACGTGCTAAAATTTTGTGGCGATATACTTTGATTTGCTGCATGAGAAAATTTTTAATCGTATAAAAGGAAATTTGTATTTAGAATTGTATTTAAGTAGAAAACTGCCTTACCTCGTTATTTAAAAATATAAAATACATTTGGATAAAAATGAAGGCCATTCTTGTAGCTGGTGTTAAGGCTAGCATTACATTATGACACTTGGTATCCCTTTCCAGTTCGAAGTACTGACCAAATTCCAGACCTGAATAAATCATGCTGCCGATTCCGAATGCTTGAAATTAGAAGAGTTAGTTAGTGATTTTAGAAATTTTTAAAGACGTTTAAGTTCAATCTTAAATATATACCGAGCATTCCCAATAACCCTTAACAATCACAAAGCTTGAGAACGATTTGACCGGTTGAATAAAAATCAAGAGATATGAATTTTACTTTTTTTAAAACCGAAAGCTTCTATAAAAAATTACACATTCAAGTTGTAGAAAAATAAACAAGTTAATTTTATTTGAGGCAGACTTTTTCTAATATTCTTCCATCTTAGACATCGGATTATATGCACTATCAAACTGCTAAAATATGCATGCAAATATGCACAAAAAAAAGCCAAAATATGCACAAAATATGCACTATCAAAAAAGGGAAAACTTTGTTAGATATCATTTTTTCAATGTTTAAATCAATATACAAGTTAAATCTAGAAAGTAATTTAATCCAATAAATAATAATATTCAAAATAAACGAAGCACACAAGAATTAAAAATTAGTTATAGTTTTTGTGGCAGTATATTACAATATACTTCTCTAAATTTTCAATTTGAAATTTGTGACGTTTGTCACTTAATATTAATTTGTAGACCGAAAATGATTGTTCTACGTCTACCTATGTAACAGGGCAAAATTTAAAATTTTGCGCCATGTCCGCAGAAATTACCTCAGGTAAGCTTTGACCTGCTCTATTAATGTAAGCAATTATTTGTTTAATTGCTTCAAAACCCGGATTTTTGGCAAGAACAGTGTCTAACTTATTTTGGAGTTTTAATGAAAATGTGTTCGGAAGTGCATGGATTAGATCCACCATTTTTTCTATTATTGCAATTGAATTACAAAGAGGAAGATTTTTGGTCTCTAGCTTTTCAATTATTTCGGGTATTTCACTGAAGTGCGTCTTAATGACTGTTATATTTTTCCTTATTATAGGGTCTTCAAATGCTTGCTGACATGATGCAATGGCCAGTGCATCGGAACCGTTAAATTGACCGACTACTCCTCTTATGGCCTCAAAATGCTAAGCATAGAACAGTGCTGCGTTCAACCAGGTACCCCATCGAGTTATTACAAGTTCCGGAGGTAGTGGAAAATTCGGAAGTTGTACTTTGTAAGTCTGTATACGCGACGGTGCTTTTAAAAACACTTTTTTTGTTGACGAAATCAAGTCTTTGACATTTACGAAGTCTTTCCTGATTTCTTCTGCAAATCAATGGAGTCCATGTGCCAAACAGGTTATGTGCAGTAAGTTCGGGTAAAATACCTTAAGAGCTTTACCAGTTTTTAGCATATATGATGCAGCATCAGAAAGAAACACACATATTTTTTCGTCCATACAGAAGTAGAAGAAGTGATTTGCGTCAGGAGTTGTTGACGACTGGTCGAGAACTTATTTCTTGCTATGAGAAAAATTGAATTGATAAAAATTCTTCACACTTTAATTTATAAAAATTCTTACTTATATGAGAAGCCGTATTTACGTGTTGGTCAATCTGATACTTCTTCGAAGACGTAATACTCTTGCTACAAACTTTACAGTATATTACTGCACCATCAGTTGTAAATTGGCCTGGGTAACCTTTAATTCAACTTTCCATTAATGTCTGACAATTCTTTTTAATGGGTGGCATTTTCGTGAAAGAGTACGGGATAGTAAGCGCACAGAACACACAACAGTGAATACAACAAAAACAAGATAGGGAACTTTTTAATTCACGCGATAATGAACGCACAGAACACACTAGTAAATGCAACAATAAACACGACTAGGTAGTCTTAACCTTATAGACGATGTCGACAAAGCACGGTCGATTACACGTTACGCTGATGGAGCTCCCGCTGCAACTACACCACCGAACAAAACAAACAAACTTCATCTAACATCTTTCTCGCCTACTATCTAACGCATTTGAAATTGATAAACGCACCTTTTTATGCCGAATTATGCACTATAAACGAGAAAGTACAATAATATGCAATAACGTTACAAAAATTCAATTATATGCAATTGCATATGCAAACATGCAATTGCATATAATCCGATGTCTTTATAAGCAAAGTGGGAACATTTTGGCATATTCATTAATCCAATATTTCAATTGCTTCGCATTCTATAAACTGTCATCAACAGAATATTCAAGCAATGATTGTGACATTTAAAATTCGTGTCCGTAAATGAAGAAAATCAAGTACGGAAACTGCGGCCAACTGAGAGTAGGACTCGCACATGAAGGGTTCCGTACCATGTACAAAATTTAACACTATGTACTTTTCGTTTATTTTTTTACATGAGAGTAGGCGTCATGTGAAAGAATAAAGGACTAAACACAATTACGACGACCCGCGACAACTATGAGCAGCAACCAGTGTCAAAGTCCATCGTGGACAAATTTGAAACACAATTGCAGCCACAACGAAAAAGAAGAAGATAAGATATCTCTTGATATGGTTTGGTTGGCTCGTACTGTATTCGTTGTGAAAACATACTGTTGCGAGCGTGGCTTTTACTTCGTTATTTAAAACACAATATTTAATAATTAATATACAAGTTCTTTATTACACTCTAATCATATAAAATTCATAAACCTTCAATTAATCAACTCAACTTTAATTATCGCTAATACTGTACTTTCAATTATCGCAATCTAATTAGAACACTTTCGCACGTTTATTACTTTCGCTTGTTAACACTGCAACGTCTAAGACAAGACCATTTGTTTTGGTGACAACTGTTATATTTATACCCTAGAAACTCTCCAGATTATTCTGGAGTGTTCTATTCCAGAATCTTCTTAACTATTCTATTCATTCTATTCCTGAACCTTCCCGAAGATTCTATCAATGATTCTCCGAACCTGAAGTTGCTTACTCTCCATTGCCAGTAGATGTCACCAGTTGTCTCTTTCTATTGCACGTAACAATACATAAGTTTTTTCCTTTTTATCGGTCCTCCGAAATTGCCGATGGTGTATATAAATATTCGTGTAGTCGAACGCTCTTCAAAACTCATTTTTTGATTGTTCACTTTAACTTTTATTTTGCCATGTTTTTCCTGCTTGACTAAGCCAATCCACTGCCGCTCAATTATATGGCCAGTAATCAGTGCGATAAACTTAAAGAGCCATAAATATTATCACAGTTCAACATTCGGCAGACCTGCAGTTGGCGATGAAATTAGAAATTTAAGTATAGTTCACACAAGCGAAGTTACTGTCCCAAGTAACATCGTTTTCAGTCCCTCACCTCCTCTTGACATACCCATCAGTTTACTTGCGCCAGTACGAAAACGAGTTCCACTCACTTTAACTTTTTAGCGAAGTGGAACCTGAGAAATTTTGGGCACGGAACCCTAAAAATTAGATTCACGCAGAAGTATAAAATTTGAACCTGGATAACCTTAATACATTCTGCTGACTTCAAGCTGGTTTTTGCGTGTCCGTCCATATGACATTATCTGTCCATCCGTACTATAGAACGCTGATATTTCGAGTACGACTTTTATCTGAAAATTGTAGTTCGAAAATCTGCGAAATCGGGTAGCTGCTTTACTAAAAATTGGCATACAAAAAATTAGCTTTTCACAATACATTTTCTTTAGCACTTCACCTAAAAGATTTGAAATCTTTAAGTATACATGGTTTTCAGGAAAATTGTTGATTTGACCCTTCACTACCTACCACCCGTCTTTCAGAGCGAGATTATTATTGTGAATTTCTTGGCGAGTACGCTTTGGTCGTTTACGTTCGCCTAATTATTTGTCGAGATCGTATGGGCTCGCATTCGCCCCTGGGTCTGTAAAATCTGTCGATATACATTTGCCTGACGGGTGGTATCATTCTAGTACAATATGGTGGCTAATGATGAAGTTTTTTCAAGGTGGTGGTTAGTAGAAAATCTATCAGATGAGGATGAGTCTACAATAAAGTAAAAAGTGATTGAGTGAAAAACATGCTTAAGGTTTCTGAATGAAAACTTTTTTATTAATTAACCGATTTTTATGAATTTTTTTATTTATATTGAAAACATTTAGCTCTTGTCCTGGAGGGTTTTTTTTTCGAAATTCGAATTTCAAAATACCTTTTATGATGGTTAAAGTTAGACATTTTCGAATTGGAATAACTTTTATTTGAATCTTACGATTTTTTAATTATAGCACTTTTTTGAAAGATCTTTTTATTCTGAACCAATTTTTTCAAGTTTTAGTTCATTTGGACTTTTGAGTGGGGAGAAAAATAGGGTGGGGGGAATTTTCGATATTAACTCTAACTTGAGTAATTTAAGGAATAGGGCGATAAAATTTATACACCTTATAGATCTTTTGACAAGCTATCTTTTGGTATTCGAAAATATTCGAAATTCGAAATAGATTTCGAAATTCACGCAGTTGAAGTTTTCAAATCGTCATTTCAGATTTTCCCTTATTTCTCCACTCCCTGAGGGTCTAGCGAGATGTTTTAAGATTCGTTGGAAAGCCTATGGGCGTGGCTATCAAATATCAAAAATTTAGAAAAACGATATTCTCGAAACGCTCGGAAAAGGGGGAAATAGGGTGAAGGGTGCCATCACGAAAATCGTCCTAGATTCCGTACTTCTTATCACATGGGGATGAAATTCTACACCTAAATTCCACTTACAATTTCCCATAGCATGAAGGTATTTTTTTTTCGAATTTCGAAAAATTTTCATACAAATTGATGATTTTCGAAAAACGTAAGGGTCATTTGCCCGGCTTATAACAAGTGAAATTCCAACTCCACTGGGTCGAGTGGGGTATCGTTGGAAAGAGAACACTTCAAAATTTACGAATCTGAAATTTCACCCCCCTCCGCCCTTCCTTGTGGGTGGGGGGAGGTAAAACGTAACGTAAAATGTTAGGGGGTGGAGCGGGGGAGGGGGGTGTCCGAGGAAAATTTCGAATGCGCCATATGAAAGATCCCTTCGAGGACTATCGATTTGTGCACTAATATCGCTTAAGGGTGGTACTGGGTTGATTTAACAGGGTGTTCAATTTACATCTACCCGCATCACGGTGCTACCCCACAAAAAAAGTTATTGCAAATTTGGGATCCCAAAACATAAGTAATAGCGCATCAAAGAGCATGAAACTTTCTGGAAAACTTAATAAAACATCAGCGAAAAACAAATTGGTGTGATCGATTTCCTTTTTCTGCCCTTATTTACTTAATAATAGTATTTGAAGTTCAGAAATTTGCTTTAATTATTTTCAATATTCGAACCTGTTTTGCGGGGAGAGGGGGGGCCCGATCAAAAAACTAACTCGGGATTTGTCTTTATTGCAATAAAGGGATTAAAGTTATGAAATCAAAAATTTCGGGTGGGGAGATTTTGTGGTGGGGGGTTGTTACCCCCCACTCCCCATAAGCCACAAATATGGCATGTGGGGTGTCTAATTAAAGCCCCCGCCGAGCTCTATCGAATGGCGTTTTTCAAATTTCAATTCAGTATACTTCGTAGTATATTTTCACCCTCTTACATTTTACCTGAAAACCACTTTTTCACTTTGTCGGACCCTGCATCATAACGGATACCCGTAGAGAAAAAATTTTATATTCAAATTAAAGGTAACCAAATTCTCTATCCATGAGAAGGTTTTCATTTGTGATTTGAGACATTTTCTCACTGAGTTTTCCTCCCGAAGTTCAAAGTTTTTCCTCATCTGGGTCCCATATACCCCATTACTACATATGAGTTATTTTTCCAATTTTTTTTTAACCATAGGCATTAGTGTTCGATTACGAAACTTTTTTATCTTTACAAAAAAATTTCTCCGAAGCACCGTTATTCCGTAAAGAGAAATTGTATTTTTACATCATCTCACGGCAAAAAGCGGCAAAAAGCCGTCGTAAAAGGAGGTTGTTCTACTCTTATTAAGTTTTCTCCTAAACTCTCAGTCCGAGCGGAAAACTAATTGGAAATAAACGTTCCCAACAAAACAGGCTTCATTTTATCCGCTGACATTATACTCAAAAAGTGTATAATTAAATAGTAATAGTAGAAAAAAAACTTTGAAAACGACCAAAACGGTCAGAAAACGCCATGAAAAACCGGCATTTCCTTAATTTAAGCCGTTTTGTTGAGATACTTTTGTTTTTATTTTAGCTATTTTTAACCGGATCTTCATAGTTTTTTCTATGATAACTATGACCCCTGGGAATCTTGTGGATTTTTTTCAATTTTTTCCGGCGCCGGGAAGGGCTCCTACGGGCCCATTTAATCACCCTGTTCCCAAAATAACAAATTTCATTCCCATAATTACATTGCGAGGCAAGCTAAATTAGTTTGATGAACACACATACGTACATAGGTGTGCTACTGAAAACTACCACCCTTTTTATCTCGGCCAAATTCCAACCGATTTTCAAAATTCTTTTTACTAAATTTATCTTAGTGATTTTTTTCTGATTTTTTAAGACTATTACGAATTTCGTAGGGTACCGGGTTATAGGGTTCTTGCCCACCCCCTCAATATATTATAATGCGAAACTAATTTTCACTTGTGTATGTAAGCATTTGTATATGAGCTAAGAAGTACACAATTTTATTGAAATATGCATTTATAGCGCAAGCCACGTAAGATAGTTTGGCTTAGCCAGTAGGGCGCTAAGTCAGAGAATTTAGGGATTGTGGGTTCGAGTGTTGAGCATGAATTTCTTTTAATATTTTATTTTTTATGTATATGGCGGGTTCATTGCACAGATCTTTTTCAAGCTTTTGGTTTATCCCTTTCTTGACGGCTACTTAGAGCTGTATGATATTCAAGTAAATTGGTACCAGTACTTATACTGGAAATAAATTTACCAGTAAAAGTGAGACTTGATGCTTATTATGAGGATTTTTTTCAACATAAAGCAAGGTTGACCTATTTATTATTGGAGTACCTATATGGAAAAAAATAAAGAAAAATATGATATATGAGACGGATTTGGAAGATTGCTATGTAGGTTTCATATCATTATGTGAAATGTAACATTCAAATTTAATTTTTTTTTTTAAAAGCCCATGTGCAAATTTTTTCCCCCGGATGGACAGACATGCAAAACTCAAAATAACTTTTAATAATCTGCGTATAACCCATGATTACATAACCTGTATATATACCCTGATTTACATATTTCCACGGCAGGAGGTTGTTCTACTATTATTAATTTTTCTTCTAAACTATTAGGCCGATCGGAAAACTAATTAGATTTAACTTTATGTCCTAAAAATAAATCTTTTTACTAAATCTCGATGCGATTCTAATTACTGATTCGCCGATGAGTTTTGTATGATACTATCTTTCATCGGTCATTACATTACATTCAGCGCCATCTTTTTTGTATATCCTGCAACAATTAAGCCACTTTTTTTGTCTTAACATTATCTCTAATCCACTCGCTTTTATCTAAAATAAACTACAAGACATTATTCAAAGCCGTTTAGCAATAACTAACCAAATAAGTTTGCATGGTTCGCTAAATTAGTTTCTAATTAGATTCGTTACTCATTTATATATGGGAAATTTGACGTATGTTTGAAATGTTTTAATTTTAACGGGACTTTTCGCAATCCTGTAAGTCCTGTTATAAATGTAAAAGTAATATACTACTGTCCCTAATTTATTCTATTTTTTTAACGTTATCCGATTAACTCTTTAAAATATTGTCATACATAGATTTCATATGTCATTTAATTTGCATGTTCATATTAAGGAATTAATTAAAAATCACAGTATTTTTTAATTAATATGCTAATTTTATTATGATTTTTTTCTGATTTTTTGAGTATATTTTCAAACTCCTCCGACATACGTGACAAAATCTGAATATTTGGCGCCCGAAATCAGCGTCCTGAAAATTGATTTGGAAATTTCGTTATACGAAATAACAATTATTCCAATTTTTAATTTTTTTCTACAATTGTGATCATAAAAGGATTGTCTATACCGAATTTTAGCATTCTCTGATTTTATTTTCCTATTTAAAAAAATTAAAATGTCCTGGAAATGTAAGGTCCATTAGACGACTCCTGGTGGGGGCCGCAGAAAGCAACTGGACCAACTATTTCAAGAAGTGGCTTTTGAAATTCCTGCTTTATCGTTTAAAATTTATTTGAGCCAATTCCGTTACTTCCTTCAAATTCTACAAGAATTTCACTTCGACAAGTCCAGCCAAGATTTGCGAAATCAAGCATCAAGCATCAAGCCCATAAAAAAATCTCAAAAAATCACGATTTCATTTTTCGAGCCTAACCCAACATGTGGGCACTCATTGGAAAGGTCTCGATGAGTACATTACAGAAATAACAAAAATTTCCCCCCTCCTCCAATTTTTCGGGTGATTTAGGACAAAAAACCGTTATTTTTGCAGTCTGCGCTTCCTAGCGGCGCCCCCTTGAACTACATAGATTTGCAATGCAGAAGCCCAGTATAGCTACTTATGTCCTATAATTTTTAAAATTTATTTGAAGTCATTACCTCTTATCATTCAGGAGATATCGAATTTCAAAGTATTCAAGTCCCAATATAATTAGGGAATTCCTTGGTGCATGTAGGTATGTATGTATGAAAACTGAATTTCCTATTTTTCATCCTATCTTAGCGATTGAGCACTCAATGGAAAGGTCTTGGCGAGTACATTTTGAATATGGAAAACCATTTTACCCCCACCATATAATTTAGTGAAAAGGAAGGCGGGGAAAGGAATGATTTGTACTACGCGTACAGTTTGAGCACGTGTATCTCCTACAATTATTCACTTATTTCAGAAATTTTTCGATTTTCTGTTATTGTGAATTTTTCTGATTTTTTGAACATATTTGCAAACTCCTGCGACGAAAAACGTGACGTAATCAAAAATTCTTGAGCGCCAAATTTCCACCTTGAAAAGTGATTTGAAAATTTTATTGTATGAAATAACGGTTATTCCAATTTTTAATTTTTTCCTACAATTGTGATCATAAAAGGATTGTATGTACCGAATTTTAGTATTCCTAGATTTTATTTTTCTATTAAAAAAAAAAATAAAATATCACGATTAATTTTTACGCGTCTGTATACACCTGTAAGATCGAACACAATTCAGTCTATATACACATTTATAGCCCAAACTTAATAGGGAAGTTTGGCTCAGTCAGTAGGGCGGTAGGTCTAAGTCGTTGAGTAGGGCGGCTATGGGTTCGATTGTTAACAGTGGAATTTTTTTTTTAATTTTTTTTTTTATATGACGGGTTTATTGCTAAAGTGAACCAAGTCCACTTTTACAACTGATAGTAATATTGATTAGAATTGGTCCATTGTGATTTTATTTACTATTTTTATGAAAAAGGCCGTCTGCTAACTTTCAGCGCTCTAAGTGAACTATGCCTATAAAAAAATTCGTATACAAAATTTCAGCTCACTACGTAGATGCATTCTCAAATATTTTCAAATATATAGCGAAAAACTAAATTTTTAAAGAAAGCCCTATGAAAGAGATACCCGATTTGTTTTTTTTTTAAAGCCAGTGTGCAAAATTTCAACTCAGTTAATTGGGAAATTTTTATTTTTCCTGTATCTTACTACGTTCATTCGTCAGTTTCCAAACAAGATAAACAAAAGTACCAAAGTGCCAAGTTCCCGCTTTGAAATTTGACAGTCAGGCTCTAATATGGCCGAATTTCACGCACAGATAAGCCGGCATTTTGGTTACGCTGAAGGTAGATACAAGACAAGTATTCCCATTAGAATTTTGACTAATGTACTTTTGAATAATGTACTTGCATGTTTATAGGAAAGACAGAGAGATCAGAGAGCGTATTGTGTTCCATGTACCGTGCTTTCCTATACATTTCACGATATGACATCTTCTAATGGTGGAACATGGTTCGTAATGGGAATAACATGAATTCTATATACCTTGGGATACGCTCATGTAATTGAGAAGATGGCCTTAGACCGGCGCGGCGCTCCCTTGAAATATCGCGACTTCCAATATAGGAGAAAGTTATACTCACTTAGCTTTTAGCGTTCAGGGGATATCAAAATTCAAAGTATTTAAGCCCCTATCTAATTGGGGATTGGTGTACGTTCCATACATTATGTATATGTATGTAAGTGGTAAAACATCAATTTACTATTTTTCATCCAATCTTAACGTATGACCACTCATTGGAAAGGTCTCGATGAGTGTATTATGAACATGTAAAAATATTTTACCCCCTCCATATAATTTAGTGAAAAAGATGGGGAGGGTGGGAGTAAAAACCAGAATTGACTCCACTCTTTTGGCTATTGCTCCTCACCCTCCTTACCGTTTCTCTTCATTCTTTTTGCATATGGTAGCCAACCCCTCTCTCTACAAACAGGCAATCATCTGTTCCTCCCCTCACACCCTCGCGAAGCACGCCATGCCAATCTACAGTCTACATTCAAAAAAAATTTCCGACATGCCTCCACTCTTTTGTCCATTGCTCCTCACCCTCTGGACCGTTTCTCTTCACTCTTCTCTCAAATGATAGCCAACGCCTCCCCCTACCTAAGGGAAAACGTCGCACCCATCCCCACCCTCTCGCCGGGCATCGCCGGCGGGCTCACCCTAGTTATCAAGTAAAATTTTCAGTGGAAACCGATATTGAAGACGACTACTGCCTTTAGGAAGCGCCAATCTTCATCAAAAAGTGTCAAGGGGTTTATTCGATTGAAAATTATGCGTTGTATCGATGAAATACTATTAGCTTTTAGAGGTAGGTGCAGATTAAAGATATACGTGCCAAAGAAACCAGTCTAATACGGCATAAAAATATTGTTTCTTACAGATGCAAGGACTTAATACCTTTTTAAGGCCTATATTTACTTACGCAAGGATTTCGATGGGCTAAATGTGCCTGCAAAATATATGTAAGTGACTGAAGGAACCCGCACAGGCAGTGATGATGAGTCACATCCATTAACGGATCTAAGAAAAAGGCTACTACAGATTGCACTTCTAAAGAGCTTGTATGTGTCCCAATTTTATAAAAATAGCCAATTATGTGTTCAAATAAAGTTCCTTTAATGTTTGTTGCTTACTGAATTTATGAAAATTAGTATGTATAGAATTTATAATTTTAGTTCCTATAAATATGGATCTCATTTCCAAGAATGTTAGGTTTTTTCGTCAAATTAAGTACATATGTGAAGATTATAGTTTATTATAGAAATAGTTTCAGCTACTTCGTCTATTTTTATTTTATTAAATACTTGGAACTTCTAAAATACATATTGTCATTTCAGATAACATCTCAATGTAATATATTTTGTACGAGAGTGATACTACGCCGGGATCTCCCTGACAAGTGGTGGGTAGTTACGTGAAACAAAGCACTGATAGGTGGATAAGGGTTAATTAAGAAAAATGAGTTTAACTGAGCATCTTCTTCGTAAGGTTGCCATACAAAAATTTAATTTTTCACTGTATTATAAAAATATAAGAAAAGCTCAGACTTTGTCTGAAATGCGGACGAATCCCAGCATGTTTTTTTAAATAACAAAAATATTGAAAAATTTAAAAAATATTAAAAAAGTAAAAAATAAACAAAAATTAAAAAAATAAAATAAAATAAAAATAAACAAATAAATAAAACTTAAGAGAGCTAAGAACCGGAAATTTGAGCTAGTATTTATGTACTTAATGGTTTAAATCGTATAGACTTATACCACAGACAGCATATAAGAAAATCTCCATATAAATCCGGATCACTTTTTCAAAGCTCTTCAATTTTTTATTCAACCAAAGAAAGCTCTAATTGCGAAGAATTTATGTAGAATAATACAGCAAGAGAGAGAGAGAGAGAGAGAATGTATAGAGCTTTCTATTAGAGGGCCATTAGCTCGTTTTAATTTGACCGCTTTTTTGTGAGGTTTTCACATCTAGATGTAAGTTGTCTCAGCTTAAACCATAAATTTTATACCGATTTCCATTGATATTTCAAGAAAAGTGAACGTCAATTAATGGAAAACGAGTCCAATTGAACAACTTTTAACGCGATGAGAATGGAATAGTTGCTCATATCCGTGTAACTTGCTAGATTAAAATTATCTTGGAACAAGTAAAAAAGCTAGAATTGGTCTAAGACCAATTCTTATGATACCCTAGATGAATGCCCGTATTAAATTTCGTATGGTCACCGATCTATTCAAGTATTGATTTTGAAGTTGTTTTTCGCATATATTTCTAGAACAGTTTGTCGCTCAGAAAAAATGGTTATAACCAATTTTATAGGATTTCGTATTCTGCAGAAGTTTTTAGTACAATAAAAATGTCTTGGACTGATCGTTTTCAAAGTATACGAAAAAAACGAAATTTTTATATGGCAACACCAAGAAGGAGGTGCCCGATTTAGTCCATTTTTGACATTTGATTTGCTAATGTAGTAAAAACATCATGTACGAAATTTCAGCTCTCTACGTCGATGCGTTCTCAGGCAGTGTCCAAATATATAGCGGAAAACGAAATTTTTATATGGCAACCCCACGAAGGAGTTGACCGATTTGTCTCATTTTCGAACTTAATTTTACTTTTTTTTTAAAGTCCGTGTACAAAATTTCAGCTCTCTAAGTATACGCGTTCTCGAGTTATCGTGCGCACAGACGGACGGACGGACGAACGGACGGACGGACGGACGGACATGCAAAAATCGGAATAACTTTTAATATTATGAATGGGTGTCCAATCCATTTTGCTCTATCATCATTATTTCGAGGTGTTACAAACGGAATGATAAACTTAGTATACCCTATAGATTTCATCTAGGGTATAAAAATAACATCACGACCAACGTCAAAATGATGAAAATTATAATTTGAAAAATTGTGGCGGGATTTCGGATGGATTTGTTGGAATAATTGTTGAACATGGATATGTGATGCTCCATGACTTTTATCAGTGACATTTCTCATGTAGATGGGTGCGTTTTTTTGTGTAATACCGCCGATTTGGCGAGTGTAATACCAGGGTTCTTTTGACATACACTATTTTTAGCAGTGCAGGTCATTGGAGCAATTTTAGTGTAGTATTGCAAGAAAAGTGTAGCACTTTTGCTAGAAAACATGAGCAATGGAAATCGGTATTAGAGAGCTGAATTTTTTTGTGTAGCATTTTTGTCGATCGATTCTTTGAAAATTTATAATATAGAAATTCTAATTTATCACGTATATTTGGATACTGAATGAAAACACACTGACACACAGATATCAAATCTTGACCGCAGTAATTACGTCATAATTACAAGTGGAATTTCAAAAATTTGGAAACTTCTTTTATTTGTATGGCAAGCCCACGTAGGAGTTACCCGATTTTCCCCATTTTTCAACTTATCTTTACTATTTTTTTAAAAGGCCATGTGCAAAATTTCAGCTCTCTATGTACACGCGTTCTCGAGTTATCGTGCGGACGGACAGACGGACGGACATGTAAAAATCAAATTCATTTTTAATTTCTTGCATGGGTGTCCAATCCATTTAGCTCTACTAACGCTATTTCTATGCGATACAAACGAAATGAAAACTTAGTATACCCTATGAATTCAAAATCTAGGTTATAATAATTTAAGCTAAAATCAGAAATATCATAATATAGGCAAAATAAAACCGTTAGCGTTCCATAAGTCAATCTGTCAAAAATCTGAATGAAAGGCCGCGATTGTGTTGCTATCCTCAAAGGAGAAAAGGTGGAAAAACAAAAATCTACATCAACACTTGAAAAGGTGCCAATCACTCAAGTCTATTATTGTGCAATGTGTCAAAAATTTTATTCTCAATAATTTGATAAAAATGTATTTATAAGGGTACGTCACAATGAAGAGAGGCCGTGCGAAGCTTCATCAAGAGTTGTGCGCGACTAAAGGAAGATACATAGGAAGGTGTAGCGTTTACAACATGTAATTCAGTTTTGTGGTAAATCGTCAGATTCTGAATAAGATATCTTTTGATTGACAAGTATAGTCTCAACAAACACAACTTTCCGAACTTCAGAAAAATCTGAAAGTTTTCGGAAAACTGAACAAAGCAACAACATTTTTCTTCCGATGGTTCTTTACGAATTCTTGATGATGTCGGAAGATGTCGTGAAGATGTCGGAAGTGCAAATATTCAATTTCTTCCGAATTCGTAAAGAAATCGACATTTCGTGTAATTTTGCATTGTATTTAAGCACGTTCAAAATTTACGGAATTGAAGCGCACAGCATTACGAATTGTAATTTCTTGTAGTACGGTTAAACTTAAGTTGTATACTTTTGAAGCATACATATTTTTATAAAATACACTTTGATTTTTACAGATAGGAGCTCATTTCTGGATGCCGTTGTTATCTTGATAGACGAAAACGAAAGCGGTGAAACGAAAGACTAATTTTGCTACCCTACAACACCGAATATTTCCAATTAAACTTATATTACAAGATCGGAAATATTAAAGGATAAAAAAAAAGATTAGTGGGAAATATTCGTTGTTGCAGGGTAACAAAATGTGTTTTTCGGTTCAGCTTTCATTTTGGCTGTCAATGTGGCAACCACACCCCGAAATGAGTTACCACTACGCCACTGACAGAGTGATGTAAGCTTTTGAAGGGCAAAAAAGCTTTCGGAATTATTCTGACTTTTATTTACCGAAGTCGTGACTATTTCCCTTACGAAGTCGTGTCTTGACAATATTCTCGCTTGGGGCAAAGTGAATCGCGTCGAATTCAATGCATCTAAGACCCAAAGCTGTCTCATCTCATTAAAACAAGACCATCACTTAACCACTCCCGTTTCGTTTGATGGTGCATTAATTTCTGAATCACCGTCACTAAGAATTCTTGGCATTAATATTTCCAGTAAGTTAAGCTGGACAGATCACATTTTCACTGCTACCAAAGAAACATCGAAATGTCTTGCATTTCTGAAAAGGTGTAAGAAATATTTCAGCCCGTCACATCTAGCGCTCCTCTACAAGTCCTACATCAGACCCAGAATGGAATACAATTCCCATATCTGGGCCGGGCTGGTCGCACAGCCTTAGCTTCATTGGATATTGTCCAAAAGAGAGCCTGCAAGCTCATTGGCGATGTGGCAATTACTCGTCATATCGACTCGCTCGAGCACCGTCGCAATGTTGGAAGCCTTTCGCTCCTTTATCGCTATATGCATGGCCAATGTTCTGATGAAATATCTAGTCTGATCCCTTGTAGAATAGTTCCTGCACGCAATACCCGCGCTGCATCCCGCGCTCATCCTTTTACCCTTCAAATTACCTTCGGCCGTACACTTAAATTCCGTGATGCTTTCTTATCCCGAACTGTGCGAATGTGGAACAGTCTACCATCTTCTGTCTTTCCTCCGGCATACAACCTGCAAAAGTTTAAGGGCGACATACATCGGCACCTCCGCCACTCTCCTCATATCCCTTAATCCTTTCCCTATCTCCTTCCTGCCACGCTGTGCTTTGCATCATAGGGTATCCCCTGAGCTTGGCTTAATAATATAAAAAAAAAAAAAAAAAAGCGCTTCATACATATTTCGAAATATGTAGACTCGGGCGGAAATTGATTTCGAACTAGAAAGACTTTTCCGACATTATGTTACGGCTTTGAAAAGAAATCGGAAAATTTGGTTTGCTGGGGTGTAACTATATGGCACTTTTTAAATAAGGGTACGTTTCGCAGTTTTGCTTATGACCCCATGAAAACGAAGCGATTAGAATTTGAGGAATTTCATCATCTATATAAGACTTACGTACTGATCGTGATAGATTCTTTCAGTATATGAGAACGAGTAATGAAACCTTAGATTATATTAAGAGCCAGTACCAAGATTTGCAAATTTCATACATTTCTTAATGCGAATTTCTGGCAAACTATTTGTACCAGAATAATGATTTAAATCTTAAATCAAAGATAACCAAGTCTAGTGAATAACGTCGCAAAAAATAAAAAAATTGTGGAGAAAGAAGAACTTTTATTTTTAATGATTTGATTCTAAATCAAATATATAAACGCAAGAAGAAAAAACAACCGCCTTCGCCCGGGGTTTGAAACTGGGACCTTCCGCTTGCCGGTCGACTGCTCTTACCACTGAGCTAACGAGACAGATGATTTTCCCTCTTGCATTCATCAATTTGTTACTTTTGTCACAAGCCTACTAAGTCACGTTTTCGCTTTCAGCTGGCATTAAACAGTAACGATGAAAGCGCACAAATGAATTGTAAATTCAATTTTATTTATTTTTCCCGCGGATGGGAATTTGCATTTATAAATTTGATTTAAAATCATTAAAAATAAAAGTTCTTAAAAGTTCTTCTTTCTCCATCATTGACCAATCCTAACAAGTGTATGTTCGATTCCCGTCCGCGGGAAAAATAAATAAAAAAAAATTGTTTTGGAATGGAGATACTAGCTCGGAAACTTGTAAAAAATGGTAAAAATTGAAGTTTTTTAAATCAAATTCCTGTTAGTAGGTCTTCTCATATCTTTAGATTGTGACTATTTTAGATAGATAAAGCATAGATCTAGCAAATGACGTCGAGTGTTTTCATTTTTTGGTTTGGTTTTTTATTATTTGACTCTCATATTACTAATTTTTTCTCCCGATATGTAACCGAAGAGAAATTGCAATATATCGTTGAAAGTTGTATAAATACAAAGAAAAATAGTATGTTTAACAATTATGTGCACGGTTAGAAATCTTGGTGTAAAAGATAAAAATAATGTATACACTTTTTAATATTAAGTCTTTCTATTCCAAATTTCATAAAGAAAATGATAAAGTCGAATATATACATCATTTTGTATACAATGTCAGTCTAACGTTAATACGAAATTTAATATAAGAACCGTTTCTATACGCATATAAGATAAAATGTATCCGAAAATGTTATAGAATTTTTATTCGAAACTTTAAACTCTATCAAATACGCATATAACTTACTATATTTATTTTTTGATGGTATATAATTTATATGATTTTGGTATAAATATCATATTCAGGTAAGACTTCGACGTGTTGTTTATATGTCTTTGGAATAAATTTCATACTACCTAGGGTATATATCTGGCAAAAATTCTCAGAATTTACAAGTGTGTACAATTTCTTTGAAAGAAATAACGGTTCTTTCTTTGGAAATATATTCTTTATGCTATTTCGTTGTGAACTCATCAGTCATATCAAAGTCTTTGGCAATGCGGCATCAACAAAAACTTGCAACCACTTGGGAAACATTTAATTCCAATGCATTAATAAAAATGGGTAAAATTATGGATCTTACAACTGCTTTCATTAACGAACACTATCAGTACTTGAAAGACTTATGTATAAGACCAAAGGAAATTAAAACAGTTTCTTGGATTGAACAATTTGGTCATTATCGTCCTGGACTATTTATTACTTCTCCAGACGACCCAAGTTTAATAAGATTTTTTAAAATTAAGTGAATTCTACTTAGCGAATTTCACAACGCGTATGAAGTAGTAGAGAACTCAGATGAAAATAATTTAGTTTTGTTGGAATTATCAGAATTTAGCAATACAAGATCATATGACTCCGCGATTTCGAGGACAACAAACAAAATATATATGGTTGTTAAATAACACCTTACTGTTAGTGTCACTAATTGATATTTAAGTTTTTTTTTGTACATTTATACAGAAATAAATGTATATTCAAAATAATTTAAATGAAAAATTTCACTAAAATATGATGTTTTATTAATTTCTACATAAAATTAATATAAATTCACTATATACAATATATAGTAACTTTATATACCAAATATATAATTTATTTCAATCCCAGTTATTATAAAATTTATATGAACATAATATAAATGAAGATAATATGGAATTACATATAAAAGTAATATATAAAATGTATTAGTTCCGCCTATTCATGGTATCAATTTTATACTCTATTGATATAGAAATCTATAACAAGCTAAAGTATAAAGTTTATATTAACTTTTGTAAGGATTTATATATATATATTATTCATGTATAATATTTACACCAAAATTTCTAACCGTGTGTAAAAAAAATTTAGGAGAGTTAAGTCTTGTTAAAAAATTTCAATTTATTTAAACTGGAAATATTCATTTTTCGTCTTAAATTGTCGCATCTTGGGTTTCAATCTTTTACGTTAGATGTCTCTAATGTGGACTGTGGTCTAGGTCTAGGCTAATTTTATATGAATTTTCTCACATTTAGGACACAAACCTAGGTATAGTAAATTTTATTGCCTACAGACTCGCTGGTATCTAACATGAAAGTTTTTCTGAGTACTGACTCCTCTTAAAGATAGAAACTCTAAGAATATGCCGATTATCAAAATTAGTGCACTCCATCTCACGGAAGAATTGAAGAATTTCATTCTCGAGCGAGTTACTTCTCACAATTTATGCAAAATTATAACTTTAGAACAAACTAAATAAAAATATAAAATTTATTTATAATTTCCGTATACGAATGAATCAAAACTACGAGTGAATGCTATATGATATTTTACAGATATTCTTACAAAAATGCTCACGGATCCAACATTCATGTTAGGAGATAACAGCGAGAAATATTTGAATATTTTGCTAATGGACTTTGTATTGCAGTTTTTATAAGAAAGGAATGAATTAGTTTTATTAGAAATCAAGCTTTATTTAAAATTGCTGTCGATGCTACCGGATGTGGCGGGTCTTATCCGTAACTCGCTCTGCAACAGCGTTATTATGAATACTCTCATAGTTATATGCACTATATGCACTAATTTTATCTCCTAACTCTTGATGACTCGCGAGGCAGCCTCACGTACCCTAATAATTGGACACTATCTTTTTCTTAACAACAAATTGCGAATATCTGAATCTCGAAAACGAAAACAATTGATTTTGATAATAGAATACTGCTTAACAAGAAGGTCTGTCCGGTACAGATTTCACATTGAAGATTTTGTTTATTTTTGAGGCCAGCCGTAACCCCCGATATATACAAGCCATGAACAAAGTCGAAAAAAGAGAGCAGCGAGCCGGTCAGCAGGCGACATCCACAGTCTCCTTGCCTTGTCTTACTGCAGGAGTTTTTCATATAAAAGTTGCTTGTATTTTGTTCAAACGCTATAATTTCCATAAATTTGTTCTACATGCTATTATTTTTTTAAACTATTAGAAAGAAAACATATTTGGCTTCAATTTGTTTTAACTTCATTTTGCTGTGGGAGCAACAGTTTTGGGCTTTAGGACCTGTTTAAGATGAAATTTTAGTTTTTCCTCCATGACGAGTATACAAAAAGCAGTGAGAGTGAGCTCTTACGGCATGCTGTACCCGGCCTTTTAATGTGTCGGTGCCTCCGGCGACTTCATGGCTTGTATTATATTCCGGGGTTACGAGCCAGCCCGTCCCTTTAACTCGTACACGAATTTGTCTGTCTGTATAGTTATGTATTTCTTTTTTACTATTTTCGATACACTCGTAGACCCACTTTTCGTCATCACAGCGAGCTGAAATTTGGCACACAGTTTCATGTCGCGTGACAGTTGAATCTATCAAAATTTGAAGCGGAAATTTCGATGGAAAACCGGGAAAAATCATTTGAAAATTTGGTACGAATTTGATTAGTGATAAATCCGTTTCATTAAAAATGCAGAGTTTTCCGATTTTTCGGAAAAAAATTCCCGGAATTTTCCGACTTTTCCGGAAAATTTTCCGGTAAAAAAGTTTTCTAAATTATTCAGGATCAAGCTCCCTATCAACTGGCATCATTACTTTCTCTCCGACAATGGTGAAAACTTGCAGAAAAATCGAGGAAAATTCATGTAAAACTATTTTCCGGAGTTTTTCCGACCAAGGAAGCGTTTGAGCGTTTTGCAACCTAAGACAAATGAGTTGCATAAAGTTGATTTTGTGGAAAACTCCATGGAAAACCCGGAAAAGCGGGAAAATTATCGGAAAAATTTTCATCGATATGATTAGTGATAAATCTGTTTCAGGAAAAATGCAGAATTTACCAATTTTTCTGGAAAATTTTCCGACTTTTGCGGAAAATTTTCCGACAAAAAAGTTTTATAAGCTATGCGGAATCATTTTTTTCGTCCTATTGGCATCAATACTTTATCTTCAACAATCATGAAAATTTGCATGAAAAATCGAGGAAAATTCATGTAAATTTTTAAAAAAATTTCATAGTAATGAAAAGTCTGTGGAAAACATGGAAAGTCGAGAAAATTCATGTTATATGTGATCAAGTTCAAATACAGCTAAAAAACGCTGTTTAAAACATAATTTGAATTTCAGAAAACCGTTGCAGTACTTCAACGATTCGATACTCGAAAAATTTTTGTTTTCGGATCGGCACCAAACATGACTTAAAATGTAGGTAATGATAAGCTGAAAAAAAAAACTTCCAGACAACCACGGTGCTGACTTCCAATCATCTCATCGTAACTGCCTTCAAAATTTCAAATTTTTCGAAACCTCAGTAAACCGTAATCCGAGTTATCGAATCTGTTCGGATTGTGTTCGAAGTATGGTCAGTCGATTGGAAAGTCCCGAGTCGTATGGACGCAAAAAAATTTCACTGCGAATATTCAAAAATTGACTCAAAATAAAGAAGAAAGAAAGAAATATACGGATAAATATAAGAAAAATTAAAGGAAAACGGAAAATTAAAAGGAAAACGGAAATTAAAAAGAAAGTCAGAAACTAAAATTAAATTAGAATTAAGTAAAAATATAATTAAGTTCGGTTAAATTGATATTAGAACAATTTAGTTAACGTGAAAAGGGCAGAAAATAAAATAAGTAAAAAACGAGTTTTCAAATAAAACTGAGGCCAAGTCGCAAGAAAAAGTAGAAAATAAACTTTTCTTCACACAATGAGGTGGACTCAGATTTTTTGATTGGGCCATTTCTCTTGAATATTTTTTCTCTTCATGAATCAAATCACTTATTACCTCTGATTGATCATACTGAAATATATCGGTGATTGTCAGTGAATAAAATCTGAGTCCACCTCTGTGTGTGAAGAAAAGTTTATTTTCTACTTTTTCATGCGGCTTGGCCTCAGTTTTGTTTGAAAACTCGTTTTATATATATTTTATTAAGAAATTACATTATTTATTATTTACAATGTTATGAGTTAGAGGTCATTTCAATTGGTATTATATAAATTATATTAATAGGATCTATTTTAAGCATACATCAGTAAGCATATAGCTTGATACCGTTTTTCCATTCATGGGATATCTTTATGGAAACGTTCTTCGTGCCCATCGTTAACTTTGCTGATACAAAAGTAACAATCGCTGTAATGGTCTCTCTGTTAAGCCTGTCTCAGTGATATGATGATGAATGCCATGTTCCACTTACTCATTCGAGGTAGAACTTGGCACTTACACAGGACTTTTTTATGTCTTAACAGTAATGCTATGTGCAGAAAGTCTCGTGTGAACCACCTAGACGCTGCCGGTTTCTTCGACAAGGCAGTTCTGCCAAGACAGATATGTTAACAGTGGAGCGGATCTTTTGTGGGCAGAAAAATGACATTTGTGAAAAGAAATGGCAAATTTGAAACTAAAAACGGGCGACATTTTTAAATTAATAAACTTTTATCGGGAACGAGAATATCCTTGGAACTTGAACTTCAAGTGCAACAAACGCGTTGATCTCAAAGTGAGAGCCGTAACGTGTTGGCGACGTGTAATGACATGAAAAATTGGACGACAAATGAACTACCTTGACAGAATTTTTCCACTCGTAAATGAGGAGCTCAAAAGCAAAGGGGTACAAGTACACTTTTCACACTTTGGAGATATTCTAAATTCTGCGTAAAATCTTAATTTATGTAAATATACTAAAAATAAGCTGGATATCTTAATAACTTTTTGTTGTGGTTAAAATAATTCTCGATTGTTTTTGGTTTAGTAAAAATGTAATAATTTAATCCCTTGCAATCATTTATACCGCTTTTCCTGTAAAAAGTGTTCTTCTATCTCTATGCCTTTGCAGGTTTTATTCAAATATAAAAACAAATATTTATTAGTTTAGCAAATTAATTATTTTAAAAAGGACAAAAGTAAAAAAAATCCAAAGCAAAATATAGTTCAAACTATTAAATTGTTTTTAAATTCAGAAAAAGAAATTTAATTCAATATTGAGTGCGTAAATATCTTAAACTTCCCTTTGTTACTATCTAGCGTTCGTTAATCATTTTAGTCAGACTCTAATAGTCTATGCTTACTGCGAATCAGTCATTTCCCCGATCTTTCTACCCCCACCACACCAGTAGGAAAGAAAATACCACGTGAATGACAGATTCATGGCAGTGTTAACATTGAGTCGTAGGAAAGTATTCACTAAAAAATATTATCAGTTTCACTGACAGAGCCTCCTTCCATTTTTCCTTCTGGTTCATTACTATGGGTTCCCTACTAGATTGCACTGTTTTTTCTTCATGTGAAAGGGACTGGAAGAATTGGTGGTGAATTGCAGTTATAATTGGAAAGTGCCCCATTCTTGTTCTTAGCTAATTTAATTTTTGTAGCCTTTTCATACAGTGGAGTCAGTTCAACATGGGCTGCTCTGCCAGGTGTTTTTTTTTCATGTCAGTCTGTACAAATGGCATATCTGTGTTGACAATTTCTGTATAGAATAACGAGAAAGAGGTGTAGACTTCAAAATGCAGCCACTCAATACCCTCGAGAATACTTCAAAAGCCATGAAACAGACACCCTCACTACCACATGAGAGCCCCAACGTAGACCTGACATTCCAAAATATTTGCAGTGTTCTTATGTAAAACTGACAAAAGTCTGATTTGAATAGCTCCTCCGTCGTAAACCACTATTCATATAGAAAAATGGTGTTCTGTTAATCCTCGGCTTCCTTTCTTATCTTCCGAACCGAAATAAAATTTTTATACCTTTCCTATCAAAATTATTTAAAAAAATTTATCTGAATTAAATGATTACGATTCGTAAAAAAAATTCTCAACTGAGTAATAATTGCATATGGGAATGTGCCGTGGTCCAATGAATTCGAATCAATCTGCATATAGATTAAGACTACGACCGCACATACACTATATGCAATTATTACTGAGTTGAGAGTTATTAAGCGTAAAATGGTAAGGTTTCTTTTTAGTCAAAAGTGTTTTATTATTTTGTTAAGTAAGTCATACAGTCAGTATAGCCTTGGCGAAGGTAAGGACCCAAGCTTTAAATTAGTGGAAAACTATTTTCCTGTGTGGATAGTAGTTTAGGCTTTATGGCATATATAAAATCAAGGTTTAGTTACTTTGGACAAGAATTAATACAAAATATTTTATAGAATTGGACCAGATATATAGATTTCTCTTATGTAATACACGATCCATTAAACGTTCATGGAGAAAACTGATCCTATTACTGCAATGGTTGTCGGCAGTCTCACCAGCGTTTAAGTCTTCAGGTACACAGTAAAGGGGCTGAAGTGTACTAGTCCCTTTCTGCCTCTGAACAAAAATGCCTGCTTGAAAGTCATTACTTGTACCCCCTCTGCGCCTCAAATTTAATCCAATATCAGGGTGACATTTGCGATCGCCCTCTTGTCAGCAGAAAAAGCACGGAAGACCCAGTGTTAGTCTACTTTTTTCCAAAATTTATACTTCAAATGTAAATTTTTTCCAGAAGAGCTTTACCTGGTTTCCAAACAATTATCTCTTCCACTGCATTTACCTAATAACTACCTTAATCCAAAATTCCCTGAATCAGCTCTAAAAATAACAACGCAAGGTAAGAAATATTTACAAGTTATCAGCGTCGACTTGTATGCTCCTTTAGGACCGCTCAGAAGTTATCTAGGTATTTTAGAGCTAATTTTAAGAATTGTTAGTATAGTGCAAATAATTTCGTGGTCGTATAGGGGTAAGTTAAATGTGGTTAAGGCCAAATTGAGTAACATAAGTATAGAGAATGGCCTGCCTAATCATAAAGCCTGAGTTACAAAGACACGTGACAGCAGCAGGGGTAGAGAATTGTTTTCATTGGTTTAGATCAGTCAGCTAATTGAGAGTAATCAGCACAAAGTGTCGCCTGAATATTTCTTTTAGTTATATGCAAAAATTTAATTTTGAGAAAAGTACAGTTAAAGTTGTGAGCTTTTGTGGCAAAAATATGACATGACGCAAAAATGACATTATTTATCTGAAAACATACTTAACTTAGAAAAAAGCGTATTAAAGTATTTATTCAACTTCAGCGATAATCTAAAAACTGTACTTAATTCAAAATAGCAAATTTGGCGGATGAGGGTGGCCAATATTTAAACGAAGGCGTTCATGTCAAATTAGAAATGTGCTGCTGCTGCCTTCATAGGTATCGTGGATATTTCTGTCATATGTTTATAGTTATGTCATACTTCTCTGCTTCATGCCTTGGGCAATTTAATACAGCCGACAGCAAAACTACTCTTGTTGCTGTCGCTGTTATGTAATCTCATTTGCCATCAGCGGAACCGGAAATCCTGCAGAGCCCCACACTCTAGTGAAAGATGCGGTCGTCAGTGCTACGCTACGCACAGAATACATGTGGCAAGTATTCTCAGGAAGACCCTTAGTAGAAGGTATACCTACTATAATTCTAGAGTATCTTGATGAAATTCCTGAACTGGTCAGGAACTTAACAGCATATTATGCTGCCAATTTACTTAGTTGTGAATAACCGAGAAGCCTGCAATTTTACGACTACTCCTAGTGAAGGACTCGTCTGATCTACTAATAGGTGCAAAACTGTGGTGGATGTCAGGTTGGGAGTATGGAACGCTGCAACTAGGCTTAAGACATCAGTTAGCATTGGCGGCCACTTTACAGTATTCTAGGCCAAGCTTTATGCCACACTGACCTGAGAATCTAAAGAGAACTTTTAGCAATAAAACATATATATCTTCTTCAACAGTCATTTTATTTTCCGCGGTAAGATCAAATCTCATTTAGGAATGTCAAAGCACCATTGATAAACTGAGTAGATCAAATCGGGTGATCCTGATTTGGATCCCAGGATATTAAGTCTTTGCTGGTAACCAGAAAATTTATGAGATTTCTAGATAATGCTCAGATAAACCTTTGGTCGGACCAGAGTCAATATATGAAGTAAAAGGGACTATACCCAAACGTGCATTGAAGGGCCATATAGGTGCATATTCAAAAGCTTCAAGCGATCCTCATAGGGTGAAAGAATTAAAGAATTACTCCAGGGTAGATGCTTGAGAGCAAATCGTTTGAAGATCCATTGAACAGACTGCATACGGTCGATGTGTGTATCGTAAAATGGAGAAAAGACCTGGCAAACATATTCAAGAAGTGGTCTCACAAAGCAAATGTACAAACGCAATGTTATGGTAAGATTCGAAAACTCTCAAATCAACGTTTTATAAAACCCAGCATAGAATTACTCTTTGATACCATATAGTTTATATGGGAGACAAAATTCAATCTGTGATCACATTTGACACCCAAGTCACAGACGAAACACACACGGCGAATCGAAGAATCCGAGAACTAATAATCATAAATTTGTGAAGGTCACCCTGTACTTGTTCACAATCGTTAACAGATTTAATTTAAGCGAAAAGCTTAACATCGTCAGCATAAATCAAGACTTTGCAGTTCCTCACAACAGGGACATTGTCGGCTATAGAGATAATAAAGAACAACGGAACGAATAGACTACCTTGGGGTACGCTACAAGTAGCCATCAAAACTCTAGAGTTGGAATGGCGGATATAGATTTGGTAGCTACTCTTATTTAAATAAAATTCCGTTCATTTTAGAAATGAAAGGGGAAACCCATACCTTTCCATATTAAATAATATCACGGAGTGAGATACCTTGTCGAAGGCTTTACTATAGTCTTTATATATACAATCTGTGGTAGCCTTTTGTCAACCCGCCAATGGCATCCGAGACAAATTCCAACAAATTAGTGGTTGTAGACCTGCCCGAAATAAACCCATGTTGGTTTGAAGAGAGCAAATTCTTACAGGAAGATGATAGTTGAGATTAAATGATAGATTCGAATAATTTGGGCATGCAAGATAATTTTGCAATAGGTCTATAGTTAGAAATTTAATTTTTACTACCTTTTTTGTGGATAGGTATGATAAAGAAATTTTTCCATACCTGCGGGAAACAACCACTAATGAGCGAATTTTGGCAAATAATTCTCAGCGGAGCTACTAGGGCTAGGCAGCAAGACTGCCAAATGGCTGGAGGGACTCCATCCGGACCCACTGTGAAGTCATTTGGAAGCCCAGTAATATGATATCCTCTTGTGTAATTGAAGGGATAGTGAATGAAACGTTATTGGAGTTATTCGTATGACTGAAGCTCCTATCTCGAGGTTAAAAATTTGATGAGGCAAACACTTTGTTATAAAACGAGGCAAACATATTGAAAATTTCAGACAAATCTTCACTAGCAGAATCTTTGTACCTCATGGTATTGGGGTTGTTGTCCATTTTTTCTTCATATTAATAAACGAAAAAAAGATGCGTGGGTCATTAAATTATTTCGCACGCATGTTTTGAATGTACTCATCATAAAGTGTGGAGGGAAGCTCTTTGAACTCATTATAGGATGTGAGGAAACTGTTGTGACTTATAATGTCATTGTTCCTCATATAACTATACCATAAATTATTCTGTCTATTTTTAATCAGTTCTTTATTGAACTATGGTGGCGATGTTAAATTGAAAAGAGTTATGTAAAATTTAGAAATGTCTTCGTAAACATTATTGCAAAACAGCAGTGTGTTGAAATCAATAAATCAATAAAAGTAAGTCTACTGGAAAGTTCCGAAAACTCAGGTTTTCTAAAATTGAAAAAGTATTGCACTACGTTACAATATGTGAGGTTTTCGGTTTCATAAGAATATAAAATTAGTAGGGGGGGGGGGGGTGTTATCTGTCACGAGTAAACATAGACATTATAACTGGGCTAGGTTCAACTAATCAGTTATCCACGGCAGTCGAAAAAAACAGGTATAACTGCCTACCCATGTCGTTCCTTACGTTGCTGATTTGGTTGAGACCAAGAGAAGATATACTGTCCAGGAAAAGGGATTCCTTAGTTTTCAAGTTATTAAGTGGAAGATAGTCCTCGTGAACTTCATTTAGTATCCATTGAATATTGGGTAAATTAAAGTCACCAATTAGTAGTAATTCGTCAAGAGGATCCATCTTACCATGTATAAAATTAGATGTTGAAATGACCAGGTCGTAAATATTCTGACCTTTGTCAACAACAATAATTACCGAGTCTGCAGGAATATAGCAAAAAAAGTATGTATGGGTCATATTTTAACAGATTCAACCTAAGAGCTAAAAGTGCGATGTTGAGACTATTGGAGAAACTGGGAAGCTCAATTTGACTACAATTAAAATGGTTTTTACAAGCGAGGAGTACGGCACCTCCACAAGCTTCAGAATCAGTATGTCTATCTCTTCTAAAAATTTGATAAGAATTCAGCATCGCGGAAGCCATGATGCAGTCAAGTTCCAGTGAAAGCAGGTGATCGAAACAAGTCGCAACAGAGTATTTGAAAATTTGTGCAAGACAGACAGGATAAGAAATATCATCTGTTGCGAAATTTTTCGACTTCAGATACTTACTTCGAAATGTCCTCACGCATCGGTTCTGCAGAGTAACGGCTGACGAAAACACTCGAAGGTTTTGGTACCGTTCTCAGAGAGGCGACAGTACCATTTTCTAAAGAGGACACAGATGAAGCTTCATTTACTACTGTGGATACTGTGCAATGCTCACTCCCTTCAGCTACAGAAACGGATGTAACATGAACTGGACCACCGTTTACTGTAGATTGACCAGACTCATGATTTAAAAGAATCGCGTCATTGGGATCATGGTGACATTTTCTGCGGATTATCTGCTTTGTAACTGGCTTGGTACTATGTACGTCAGATACAGGAGAGTTAGGGTTTACTCCCTGCTGCTTGAGAGGTAATGGTTTAGAGTCAGAGTCAGACGATTAATTGTCCCCTGAAGCCAATTTCTGACATCAGTTGCCATACAGCTGATAAGCCTTGAGGTCTCGGAAACCGTAGATGACCAAGGCTCGATATCATCTTTAAGTCGACTTAAGCTGCGCCGAACGTAATCGATGATTGGAATAAGTAGCGTATTGTTTGGATTCTGAGAGACAGATTGTGAGTCATCTTTGAAAAAGAGTTTATGAATATCAACTAGAGAGTTAGACAAATTTTGAACCTTTAGAGATAGGTTATGTGACTTTTCAAGCAATGTATCTGAATTCATGCTTAGTACATCAAGAATGTTAAGCAGCTTGTCAATTTTACCATTTAAAGTATTAAGATCTTCAGAAAATACTTCAAGACCAGTCCTGTTCATAGATAAGCTATTAAATTTATCCGTAATGAGAGACTGAACAGAAGAGAGAGAGAGTCAATAAGATCGGTAAAACTTTTTAAAAACCTTAAAGTGTAGCAGTCAATCTAACTCCTACGGTCGGTTGTTAATTTGGCAAGAAATACAGGTGTCAAGATTATGTATTTTCAGTTATGAAATCAAAAGAAAGTATTACTCAAATTTTAAATAAAAGTAGAGATTACTCTTTAGGATTTTTTACCGGGGTAAACTTATATTTGTTCAAGAAGGAATTTATTTGGATTCTTCGGTATATAGTAAGAGTTAAAAAATGTTTTTAATTTGTTGTTTCATCACACAACCCATTATATTTTGGGTGACAAGTTTCAAAAATAAATGAAAAAATAGAATAATGAAAAGAAATGAAAATGCCTCATATAATTCACACCCAGAATTTATTCCTAGTTTATATGAGTGGAGATCAATTTGATCTGTTTCAAGCGTCTGCAGCAGGCAGAAAACCAAGGTGTACCGATGAGTGTAAGGTTTTCTGCTAACACGAAACGCTTCTTTTTCCTTCTTTCTCTTTTTCCTTTTTTCAGCCCATTGTGGGCGTACACACGTTCGATTCGTTTCTAATGAATCTGGTTTTTTAAATTTTTTTTAATAAAAATCTTTTTTTTTATTTGTCTCAATTTTTTAGTTTTTTTTCATTTCTTTTTTTGTTCTATTTTTCATTTCTTTTTTAAGTCACTCAATTTCGCTATTTGGGACCTGTTGATGAGTTAAACCAAGACTTGAAACTTGTCACCAAAAATATAATGGGCTGTGTGTTGAAATAACAAATTAAAAACATTTTTTAGCTTGTGCTATATACCGGAGAATCAAAATAAATTCCTTCTTGATCAAATATAAACCACAATCTAACAAAATCTATCCACTGCACACTTGACTCAGTTTTCGGCCCTATTATCTCTAATATCCCTACTGTCCATAAATGGGTGAAATTTTCAAATTTTCTCTCCAACTCCAAACTTTAAGTATTAACAAACATTTATCAATGTTTCATGTTCAGGTGTAACTATAGTCATAGTGCCCTACCTGCTCGTGTATTGCCAATTATTTTAATATTTTTGCATTTTAACTCTTGCTCGTTTTATTTGCTGTCTTGTGTATTCATAGCGAAACCCAAGGCAATAGCCAATTAAAATTATTTAAACAGAGTTGCTTTGAGGTGAGTGTTCCTAACCACTACTGAATTAATTGTAATGCCAAAATAAATTTAATTTATAATCGGGAGCTTTCCGTACCATGGTTATGCTAATTGTGTGGATTTTGTATGACTCGTGAGGAGCTGCAATTCTATAGCACTATGAGCTAATGGCTTTTAACAAAATCTAAACTGGATACTATGTCAAGTCCATACTGCTGACAAGATTTTCGTAATAATTAATCTAAATTCTCGGGAAATTGGATTGAGGTCGACAAACTGCCTAAAGAGAGGAAATATGGAATCTAAGAAGGAATGAGGCGCTTTGAGGGAGAACTGGAAATTTATTTGTGACACATTTCGCTTCTACATACATACATTCGTATGTATGCAGATATTAATTATATGTGAACTACTTTTGCTTATGCTTTTTAATATCTCTATAAAGCTGAAAGTATTTTAATTATTTCCGTCCTTTGATTTCTCTTTTTGTGTGACTAATTTTACTTATTCGGTAGAACGATCTCTGGTATCTGACATTGTCTACTTCATCGTCCCACACCACACATTTTAATAATAATCGCACGCAAATGAAATTGTTTGCGCCCACATAGAAGTTTGGGGTAGATAAAAGAGGTCTCCAGCAAGGTAAATCGCTTGAAAAATTTATTCAACTGTGATCACATTAAAAATTAATCGGTATGACTGAGAGCTGAGCTATAAAAGGAAAATTGAGAAAATGGGACTCCGCTTCGTAATTTCCATAATAATAGTAACTGTGAAAGTATACATTTAGGTTAACCAAATTTTAAAATAAATCTTAACATTCTCCAGTCCATTAAGAAGGCTTCGTTAAAAGATTGGTAAGCGATTCAGAATGATCTTCGTAATTCTTCATGTTTTGTTTTGAAAGTCTGATCCTTGATGATATTCAACCAAGTAACCATTTTGTGGTTGCTGGTTCTGGTTCTATGACTATCAAATCACCTTCCTTAAGTAATGTTTCGGGATCTTAGAACGCTGTTGTAGAGCTGTCAACTAACATCTCTTATAGAATCCTTATATTAAAGCTTGTACGTGGTGCCAAGGTTGAAGCGTAGATATAATTTTGAAATAAAACGTATTGGTTGTGGGTTAGCTGTATGATGACGCGCATATCAGAAAATGAGTACTAGTGAAGTTATCAAAATTTTCTAGCTCTGCTGACACCACATAGAAAGGTTAGAAATTGACGATTGATGACTGCTGCTGAGTATTCACTAGTTTAACTGTAGAATCCACCCCAGAGGCCCCATAAAGTGAAATGAAATTAATAACTATTGGCCAAATAAAATTTGATGTTAAATTGTTTTTCCATGAAATTCACTGACCGGGTCTATCTTTACTGCATACTTCGCAAATGGAAATTGCAATATACTCTTGTACGTGGAGCATTCGAAGATATTCGTCTACTATTTAATTGCTTGATTGAAAAAGAGGTTGAGACTTTGAGGGGGATACCCTAAACGTTGACCACAGCAAGGCCCATTCATTGTTCATCATACAGATCCACGAGCAAACGTTCATAGATCCCAACCGGACGCTTTTATAAAGTTAAGTATTGCCTCCAGCCCTCCCTGCCGGCTCGTCTAGGAGGTGAAAGCCAAGGAATCTATATCGCTTACCTGAGAGTGCCGGGTAGTGACAAAGAAAATGAGTTACCGTTTTGGTTTCCTCTCCGAACGGCTTGCACATAGGATCCTCAACAAGTCTCATCGTATGAAGGTGACCCCTGAAAAAAGAGTACCCAGAAAAAGAACAAAAAAACGAGTGCCCAGTGAGAATAGACACTAGAGTTCTCAGCGTTGGCTTGTTAATTTCCAAGAGCTTATTCGTTTGGTTAGGGTTGTGTTACCCCCACAGTTCCTTTGTAGTTTTGACCGAGTGGTCCTCTAATCAAAGGCAACTGTGTTGGCGGTCAGCATAAGTTGAAATAATTGAGACAAGGTGTTTTGGTGCAATTCTGATTATGGAGGCTGATTCCTCCGAGGCCGCACCAAGATGACCAAGCTCGTCCGCCTTTTCATTCCCGCTAATATTGCTGTGCCTTGGAATCCACTAAACAATTACCCTGTTTTTCCGACAAAGGGAATTCAGGGGATATTTGAAGGATGCTTGGCTGTTTGAGCAGATAGATTTCTCCTTGTTTGTAGTGACTGAGTTAAGGAGATGCCTTCTCCCATCAAGAATAGCCTTGAATTCTACCTCGAAAATCGTGGCATGGCTTTCAATTTGTATGGCGATTTCCCTTTGAGGCACCTCGCAGAAAACGCCTGCTCCAATGTTTTCTTCGGATTTGGAGCCATCAGTGTAGATAGTAACGGGGTTTGTTAATGATTGAAGCACAGAATGTTATTCCCATTCTGCCCTGGATGGAATTCTAGACTCAAAATTGCTTTTCTGCATGGTCTGGAGAAGGTGGTCACTGTACCTGTGGATTCCAGGTGCCATAGACTGCACGAACTCATAAATGAATTCGTGCGGGACTCTCATTGCAGAGTGAATCCAGCCATGATTAAGATAGAATTTTAGCACTGCAGTTTACGCCCCGTGCTTAACATGTATATATAACGTCAAGGGCCCAAGTGCTAGTTGACTGTAGAGCGCCGCTTGCACTAAGGATACACAGTCTTTGAATCTTCTTCAATATCTTAAGATGATTGGCGAGTTCCATTGAATTCCACTACACCACAGAACCGCAGGTTAACATGGACTCGATGACGCTAGTGTTTATCCATAGGAGAGTTTTGTTCGCTCTGTCTTCGAGGTGTGATTTCCAGTTTAGGTTTTTATCTAATATAATACCTAGGTATTTTACCCAGTCCTTTAGCTCCAAACTTGTGAAATCAGTTATACTTTAGCTGGATGCTTATTAATGAGACTTGACAAAACCAGAGATTTGCGTGTCTTTCTTAATGATCCATTCATAACGAAGATCCTTTACTGCACATTTGTTAGACCTATTTTGGACTATGCCAGTTCTGTCTGATCTCCCTTCTATTCTGTGTACATAAATCGCATCGAGGCTATGCAGCGGAGGTTCGTCCGAATTGCTCTGCGTGGACTTCATTGGGGCAACCATATTATTCTGCCTCCATATGTTGACAAGCTTAAACTATTTCCATTAGATTCTCTTGAGAATACACGAAAACATCCAGAGTTATTTTTGCATTTCAGTTTATACTAGGAGTGATAAATTCAACTGAGCTCTCCTCAGAATAGTACAAACTATGGCATGAACGAACCGGTTTCATAAATGTCTCGTTTCTTTAACCACCAGTTTGATTGCATTGGCATTCATCTTTCAAAATGTCAAATAAGAGATCAGCTTAGCTAAAGTTACTTTTCTTTTCCATTATTATGGTTATAGTTCACATTTGTAAACCCAGTAATCAGATCTTTGATGAAGTTCAAAATAAATAAAAAAAAAATGAGACAACAAAATCGGACGTAAGTATCAAGGAAATTCTTTTCCCAATTAACCCGCTACTCCTCACTAATTGACAATATTCCAATTTTTTTTTCTTTGTGCAATACAGATCTAGTAGCAGATGTTATAAAAATTCAAATTTTCAAGTCATAGCTAGAATTGTAAATATTAAAAGTAAGCCATTTTGGATAATCATGTTTTCGTAATAACGCGCTGATGCGTAAATAAGTTAAAAATTAATCAAAGGAATGTCCGCAAATATAACGTGTGAACGTTATCATGAAAATTTCATGAAAATTAGCAATAATTACATTCAAGACATATTTAAATTCACAGGCCGCATTTGAAATTCAAATTATAATTAAAATGGAAGCATAAAAAAAAACTCTGCCTTGATAATAATGAAGTATTCGTGAATTTCATTTACCTACGGCACCCATCCTTAAGTAAAAACTCCCGTAATGATGTTGTCTACCCAAAGGCGCTAGCAACGAAGGACGTCTGACTGAAGGAGTAGCTGGTATCCTCTTGGCATTAGACGATCCACTCTCAGTATCAGACTCATCCATACTATCTGAGGCGCTGGTTGTCGACGTTTGTTTCGAGTGTCTTGTTCCTGTCTTACCTGCCAAAAACAGAAAAAAATAGAAAAAGAAATATTAATTGACTGCAATCAGGACACTTAAAATAATCAAGTAAAAAATTTTGTAAACTAAAGTACCCTTGAAGGCTTTTAGTAGTCCATAAAGAAGCTTTATTTAGGAAAAGTCCTTCTTACGACAAGGACTGCATTTGTGGGACTTGCGCTTTTTGTTCTTTTTTTCTTTCTTTTTTTTTTCCAGTCTTTCACCACCATCTCCACCTCGATTTAATTTGAGAAGTTTTTAAATTTAATAATATGTGACTGAGTGTAGGTGAAAGTTTTTTTACTCTGTGTATTAGAAATATAATACGAAAATACTGCTATGAAGCAAAAATCAAAGGTCTACCCTTCGTTATATCCCCAGTATAAACATTGAAAGAGTCCAACAAGAATTTTGAAGTGTTAGACAAAAGGGAAAGAAGTCACGTACGAAGGGAAAGTGAACATGTGCCATACGATGTTTCCCTGGGGAACATCATGAATTATTTGTTATGCCACGAACTTGTATGGGATTTCAAAGCTATGTTAAAGCATTACATAAAAAAAAAATAGGGAACCCTGTGACGTATACTATATATTCAATTATAAAGATGTGTTACTTACCGGTTGAAGAAATTATTTTTGGACGGCCCCATAGTAATGTAGCGTACATAAAGAAGAGGAACAGCATACTTCCGATGTACAGGTAAAGGTAGAATCCCTGAAAATTTCAAGAATGACGGTAAATTACGTGTTATTACTTTAAATGCATAGAACTGTATATATGTACTACAGGTACATGTCTATTGCTGTACTGTAAATTTCGAAACAAATTGAAGAAGGGTGGATATGGGGTTGAAATATGCCAACAGAAACCTGAATATTGCTCATGGTGGAAAGTGAACGCGTCGGAAAGTTGATGGGATTTGGAATTGAATCGGGACGATTAATTACAGACTCAGAAGTTTACTTCGTTCATTCATTCCTTTCCCTTGATCCGCAATTTCTCTTCAAAATTATGACTATACTATATTGTACATCTATTTATATATGAGCCCACTCGAATAAGAGTTTCTGATATCTTTGGCATATTGAGTGAAAATGGCATTAATGTCAACGAAAATCTATGAATTTTTTAAAGGTGTAAGGTGGCAGAAGTATGTAAATAATTATCTTATACAGATATAAAACGAGCAAGAAGATTGTAATTATGTAATTGTTTTAGTGAT
Organism: Dioctria rufipes; assembly: GCA_963924295.1. Lineage (NCBI taxonomy): Eukaryota > Metazoa > Arthropoda > Insecta > Diptera > Asilidae > Dioctria > Dioctria rufipes. Next base: position 80,533,561 of record OZ002742.1, on the reverse strand, counting down.
TTGGGATCAGCAGACAGAAAAGAATGAGTTCCGGGAGTTTCTTGTTAATTCTGAATATTAATGATAACTTTTCCTTGGTTCCTCTCAACATTTTTAAGATATTAATTTGATATTTGTCCAATTGAAGACGATTTCCATAAGAAAATGATTTAATGTAAAATGCTATATAAATTGAAGTATATGGAAATATTTAAAAATTTCTAAGACATGTCTGGCATTTCGTTTCTCCAACTGGTCTGAGTGTTTTTCCTCGAGACATATTGAATGTTGCTCTGAGTCTGTTATCAGCATATTATGGTATGGGATGTGCAGCTTCATTTCGCACAGATACAAAAATAATAAACTTAAAAATGCATCTTGGTTTAACAATGACGGTTATACATCAATAAGAGATACAAAGAAGCTGCATTTCAGACGTATAAGTTATGCCATTCTGCGGAATTGAGACAGATCTATAGGGAGGCACTGGGCTGTGCCTCAAGAAAATAATAAGGTAGTAGAACCAAGTTTATTAGGGGAGTAAATATCATAATAGGGTAAGAAAAACCCAAAATATATGAAATCTATACTTTTATAAAGGGTTTTCCAATCAGAGGTGTTATTTTAATTAGCCCGCTATTTCGGTAGATGTCACTTTTGGACATTTTTTGACATTTGACAAGTAGAAACTACGCCATTAATAAAAATGGAACGATACACGATTCAACAACGCATTGAAATTATTAAAATTCACTATCAAAATGGTGAAAATGTGGCAGAGACGGTTCGTAAAACTCGAACATTTTTGGGTCGTCGTGAAGCACCTTGTCGGACCGAAATACAGAAATTGGTAGAAAAATTCGAGCTGTCGGGACAAGTTAGTGATGTGAAGAATAAAACCCGTGCACGTCGCTCAAGAACAGCCGAGAATATTGCTGCTGTAGCCGAAAGTGTTGAAGAAAACCCAGGTTTGTCCATTCCTCGTCCTTCTTTGGAAATAGGCATTCCACAAACGTCATTACACCGTATTTTGCATAAAGATTTGGGTCTTAAGGCTTATAAAGTTCAGTTAACACAAGAACTCAAGCCGGCCGATCATCAACAACGTCGAGTCTTTGCTGATTGGGTCTTTGAAATGCATGAAAATAATCCGGAATTCCATCGAAAACTTATCTTGAGTGATGAGGCCCATACCCACCTCGATGGCTTCGTCAACAAGCAAAATTGTCGCATCTGGGGCTCGGAAAACCCAAGAATTATTGTTGAAAGCCTCTCTATCCTCAACGCGTGACTGTTTGGTGCGGTTTATGGTACCGCGGGGTCATTGGACCTTAATTTTTCGAAAATGAGGCTGGAGCAACAGTTACGGTGAATGGATTGCGCTATCGACAGATGTTTAATGATTTTTTATGGCCGGAATTGGATGGTATTGATCTGGACAACGCTAACTTTCAACAAGAAGGCGCTACGTGTCATACAAGCAACGAAACCATTGATCTTTTATGGGAAAAGTTTCCGGACCGTGTTATCTCTCGAAGAGGTGATCACAATTGGCCACCGAGATCTTGTGACTTAGCTCCTTGCGACTTCTTCCTTTGGGGCCACGTAAAAGAAAAGGTCTACGGCAACAGCCCAGCATCGATTCAAGGCCTCAAAGATGGAATTCGTGAGGCTATCGAGGACATAGGGTAGCCACTTTGCGATTTGGTTATGGAAAATTTCATAAAAAGAATATTGTCCTGTAGGCGTGGTCGTGGTGGTCATTTGGCTGATGTTATTATCCATTATTAACGGCATACCTTCCTTTTAATAATAAAATAAAGATCCGATCATTTATCTCAAAAAATGGCATTTTTCTTTGAATATCAAAATAACACCTCTTTTTGGAAAACCCTTTACTTAAAACAAAAAAAAAAAAAAAATTATTCACATTGCATTACATAAATAAAGAGAAGAAACACAACAATAATAAAGTAAAATACATTCACTTCAAATAAGTTATATAGAAAATTAATATCAAATAGGTAGGATATTAACAAAGCAAAAAATACAAAATTAAATTCACTTTGTAGATTAATTAAAATTTTGCGAGTATGTAGTTCATTTGGTACATCCCAAGTTGAAGAATTATAACCACTTCAAATTTCTTGAAAAACCATTGTTTTCAACTGTACCTATTAAGACTGAATTTCACTTTTTAGTTTTTAAATTATTAAGAGAAGAAAATTTTCGTTCGGCATTAGCCGTGCTATGTGGTAAGCTTGCTAAATTTAACATAAATTATGCTAATTCTTTTAATATTAGCACATCAAAAAAATTGTCCTAAAATATCTGTAGTGTTATTAGGTTTTTTTCTCTCGAAATTATACTTGATAAAATAATTTTGTAATATAACTCATTGCTTTAAGATTCTATTCGCACACTCTTCGAAGGAAACCCACCGTGTCTGACACGGCTTCAAAATTTTATGAATTTTTACATTGAAAGCTACTTGAATTTCTTTTAGTTCACTTTGGCGTTTCGGACTTTGGGAAAAATGACTATAAATATGCCTAACACATTTTTCGATTTTATTAGGAATTTTCTTCGCAGCTGCAGAAGAGCATAATGCTAAGAAATGACATATACAATTAAAAAATTGAATATTTTGATTTTGTTTCATTAATTTTGTTTTAACACTACTAAGTCGTCCCGTCATCACAGCGGCATTATCAGTTCCCACAACGATCAAGTTAGTAATGTTTATTGAAAATTTTTGAAAAAGTTTTAGTAATTTAGAAACAATTTCTTCCGAGGTGCTTTCATTCAAAGGCAACATAGCAAAACATCTATCAGATATGGCATCTATTTCTTCGTCAAAATATCTAATAACAGCCACAAGGCACTTTTCACAACTATTATCCCTAGTTTCGTCAATACAAATAGAAAAATAATTTTGATGTAATTTGGTAGCAAGTTTTTGTTGAACAAATGGGCCAATTATTTCGTTTACAATTTTTGTCGCCTTTTTCCTTACACATTTTATTTCTTTGCAGAGTTTTGGAGAAAATCAGGAAGAGAATCCATTATTTGGGAAGACAAATTATATTCAATAACATACAAAATACACCGTATTTCCAAAATCTTCACTGCCTATTTCAATTTAATCCGATTATTATCACATATAAAATCAGATATTTTGCAGTTATTGTTACTTTCGATTTCACGCTGCTGGTGATAAGAACTCTTCTTGTGTCTATCCAGATGATTTTTATTATTGGAAACTGTTTTTGAACACAAAATGCAAAATTGTACTTCCATAAAATCACTGATATCAATACCCTTTTTATGTGGAACAATTTTTTGATCATCTTACCTCAAGGAATCGCGTGGTATTTTGATCTGAATCACCCTGTATAAACCTTGGCTTGCTAAAAAAATTTAATGCAAATATCGGACACTACTTTGTTGCCATTTTCACAAAATTCATGTTGAGTCGATTCCAGATTTTCATCCTTATCACTACTGACACTGAAAGTAATCTTAAATTAAGATCAATGCAAAAGAAATGTCACTTTTGTAATACCTTGATGCCCTTTTTAAGTACTTTAACATTTCAATAAAAAGTGTACCAAAACTTTGCTTGATAGCCGGCTAATCCAATTTAAAACTGGCATTTGATGAGTTCTACTGAGAATACAAATAAAACAGTAGAAACGGTAGCAGTGTACGTTCATGTACTCACATCACATAAAACTCCCGCAACACAATATAACTTAGATCTTAACTTCTTCACAGAGATAACCGTAGGATTGTAGGAACAGTGCAATTTAGATAGCAGACAGCTTCTTTGTATTGACATGTTCCAAAGAATTCCGACTCTTTATTTTAGTTTTTACTTTGTAGTTTTAGCAATAGACCAGCAGTCCTGCCATGAATTATCTAGACGAGAATCTCCAAATCTCCAGAATTGGAATGAATAATGAAATGGAAGATGAACACCACCTAAAGTTGACCGTCACGTCGGTCGTTTTGTGTTTCCCGGCTTAAGGAAAATCAATCTAAATTCTCGTTTCAAAATAGTAGTAGATTCGGTGAACAAGGTAGTGGAGTAGTAGAATTATTTTCTGCACTCAAATTGGAGTAGATCTACTCCGATCGGAGTAGAAGCACAGCCCTGAGGCACATAACACCAGCGAGCTAAGTTCCAATTTAACCAATGCTTTGACAGGCATTTTTTTACTAGTTGAAAGAGTATCTGATCTCTTGTTAAAACAGTCAAGAACTACCTCACCAGTTCTTCATTACCGCCCCTTATTCACAACGAGGATGTGTACACTGAATCATTGAACAAAGCCAGTGTGTTTGCAGCTAAGTTTGCTGCGATTTCTTTCGTGCCACCTTTTTCGAACCCTTCTACTTCTCCACCAAGATGCATTTGATGTCGAAGCCCGTTAAATTTCCGCAGAAGGGGGGTTTTCAAAGCTCTCGGGAGTCTCAAAGTGTCTAAGGCTGCTGGGTCTGATGGTCAGTGCAGCATTTATATATAAGCTACACAAGCTATAGCTTAGGACCCCCACTTTCGTTGAGAGCAAAAAAAAAACAATTATCCGAGTGAGCAATTGTCATATATACTTAAATATACTGCAGTATTATTTGTCCTAATGCCGCACGTCCGGAACGTCCCATAATCTTCACCCAATTTTTTTTACCGCTCGTCTTTTCGAAGAGCTTTTACAATAAACACGGGAATTCCCTGTGTTGCCCCGCTACACTCGAGCATGCTTGACTGAGCTGCCTGACCATTTACTTAGTATTTACATTGTGTTTCTTTGACAATTTGATTGTTGACATTATTTTTGAAAGTGTTTTTTCTTTGTGTCCTTACGGAGTTACATTTCAGATAAGTGCATTTTAAACAAGTACGCACATAACCTAACTAACGCAAGAATATTTTCTACAGCATTTAATTTTTTTTTTTTTTACAATATTTTGATAAAAAATGAATTCAGAACAACAATGACTCAAGATAAATCAGTCTCACGTGCATAGAAAGTGACAAACTATGCAGTTTATCATTTGATGATGTAATCAGTGACAAAGGCAATAAAGAAAATCTTTTAATTTAATATAATTCTTTAATCCTTATATCATGTTTCAAGAGATTAGATAATAATCCTTTGTAAATTGTGTTTTTTTAAAAGAACTTTTGTTTCTTTTTACCAGAGTTTGCATTTCTAAGTTTTTTATGAATAAAAATGATTTTAAGATAAAGATTTATTATTTAACCATCTACATATATAATTTCAGTTTAACCCTCTAGGTATACGAAAATCATATTTGGCACTGATATATAATATCTGGACTTATAAAGGGCCCCATTTCTCCAATAGTTTAGGGCCTTATTAAATCTAAATCTGACCCTGCCCCTGGTACACAAGCGCTACACTTATTTTTTAGCTAAACCTCTAAGCAAGCTTTTTCACCTGTCCTATTCGACAGGAGTTGTTCCTTCGACAAGGAAACATGCAAAGATTCAACCAATACCGAAGGAGAGGCAAGCGATTTCTAATATTATAGACCAATAGTCTTTACTACGATTTTTTCGAAGGTTTTCGAAACACTCATCAACACCCAATTGATGAAATATCTAGAAACTATACGCCTTATTAGCGATAGCGAATACGGCTTTCGTGCTGGCCGCTGTACTGCAGATTTGCCAACATTCCTTGCCGAGAGTTGGAATCAATGTCTCCATCACTTAGGTGAAGCTGAAATCTTTGTATTTGATATTTGGAAGACCTTCGATATAGTCTGGCATCCTGCTCTTTTAGCTAAACTTCAAGCATTAGGCCTAGATCCTCTTTGATTAAAATGGATTGAAAGTTTTCTCTCCCGCCGTTCAATTCAAGTCATATGGGACGGAGTCGCTTCTGATTGTTTTATAATCCATCCCGCTATACCGCAAGGTTCTGTGTTTTGTCGTACTCTTTTCCCCATCTTTATTAATGATCTGGTAGATCTAACTTTCAATCCTATTCATAGTTTTGCAGATGACGGTACACTTGATTTCGTGTACTCGTTCGACTCTATAGTTGATTTCCGGGGAATATTATAGCCGATAAACGAAGCCTTATGTTCAGTTCACTAAAATATGACCTCGCATCAATAATCGCATGGGGCAGAGAGAATTGTGTCGTGTTTAATGCTTCCAAAACGCAATGTTGTCCGTTATCTTTTAAGCGCACTCCAACACCCACTCAACCCATTTTAGTCGATGGAGCAGATATCCCGAACTCGCTATCTCTAAAATATCCCATAATCTTAGTCCCTGATCATATTTTTAATGCATAACATCGCACATTAGTATAGTCATATGAAGTTAAATTCTTCAGTTATCACATTAAATAACTTTATGTATAATTGCTAAATTGTACTAGATTACTTAAGCAAATTTAGATATTTATAATTGACATGAAATTGTTTCCTACTGTCCAAGCACAGTATTTCGAAGTATTATATTGCATTCTTTCAGTTGTAACTCATTTTTTCACATTATCTTGAAACCGGTTTTGTTGTTATCAGTTAGTAAATCAGGCAGCCGGCAGCATCTCTTGATCTGCGAGGCATCAGTAGCACTCAAGAAGTATACTTGTACACAACTTAAAAATAAATAGTCGGCACATTAGCAAAAAAGAGTTTTCATTTATTGAACCTCCTATCAACTTTTTCACAAAATTCTGTGGAATTAACATTGGCGCCCGAGCAGGGACTCCCAACATACACAGTGATCATCAATAATAAATTAATCATTACTGCATTTTCGTCGTGGGATTCCATCTTTACAAAAATTTCTACTCGTCGTTGGATTTAATCTTTATCGAAGAATTATTCAACCCGGCTGTGTATCAGATCATACTCTATGCATCGAGGATTAGCAAATAGAGAACTTGATTAAATCTGAATAACAGAGTGTACTTTCTTGCAAATAGCGGATTAAGCTAAAGAATTGCTGAGCGATACCGTAAGTTGATGCATGAAGTCGAGGTAATTAAAAATTCTCTGATTTATCTATATGTACGTTACTATATTGATAAACTATTAAACATTCCACAAGGCACGTAATTTTAAATTTCTGAAATATTTTAAATTTGTGTGGACTATGAACGTGAATTTATTTAAAATTGGAAATGTGTTTTTTTCTTTTTTTTTCTAATGGGAATTTAAGAATATACATACATACAGGCAATACCAAACTATAGAGTGTAGACTAGAACAAGTGCATACAATACCTTGCAGTGAATGTTTGTAGATTTGTAGCTGAACTTAATCATAGATTGAGACTGTGGACATTTTATATACAATAAAGAGATTTCCTAATCGTAGTTAGCGTACGGTCAATATTGTTAAAGCTCAGTTAATTTCTCGGCTCCTTTCATATCAAAAAGACTTGTTAGAATGGCTGACAGTTTGAAAAGCGCGCGCGCATCGACTAAGGGCTGCATTAGTCGAATAAAGAATCTCATTGACCAAAAACAAGATACACTAACTACGCCGGAGCTAGAGTGTAGACTCGGTATTCTTGAAAGTTATTTCAAACAACTTCTCGCGTATCAAGATCAAATCGAAAAATTACTTCCTCAAGATGACACACATGAAAAAATTCGAAGCGATCTAGAAGATCTGTACGTAAACACCAAATCAAAGATTCTTTCTCTCATAACAGCTCGTCGTACTAGTATCGCTGATACCTCAGCAACATCTTTTTCATTCCCACAACCAGTGGAAACCAATCTTCCAAAGGTGAAGTTACCTAATTTTTCCGGCGATTATACAGACTATACAAGCTTCATATCTGCATTTAGAGTACTTGTAGATGACAACCCCAGGTTAACTTCAATTGAGAAGTTTCGACATTTGCAATCTTGTCTGAGTGGTAAAGCGAAAAGTGCTATTGGTGAAATGGAAATCACATCGGAAAATTATAAAAAGGCTCTCTCAAGTCTAGAAACTAGGTTCAATGTCAAAACATTGATGTTTGAGTCACATATTGCCAAGATATTCAATCTTCCAAAGGCCACCAAGGGTTCAGCTAATCATCTTCGTAATTTAATTGATGAAATCAATACAAATGTTGCAGCACTTAAATCTATCGGTTCCGAAGCTGAAATTCTAGATTCCATTCTAATTTTTTTGGCAACTGAGAGGCTCGATAACGATACTACGTCCAAGTGGGAAGAGAACCGCGAGCTCGACAAGCTATCAAAGTGGGCCGATTTTGAAAAAATAGTCAATAGAAGATGTCAATTTCTAGAAGTTCATGCTAAAAAGGCTTTCGAAGAACATAATCTCCTTTCTCGAAATCAAAAACGTGTCAATGAGAGTCGTAAGGGCAAATTCCATGAAAGTCGATTATCGTCGTTTACCGCAGCAGCTGTGTCTGGCAATGTCTGTACTTTTTGCAAGAAATCTAATCATACGATATACAAGTGCTCACAATTCCTCGCTCTTTCAGTAGTCGATCGATACAAGGAAGTCAAACGTCAAGCTTTGTGCATCAACTGTCTGGCACAGGGTCATTCAATTAAAAGATGCAACTCGTCGAGATGTCGCGTATGCTCAGAGCCACATCATACCCTCTTACATCGCTTCTCAGCTCCTTTAGATACTGCTGCAAATCCGTCTGCTGCAATAGCTTCGACAGCAACAGTGGAGCCATTCAGTTTGGAGCAACATACTGGAAGTACCTTACTCTCCAAGCAAATTGAGCGTCCGTCTGGTAATGTTATCTTAGCAACCGCACTGGTTGAAGTAAAGGACAAGTCAGGCTGCTTTCACACAGTCCGTGCTCTACTTGATTCTGCTTCGCAAGTTAGCTTCATCACCGAGAATATGGCAGCAAAACTTCATCTCAAAAAAGGTCGTTTTAATGGTAATATTGGAGGTATTGGTGATTCGAATACCCGAGTTAGATTTACAACTAACACTGTAATAAAATCACGAATCAACGAATTTCAGAGGAACTTACATTTATGGGTTCTACCTTCCATTACGAACACACAACCAGAAAGACAAATTGACATCAGCAGCTGGAGCATACCTGCTAACATCCAGTTAGCCGATCCACATTTCCACCGGCCACAGAAGATCGATCTGTTAATAGGAGCAGAGGTCTTTTTTGAGCTTCTTTCAGTTGGACAGATTAGATTAAGTGATACTCTACCTACATTACAAAAGACACAATTGGGCTGGATCGTGTCAGGCAATAATTCCCTCTCTACAGATTATAAGACCGTCTGTTCTGTTGCATCAGCACAATGGACCGAAGAAAATGAGCCACTAGAGAATCTAGTTAAAGCGTTTTGGCTCATTGAAGATGCCATGGGTGAATCTACATTCTATACAGAAGAGCAATTGAGGTGCGAAAGATTATTTTTAGAAACTACTCGTCAGGCCGCGGACGGGCGCCTGACAGTAAAATTACCTTTCAAAGAGTCTAGCAATGCCCTTGGGGATTCACTGGTCATAGCTAAACAACGTTTTCTTAGCCTTGAGAGGCGATTAAATCGCAATTGTGAACTTAAGACCCAATACTCTCAATTCCTTCGCGAATACGAAGAGCTAAACCATATGGAGTTGGTTTCGGAAAATGAAATCTCGTCGTTACGATACTTCTTGCCTCATCAGTGTGTGATCCGTCCAGACAGCTCCTCTACCAAGCTACGCGTTGTTTTTGATGGCGGGTCTCGAACTACATCGAATCGTTCCCTGAATGATATATTGATGGTAGGCCCAACTGTACAAAGGGATTTGTTCTCCATAGTTTTTAGATGTCGTTTTCATAAATATGCATTGACTGCAGATATAGTCAAAATGTATCGCCAGATAAAGGTCGACACCGATGACGCTAATTTTCAATGTATTCTCTGGAGAGAGCATCCGAATGAAAATCTTAAATATTTTCGCCTCACTACCGTGACGTATGGAACTTCACCCGCACCCTTCCTTGCTACTCGCTGTTTGAACTACTTAGCAGATAAATTCAAAGATATATATCCACGGTCATCAAACATAATCAAAGAAGACTTCTATGTAGATAACCTAATTTCTGGTGCAAATTCGTTGGAAGACATAAAGAAAATTCAGTTGGAAGTCGATCATATTCTGAGCTCTGGAAAATTTGAGCTAAAAAAATGGTATTCTAACCACGAAGAATTCTTAAGCGGAATTCCGGAGGATCAAAGAGAGAAGTTGGTGAGAATCAATGATTTGGAATTCATCAAAACGCTAGGCCTTATCTGGGAGCCGACAGAAGACTACTTTCGTTTCGTTGTTCCTGAAATCTCAACGTCGCTACGGATAACTAAACGCATAGTTCTATCTGACCTCGCAAAACTCTTTGATCCATTAGGTCTCATTAATCCTGTCATTGTGAAAGGTAAAGTTTTTCTACAGGAACTATGGAAGTCAAATTTAGATTGGGACGAGTCATTACCGCAATATTTATATACCGAATGGGACTCATTTCGACAAGAATTACACACGTTGAATGAACTCCGAATACCTCGTTTCGTTTTATCTCACGACAAAGCAATAGACATTCAGGTGCATGGTTTTGGAGATGCGTCGATGCGATGTTACGGGTGCTGTATTTATCTGAGGGTAGTAGATGCTCAAAACAACGCCGCTGTCAAGCTAATTTGCGCAAAATCTAAGGTAGCCCCTTTAAAAACTCGGACATTACCGGAATTGGAACTGTGTGCATCCTATCTTCTGGCTACTTTACTGAATCGTGTTCGGAAGCTTCTACCAAAGTCAGTAAGCAAGTTTTATTTGTGGACAGATTCGTCGATTGTGTTAAATTGGTTAGCATTGCCACCTTCAACTTGGACAGTATTCGTTGCCAATCGGGTAGCTCGAATACAGGAATTAACTGAAGGTTGCATTTGGCGACACGTAGATTCTACTTCGAATCCTGCAGATATTATTTCTCGTGGCACAACACCGTCGAAGCTCCTGAATTCTTCATGGTTCTGTGGTTCAAAGTTTCTGTACAATTCTGAGGAAGCTTGGCCAGCACTGACTAATGCAGACACTAAGAATTGTGTGGAAGGCAGAAGAAAATCGAAAGCTGTTTTACTGGCAAAAACTTCTGAAATTACAGATTACATCGTCGAGTGCAAATTCGTAAATAACTTTGCCAAACTACGACATATTTTTGCATATGTGTTAAGATTTATCGAGAACTTGATATCGTCGATTAAGAACAAACCAAAGCAGTCAGGCCCGTTGCTAGCTTCAGAACTAAAGAATTCAGAACATCTTATGGCCTACATCGCTCAAAATACTGGCTTTCCCGAAGAAAGAGCAAGACTCTCAAACAACGAAGAGATTAGCCCAAAGAGCTCTATCAAAAATCTAAATCCCTTCCTTGATAGAACTCTATCACGCACCTTGCTACGTGTTGGTGGGCGTTTGCAGAAAGCAGACTTACCTTTTGATGTAAAATTTCCAATCCTCATTCCTAAAAACCATCCTTTCATTCTATCATATGTTGCTTATTTACATAATAAATATTGTCATGCAGGTTCTCAGGCACTGATGAACATGGTTCGAGAAAAATTCTGGGCAACCAATCTGCGCGAAGTCACGACCAAGATAGTTAGAAGATGCTTGCACTGTTTTCGTTATCGACCGAAGTTACTCCAGCAAATTATGGGTGACCTGCCGAGTGATCGAGTGCAGCAGGATCGGCCTTTTCGAAAAACGGGGCTTGACTTTTGTGGCCCCTTTTGGACAAAATCATCAACACTACGCGGAGCACGAACACTCAAGACTTACGTTGCTGTATTTGTTTGCTTCTGTACGAAGGCTGTGCATTTGGAAGCGGTGTCCGATCTCTCATCAAAAGCATTCATCGCTGCACTTCACAGATTTATGGGTCGTCGAGGACTGCCTAATATCATCTTTTGCGACAACGCAACAAATTTCGTAGGTGCAAGGAATGAACTACGTGAACTTCGTGAAAAATTCTTTGAGCAAGATCTTCAGGAAGATATCCGTCGCATTTGTGCAGAAGACAACATTGAATTTCAACACATTCCACCTAGGGCTCCACACTTTGGCGGGCTCTGGGAAGCCGCGGTAGGATCCATGAAAAGACATCTCTGTAAAGCTTGTGCAAACATTACTTTCACCTTTGAAGAATTGTCGACGATTCTGGCACAAGTCGAAGCAACTTTAAATTCTCGCCCGATCACGCCATTGGCGGCTGACCCGAGCAACGAAGAAGCGCTGACGCCCGGACATTTTTTAATCGGGGCTCCACTGGTAACTAATCTGTCGCCCGACAAGTCCAATACAACACTTTCTTACTTGAACCGCTGGAATCGGTTGCAAGCCATAATACAGTATTTCTGGAAGCGATGGTCGCGTGAGTATTTACTAGAACTTCAAAAGCGAACCAAATGGAAAGTGCCATTTCCGAATGTCGAAAAGGACACATTGGTTCTAATTGCCGAAGACAATGTTCCACCACAAAAATGGTTGATGGGTAGACTAGTATCTACAATCAGCGGAACGGACAGAAGAACTCGAGTAGTGGACGTAAAGACCAAGAACGGAATCCTCAGGCGGCCTATCCATAAGATCGCACCTTTCCCAGCGGAAGGTTGAAAGATCCTTTGGTTCTTTCAAGGCGGGCGGCATATGTTAATGCATAACATCGCACATTAGTATAGTCATATGAAGTTAAATTCTTCAGTTATCACATTAAATAACTTTATGTATAATTGCTAAATTGTACTAGATTACTTAAGCAAATTTAGATATTTATAATTGACATGAAATTGTTTCCTACTGTCCAAGCACAGTATTTCGAAGTATTATATTGCATTCTTTCAGTTGTAACTCATTTTTTCACATTATCTTGAAACCGGTTTTGTTGTTATCAGTTAGTAAATCAGGCAGCCGGCAGCATCTCTTGATCTGCGAGGCATCAGTAGCACTCAAGAAGTATACTTGTACACAACTTAAAAATAAATAGTCGGCACATTAGCAAAAAAGAGTTTTCATTTATTGAACCTCCTATCAACTTTTTCACAAAATTCTGTGGAATTAACACATATTTTTCCTGGACTTCTCGCAAAGAAGTAAAAAATATTTTACTCCATCAGACTTGCCGCAAATCTTTAGGTCTCATATCAGGTCTAGATTAGAATATGCATAATTCCTATATTCGGGCAGAAACTGTACAGTAAAATATGTGCAGAATTGTTGCCACAGAGCTTATGTATTTAACACTTGTTTCTAGTTCCACAATTTTTTACTTTTTATTAATTATTCGTTTTTTAAAGAAACATGCCGCTTTTCGCCTTATTAGGGCATCCTCAGGGCTACTAACCATGTAAACTAATCTATGTGCAAACTTCAAAAATGATCAGTTCCATATTGCAACTGCCGTAACGGATCATAACAAATTAACAACAGGTATGTATGTGACAATGTAATGAACTACATAAATAAATAAATAAACAAATAAATAATAGATAAATGAATAAATAAGGCACAAAACACATAATTACAATTTCATTAAATCTGGTTCAAGAAGTGGACTTTTATTATTAAAAACTATCTCATCGTTCAGCAAGATCTCGCTACCAACTTCGGAGTTTTTGATATCATAAATTTCATATTTATCTAACACACGTCCGTCGCGCAATTTATGCATCAATCTAAATTTTCTACCTTATGTCCTGTGTCAATTAAATGTTTTACTAAGCCAGAGGAAGGATTATTTAATTTCGCAGAATTGATATGCTCTCCAAAACGTTGTTTGAATGAACGCTTAGTCTTCCCTATACCAGGTAAGACCTGACTTATCTTATAAACTCCACCAGATTTTAACCCTTGTGTCAATGGTTATATACCTGACTATGTTTGTAATTTTTAAAATGAAACAACTTTATTTAATATTTGAAATTTTTCATCCATCACTTTAGTTATCTTTAAGTGCTCTATTTGTAGCTAAGACATGGTATAAAATTTTGAAAAGTATTCTGTGGTTTCTCAGAAAATAGACCTGAATTTACCAAGCTCAAAGCATACCCAGATATGTAATAAAAAAATAAAATTTGTATAGAATTTATTACGACAAACATTTTTTAGATCTTAGTGCTTAGTGCATGTTGTGCAACATTTTCGCGTGGGTCGCTGCTTACCCTCCTCTTTGCACGTACCAAAGTTACCTGTTACTTTCAATCTGCCTGTTTGATCCCGTGCTATTGGTTCACTAGACGTGGATGTAGATGGGATTGGTATTGGTTATCCCGTCATGTATTCGATTCGGTGCGAATTCGGTGGTCTGATCTTTACAGCTGTCATGGTGAGGGCTTCACCATAATCTTACAGAAACGTACATCTCCTATTTGCCTTTTGGTTAGGATTGTGCGTACAGTAAATAATGAAGGCTGCCAGAGCAACTACATCCACAATATTATAAAAAAAAACGCTAGGGTTCAGCCATTGCCGTCTTTATGTTCCAGGCCGTGACATCGAATTCTTTGAATGTATTAGAGTGGTATGATTTCGTACTTCTCTTAGCATTTGTTCTTATGGAAAAATGCATTACTTTCAACTTCAACCTTCTGCACAATTTTAATAAGCCTCCGTACTAAAAGTTTTATTCACGAATTTTGTTATTTAATTCTATGCGCATTTACCAGCATAAAAATCTAAGTACTTTCTTTAAAAAAATTGTTTATATTTTATTGCTCAAACATAGCTCTATACATAAAATTGGAAAAGTGTGTTGAATTCTGTTGCCTTCATACCACAAATCACACTAGAAAGCAATCAGAGCTTTGTGCTTGGCTACTGAGCTGTACGAAAAAAAAATGAGTCTTTGAACGTTTAACACATAGTAATTTCTTAAGTAGAATAAAGACAAAAAGACAATGTTAACTATTTTAATTCGTACACGAATTTATCTATTTATATATTTCTTTACTATTTTCGACAATCTCGTAGACCCACTTTTCGTCATCACAGCGAGCTGAAATTTGGTACACAGGTTCATGTCGCGTGACAATTGAATCTGTCAAAATTTGAACTGGAAATTTCCATGGAAAATCCGGAAAATCGGAAAAATCATTTGAAAATTTGGTACAAATTTGATTAGTAATAAATCCGTTTCAGGAAAAATGCAGAGTATTCCGATTTTTCCGAAAAAATTTCCGGAATTTTCCGACTGTCCGGAAAATTTTCCGGCAAAAATTTTTCTAAATTATGTAGGATCAAGTTCCCTATCAACTGGCATCATTACTTTCTCTCCGACAATGGTGAAGACATGCAGAAAAAATCGACGAAAATTCATGTAAAACGCTTTTCCGGAGTTTTTCCGACCAAGGAAGCGTTTGAGCGTTTTGAAACCTAAGACAAAGTTGTAGAGCGAAATGAGTTGCATAAAGTTGCTTTTGTGGAAAATTCCACGGAAAACCCGGAAAAGCGGGAAAATCATCGGAAGAATGTTCATCGATATGATTAGTGATAAATCTGTTTCAGGAAAAATGCAGAATTTTCCAATTTAGTTAACGTGAAAAAGGCAGAAAATAAAATAAGTAAAAAACGAGATTTCAAACAAAACTGACGGCAAGTCGCATGAAAAAGTAGAAAATAAACTTTTCTTCACACACAGAGGTGGACTCAGATTTTATTCGCTGACAATCACCGATATATTTCAGTAAGATCAATCAGAGGTAATAAGTGATTTGATTCATGAAGAGAAAGAATATTCAAGAGAAATGTCCCAATCAAAAAATCTGAGTCCACCTCTGACATTTCTCTTGAATATTCTTTCTCTTCATGAATCAAATCACTTATTACCTCTGATTGATCATACTGAAATATATCGGTGATTGTCAGCGAATAAAACCTGAGTCCACCTCTGTGTGCGAAGAAAAGTTTATTTTGTACTTTTTCATGCGACTTGGCCTCAGTTTTGTTTGAAAACTCGTTTTTTACTTATTTTATTGAATATTATCCCGTAATGCTTCTATCAATTTAAAAATATTTCCCACATTCCATATCAAATAATTCAGTTTTTTCATTTCAAACATGACCCAAAGTATTTTTTAATCAATGAATCGGCAGAGGTACACATTCGCCTCATATTTTCGCAAGCTGCGCTTGCCCACTGCGCTGTGAATCGAACGGACGGCACGGTTTTCTGTGCTTAACTCTTCATAACTTTTAAATTATAATTCAAAGGTAATTGAAATATTAGCTTATTTTATATGGAAATTTGTTGCCTTTATGGTAGTATAATTTATACTTTAGGTTTTTATACATTTTCAAAAGAAAATCAGTTTCAAACAAAAGTAGATCTGATTTTAGAAGTATTTGCTCCCACTTTGAAGTGAGCTTTCATTTCTCTTTGAGAAAACACACAGAGAAATGAAAGCTGGTATGAAGGCAACAGAATTCAACGCATTTTCTCATTTTTGTGTGTAGTGTTATATATGAGTAATAAAATATAAACAATTTTCTTAAAGAAAGTACTTAGATTTTTATCCTGGTAAATGCAGAAGGAATTAAATGACATAATTCCTAAATAAAACTTTTAGTACGGAGGCTTATTTACATTGTAGCAGAAGGTTGAAGTTGAAACTAATGCATTTTTCCATAACAACCAATGCTAAGAGAAGTGCGAAATCGTACCACTCTAATACTTTTGCAAGTACCAAAATCGTTTTGTGTCACGGCCTGGAACATAAAGACGGCAATGGTTCAGCGCAACGTACGTCTCTTGGTGGTATAATATCCTACCATCTTATCCATTTTGTCTACGCCCCCCTTGCAATTATTGTAAAAGGATATGTTTTCAGGTTTTTGAAGGACATCACTAACGCATTCATCGTAATGACTGTTGAAAGGAAAAATCACAGATTTTACCTTCTTTGGTACGCAAAATTCGAATACGCGAAGATATAGCTTGCAATTCTGTAGGAATGTATGGTTTATTTTTTTTTTTCAACATTCCGACCAGTCCAAGATTCCACGATATCTAAAAACGGGCAAGCGCTAATGTTGTGAAAAAATTATCAGCAATAATAGTTCGTCCAGGGTTCTTGTATCGCTGAATTAAATCTTTTATTACACGTTCTCCTTGGTTTACATTACGCTGATTATTTATTTTGCCAGTATAGATTTGACCTGTAAGCGGGTACGATGTCTTCGAATCACAAGCCCACCAAATTTATATACCATATTTTGACGGTTATATTGAGTAAATTTTGTTCTTCCTATGTATAGGAACAGATGCTCATCTATAGTTATATAATCAAAAAGTATGTAGTTTTTCCGCAAATTTTCGCGTAGCATTTCCCATATATCTGGTTGAAATGCTCCAAAAGTGATTTAAGAACTCGCTTGATACAGAGGGTATGATCTCCCGGTTTCAAGAATGAAAATTTACACTTAGTATATTACGATGTGCAAGTTGTCCCCATCTATGTTCAATGTTTATTTGATAAGAGATACTGTAAAGATCTTAATGTTTTAGATAAACTTCGAATGGCCGAATGATCCAAATCTTTGAACAATGGCGTCTCCTGATTCTGTTATACTCTGTTCTGCTTTTATTTAGGAAGAAAATTCTCGTACCTTGGAACGTGGACGATATCAACATAGGCATTTCGGATTCACAGGATATGTTGTAAAGAAAAGTCCTCCCAGTTTCGCAGGTACCTATTTTTGGCTCATATTTGGGGAAATATGGTGAATAAGATACCGAAACATTTTATTAAGTATCATCAGCAACAAAATGCTTGAATCCTCTAAATGGAAAACGAAAACAGCGTAGGGATATAATTAGGCTCTTAAGATAAATAATATAAATTCATTTAGATTCAAATAAATAATCGAATAATTTCATTATAATAATAGTAGTTTTCGCATTCCTAGTTACTTTAAATAATATATTTTCAATAACAGTAATCATAATTACGCTTTAAGCTCTAACTTGAGTTCGTAGGTACTGATAGCTTATCTGTACATTTGTATGAATCACATACACGAGCCATCTATCCACGCTTCCATTTCCTCTATAATTTAGTTTAATTGCAATATATTCAAAAGGTGGTATTCATCATCATCAAAGTATATTTAATTAGTTTCGTTACCAGATTATTCGGGTAAGCTATTGGTCCAGGGTTCCCCGAGTCGGAAAAAAACAAAATTACATAAAAATATGGAATAAACAAATTAAAAATTAATAAAATAAAAAGGAATTAAAAGGAAGAAAAATTAAGAATGAGTAAATAAATAAGAACAAAATAAACGTAAACTAAACAAACAATAGCAGCAATATAGTAAACATAAAGTAAAATAAAAACAAAAATATATAGTCTTCTGAATATATTCTCGATAGAAATAACAGAACAAAGCAGTGAAGTCAACACAGCTAATACTTCATATAAATCGTAGAAATTGAATAGAGGACAGTGGTGAACTAACATTACGATATAATTTAATTTACCTGGACAAAACTACAAATATAGCTCACATGATTGTAAATATTTTATAGAGCAAGAGTCCTAGTAAATAATAAAATAATAATATAATAAAACAAAGGTGCAATCTGATTATCTTAAAACAAAAATTAAATATTAAAAAAAAAAAAAATCGAACGCAATCAATTCCAGAAAAAAAAATGGGGAACAGTACCTACAAGCGTCAAATGGGACTCAAAACTGGAACGCCAAGAGGTGCCTCCCATGTGACTTTTTTTTTTGTGCTAATGGCTGGTTGAGCATAGATAAAGTGGCTTAAAAAGTTTGGCTTAGAATGAAAAAAAAAGAAGGAAAATAAATAGATAATTAAATATAAAAAGAAACAGGATTACAAAATTAAAAGGAGCAGTGAGAAGGATTACGAGGAACTTTGGGCCAGAGAACGTTTTTTTGTGCATTTACCGACACGATCCAATCTGGTGAAACGATAGGAATATCACAAAGTTAAGTATACCTTCATATATTTTTTTTAATAATAAGCAATCTAATTAGTTCTTTTTATTGACATAAGTATTATGACTGGCAGGTGAAAAAAGGAGTCTTATAATTTTTTTATGGTGAAATTCTTCATTTAAAATTTAAAATTATGTTATGTGCCGTATTAATGGTGTAAATAAAGCATTAAGTTCGCAGTGATGAGCTGTCTGCATTATAGGTTTTCTGATTAAGCCTTCGATTAGAAAAAATCACATGGCGCCCAACACTCAGACCTTGATCTATCCCATCTCCTGAGCTAGATTAACATGTGCTGTGGAGTACGTAACAAATAAACATATAAGCAAATTTTCCTTGAAATGCTCGAAAAACTGTATTCCTGCCATCAACAATTATCCTAACTCAATAAAATATTCTAACAGGGCCGTATTTAAGATATTTGGGG
Organism: Dioctria rufipes; assembly: GCA_963924295.1. Lineage (NCBI taxonomy): Eukaryota > Metazoa > Arthropoda > Insecta > Diptera > Asilidae > Dioctria > Dioctria rufipes. Next base: position 80,514,154 of record OZ002742.1, on the reverse strand, counting down.
CCCGAGGCTCTTGCTAAAGGTATTCTCCCCAAGAGCTAGCTTATTTATTAGGTACTGTGCCTAGGGCGTATGAACCTACAAAGGGCCTACCAAAGTCTCAAGGTGACATTCTAAGCCTGAATATAACAAAAAATAACAAAATATAAATTACATAATCATATTTAATCCTTTGCAACCTCTCAGGCGTCATTCTCTTCTTTTCTTCAAATTGCACGACCTTGAGAGGTGCCATCACTAATTATAGTTTTTATACATAGCTTATATTGTGAGCGCTTGCTAATTTTCGTTTCTCTTTTATAAATATTAATGTAAAATTATATTATCGGTATTTGTTTACCAAGACAAATAAATTTGTTGTGGAAATTCTTTGTAAATAAATAAAATAATAAAATATTATTAAAAACTACTTAGTATTGTTTTTGCGTCAAGTTCTGAAAGCAAAGGAATTCGAGCCGGCATGTAATATAAATACCATGTGAAAAATATTCATAACATAGAACTAATCGCTCTAAAAGAAAGAACGCTTGAAATATATGCGAAATGTAATAACTGGGGTGTATGGGACCCAAGTGCATAAAAATAGCGCTTTCGGCGGCAAAACGGTTTCGGGAAAGATTTCTGAATCGGGGAAAAAACGTACATATCAGTGGATAGTACTCAACTAGACCTTCAATTTGGTATGCAATATGCTGTATTGGAACCACCCACCGCCGGGGGCTTTTAAGCCGCACTGTGAAAGTAGCTCAGATCCTGAGAAAAAGTTTGAGTACCAACACCCCTATGCTCTCTCCGAGGTCAAATGGTTGAGCTATAATCGAAGAACTCCTGACGCCCGTAATACCCCCTTCCACCTTGATCGAAATAAAAAATAACATATTGGTCTCTGATTCTGAAAGATCCAGGCTTTCCAATCAACACTGGGATTACAATCTAGGGTGATATCCCAAATGTTGGATTCTTTGCATACATCGCAACTGTTGGACATGCAATCTTCGTTATCCACACTACATGATATCTGTTTCAGAAGGTCTTGATGTGTTTTCGGAAAATTTGTCGCATGTTTCGAAATAGCGAGAAGAAGATTATTGTATTTTGAGTGATTGCACACAAGCAAACTCTATGAGGAGTATCGTTGATAGGCAGAATCTGAGCAGGTCTCTCTTTATAAAAATTAGTCTTGCCAACAGATGTTTCGAGATAAGTTTCTTTAAAAGTTCAATAATCATTGTTCTCTTCTGGATTCGTAATTTCGTTCCCGTATTGGACTTGATTGATATCGGATCTTTCCTCCCAAGCATTTGTAATGTCCCTCTGGCTGTGCTTTTCTTTCGATAAGAGCCAGCTAGGAGGAGTTGGTGCTATGTAAAAGGAGGATTTGGTGTTATGTAAAAAGAAATTTATTTGATTAAACGCACTACCGTTTTGTACTTTACTTCAGTTTATTTGCTACTTTATTATTTGGGTTTTTTCTTTATTATAAAACTTCGCAAAACTAAAACTCAGAACTTGTACTTTATAAAAAAGAATTTTCTTTAAAAAATTGGGGTTCTGTGTACTTCGCCGTCAACTTTGAAATGATCCCCATTGCCAGGCTTGGTTCTTCGAAAATCTCTGAATCTCACGAGTAAGCATAATTTATGCTATGGTCGGGTCGTTAATGTCATTAGCACGACTCGATGGATGTAACCTGATATATTGATAAGAAACACAAGGTTCTTTCTTGTTTATGTAATCAGAATTTTGTGAATTTTTGTTTTGTAGGTGATGATGTTATGGCCCAATATAAGGAAGATTCTTCTTCCAGCAGCCAAGGGCGCATTCGAGCGAAATAATCAGCAATTGCTAAACAATAACCTCGTATGGTATTGTTCTGCAACTGTCGGTTATTTTACTGATTAGCCCAACAGCTGGCTGCGATGAGCGCTTAGTGGAGCAATCGACGATTACGATAATAATTAACCTCGCATGGTAATTATTATGTAAAGCGATTGTTTACTACTAAGCGACTCAGGTGCTGCAACCCGGTAGAACAAACGGCAAGGTTGTGTCGTTTGTTTACATCCGCGTTGTGAGCAAAGAACGTTTACTTCCGAGTATCGGACATAAAAGACCAATGACTGGTCTGGCGAGTGCCGTGAAGTGTTCAGTCGCGTCGTAACTTTTGTTTTAAGGTGTCAAGTTACCGTTCGGTTCGGTTTAGATTGTTTTTGAAGTATTAAGTTAGGTCAGTTTTCGCATAAATAAAGATTTGTATGATTTTAAAGAAAGTCAGTGTTTTCATTTACGGAAGTGTATTTATTTCCGATTGAAATTGATTTAATAGTTTTCATTTATTGGTCCATCGCATTGGGACACGACAATGACATACAAATGAAAAAATATGTGAAATTCAAGTGCTCACATAACACATGAAGGAAATTCATGAAGGCACTTGAATTTAAAAGAAATGAAATGGTCATCATAATTTTTGAGGACACTTGAAGGAAATGAGATGATGACAATTAGGTGTGACCCAATGTGTAACACATTTGTCTGCTAATAACATCCCTATTATAGAAATCACAAATCTGTTTTTTTTATCCGGCAGTTTTCGAGGCACTGCTTTAGGGGACTAATTTTTGTCAGATGTAGCAACTTGGAATTTAGCAGCTATTTTTTTACACCTTCAACTGCTTTAGTGGGATTAGCTGGTAGATTACGTTTCACTTTTGCTGTATCTAGTATCTGTTTGTTTAATTTATTCTTCTTTCCCACGCTTTCTAGTTACTTGCATTCTTTCTTTTGATCTCCAGTATTTACAAATTTTCATCTGCCTCCATTTTCGTTTTCATTACTTCTCTCCATTTTGAGTTACAAGCATGAAGCGAGCTGTGACATTGTTTAATTCCGAGCACCAAGAAAAAAATCAATTGATACTGATGGTAACTACTTTGATCACATTAAGAAATCATCAAACAAATTATTGAGAGTACTCAACTGGTTTAATATATTGTACAGTTGTCCTATATTTACATTAATCGACACATTTTTCATGGGAACGAAATAAGAAAAAAATACTGAACAGCTGCATGTAGCCTGATGATATGTACATACATATCTTGCTATAGCTATCAGATCAGACCTTAAATTCCGCCATCTCTGCTGTTGTCCACTATGTGAAAAGATTGTCATCACATCTGTTGAGTGTACCTTTATTGAGCCATCTTACCCCCTGAACTGTAAAAACATCTGGATGGTAACACCTTAGTTCGTTTTTTAGATCCGTAAACATTCCTGCTCCGTAGGACCCAGCAAGTTCGTGGTTTTAAAAGGAAATCAGGAAGTTTTCGTTGCTTTGATTGACGGCTTTGTGACTGAACTCGTATTTGCGGAAACTTCTTAGTAGAGGCTAAGATAAATTACAACTAGATATGAAAAGCTCCGTATTAACCTGGAACACTTTTTCAAAGCTCTTTAAATTTTTATTCAACCAAAGAAAGCTATCATTGCGAAGAATTTATGTGGCATACTGCAGCAAGAGAGAGAGAGAGAATGTGTATAGCTTTCTATTAGAGGGCCATTAGCTCGTTTTAGTTGGACCGCGTTTTTGTGAGGTTTTGCACATCTAGATGTAAGTTGTCTCAGGTAGAAGTTTCGTGACATTGAATATTAGCATTTAAGAACTCATAGACAGTTGTCAGAGATTTTATCCCTTTCCAATGGATTTGAAGTCGGTATTAATATTCCTGGAGGAAAACTGACGCTCATTAGCTGAACAAAACTCTCTGTCTAAATCATGCACGCAATAGTGTTCCTCACATTATTTGTACTTTCATTAAACATCCTGTTGCGTTGCGTTCATCCATCCACCATCCCTTCTTTTAGATGCACAAGTCTGCAGAATTACTCAGATCGGTTATGAACTTTGTCCCGAAAATATTGGTTTGGTTATAACTCCATCAAGGTAGCGCTTATAGTCCCCTTCTACGCCAAGCAAGGCATACTATGAACGTATTCTGCTCCCCCATCCAGAGCAGGAAACTGACTCTTAAAATCAATTTAAACATAAATCATATCGGCTTGTTTTGGATATGAATTATTTCTACTTATGACCATATTTCCTATTCTTCGTCTATACTTAGAAATGCTTCAACGCAGCTAACGCAGCGAATATTATTACTTCTTTATATAGAAGAACTTCTCAGCGAAGAACGTTGAATTTAAGGTAATCAAAATCTTCAATAGTCGCTTTATAAAATCGAAAAGAACACGAATGTGCAGTGAATAAAAAAATATGACTTTGCACATATTCCGCTGTGAAAATCTGACTTTCATGTTCATATGACGTACATTAGGATAATTAAGTCCCAGACATAGTAATTAGAGACACTTCTGGATAGCATAATTATGGGAAAAAGCACGACAGAGCTGAAATAAACACAGAAACGCCACTCGGATGCAATTCACCGCAGGAAATTTAACTTTATAAATTCCTGTGGGGAACCTAGTTATTTATATAGAAAAACAAACATAGCTACTTACACACATACATTTCATTGGCATGAATGTATATTCTATAACAGTGTATGAGGAATAATAATAGTTAAGTCAATTCCTTTCACATACATCGAAAAAAGTAAACAATTTAGCAAGGTATAGGAAGTAACTTGGTAAAACTTACGTAAACTCTCGACCTATTTTTATATATATGTTCGTTTCGTAGTGTCTTGACACAACGTTTTTGTTCGGTTTCTTCCGTATCCATAGGTTCAGGAATATTTTCTTTTCCGCGTTTTGACCTCCTTTATAGAATGTTCCGGATTGAAGTATCTTAAAGTATACAACATTACTATTCGTGATGAGCTTATAAAAAAATTGTACTTGAACTTCTCCAAGTGAAGCATAGTTTCGGGTATTCGGACTATGAAAGATTTTGTCGGAAGCCTATTGGTTTAAAACACAGTTGCGACGACGATAGCCGACGGTACTGCAGAAAATTGTTTCTTACTGCAATGCAATAGTCTGCCGTTCGTCGTCTAGCACTTAAGGCTTATAACTTCAACGGCTACAACCGTTTATAACTTCGCAGCAGTTTTGCCGATTTGACTTCTGTTAGCTGGCTGGAACACCAGATTGTTATAGTATAGTTTTTGGGTATAGTACAACTTGTTGCTATTTGTAATGCTCAAACAAATTAATTGCTTGCAGGGTTTTCCATTTTTAACCGACTTAAACAATTCGACTGATTTTTATGGGTATTACTTCATATCATGCTCGTGCACATGGGTGGGGTTTTAGGGTTGTAACCCCTCCCATGGACCGAAAGAAACAAATTCTTTGTGCAAAAGAAATTCGCAATTTATTTCCATCTAAACATACTTTAATTTATATCAAACACTTGAGAAAATACTTGTATCTACTTGTATTTTTCCAAGCCTTTGATATAAAATACTTGATGATGTCAATTTCGAATTTTATGTAAAAGACCATGGTTGTAAAGCAATGATGTAACTGAAATTTATGTTACAATTATAAAAAAAAATAGTTAAAATTTAGACTTCGTCTTTTTAACATCGAATTTTGAAGTGGTTGAAATACATTCGTAAATGATAAGGAAATTCGATCCGATATCCTTCGTAAAGACGCTCACAACAGAACGTTATTTAGTGCGCCAATCGTAACCGAAATTTTAAAATTTGTGAAGAAGAAGATAGAAGGAAAAAGCTAAAAAGTTTTATGTAATAATTAGAGTGGAACGAACTTAACTGGACTTATAACACGTGGTCGATGATGTTCTGGAAATTGTTTCGACATGGAAAGGTGCAACCACGTCAAATGCTGCTTTTCAATTGCTTTGGGCCATCGAACCGTGCATTTTCAAGCATCGATTCTGGTTCTTCATTCAGTAAATTCTTATTTACTAATAATTTAAAGATGCTTAATTAAAACATACAGAGCAATACACTCCTCGACAGCTACTATTCGTGTCTACTTAATAAGCTAACAATAACCAAAATCTATAGGGTGGTTCAAAAGTTATACTCATTTATTCTCACGAATATTGGCGAAATTTTCAACTGGCCACAGCTCCTTGAGGAAGGTTTCTGGGGGGGGTATATGGAACAAATTTTATGATCAGCTTACCTCAAGGAATCGCGTGGTATACCGGAAGGTATCTTGATCTGAATCACCCTGTATATGCACGTCTGTGGGATTTACCGAATTTAACACAAAAGCATTTTCCTCAACACGGCTTGTTGTATCTAATTCTTCGAGTACATATAACTCCTTTTTATATTACTATCACTTAGTCCAATAGCCATTAACCATTTCCTATAAAAAGTAAATTATCCATTTGTAACTACATCTGTGCGCCAAACACACTTCGCGGCTCTTTGTTTACAAAAAAGTGACAGTCAAACACCCTGCCAAAGTCAAGATGTCGAAATTTTTTGGATACGCTGCCATACATATACTTTACTATGGGATGTCGCCTCCTTTAGTTCCTGGCCAAGGTATACAGAACACAATAGCACGGTATATAGAAGGCAAGGTATTCCCATTAAAATTTTGCCACATTGCAGCTGATAGCCTGTGACGTAATTATCTGACTAATGTATATACATTTCTACAGGAAAGACAGAGAGAGTGCAGAGAGTATTTGTTCTCTGTACCGTGTTCTCCTATACATTTTCACTATATTTAGTCACTAATGGCGGAACGTGGTTAGTAATGGAAATACTTATATTCTATTCACCCTGTTCCTTGCACGAGCAAAACATGAATTGTTCTTCTTTCCGGTCCGTCGAGCAGGATGAGCTTTTACAAAGCTTTCTTTTGTGTTAAGTCCTGTCCGGTTGTTTTTATGAAGTCATTCCCCGCTTTGTAAAACTTTTGTTTCCATATAGTATATCCCCATATTGCACATAATGTTGTTTGTCATTCTCATGTTTTCCTGACATTTAGAAAGTTGCTAAGGTACCTGTACCTAAAAAAGCTTACCCTGTCAGATTGTCCGATTTCAGTCCTATTAACATTCTTAGCTTTCTGGACAAGATCCATGAAAACCTTATTTATTACGAAATTCAGATCGAAATAATCTGCTGGCGAGGTAATAATCTGGTTTTCGTGGAATGCACAGATATGAGACTTCCTTGCTAAAGGTATCTACCGATCTCTGTTTGGCTCTTGATGCTGGTGAAATTGGCGTGCTTATTTTACTGGATTTATTTCAAGCTTTTGATATTATTGTATACTCCATATTACACTTCTTGTGCGGTCAGGTTGATAAGTACTTTCGTTGCAAACCGTTTTCAACAGGTAATTGTTAATGGTATTCTTTTCTCTTTCTTACTTTTGTTACAGGGGGTCCCGCAAGGATCATATATAAAACGCAAGACATTAATCTACCTATTCAATTTAGTACAGACTAGGAGATCCATGTAAATTTATGTAAAAATAGAATTTTTGCATTCTAGGATAGGAAAGAGCTTATGTATACCGCGTTTTCGTACATTGACTTATGAAGGATCTTCCTTTGTCCAAATTGCTCTTCAATGAATTTCACTTTCTCACAATATTCAGTGTGCTGGTTGTATCAAGATTATCTGATTTCCCTTATTTGTTATTATTAATATAATTTCATTTAGTCTTAATTTTGTTTTACTTCCCCAAAAATATTTGCGGTTTTTCTTTATTTTTTTCTTATGTAATAGTAGATAGGAAATTATGATTATTTCTAATTTTCGAATAGGTTCACTGGCTCATATATGGTACTAATTAAGATTTGGATCTTGTGTATAGGTGTATAGGTGTATAGGTGTATAATAAATGAATTGAATTGAAATGAAAATAAAATAAAGTATACATATTTCCCTATTCAATTTTATTTCCATTCAAAAAGGAAATAATATCGAATCAACTACATTTCACGTCGTCCTTTTATGTTTAACATCTGCATTCGAGCAAAACATATTACGGAATGCATTGGTTTGGTGAATTGAATTATAAGCAATCAATGAACAGACTTTGTGTGCATAGTCTAGGGGATTTTTAGATTTAACGTAGGGTATGTCTTTGAGTGAGTGCAACATCGCATAAACACTTCAACTTTTGAAAGGCTCTTACATTTCTCAGTAAGTAGCTTCACTTTGTTTGGTAGAGAAAAAACAAATAACGATCGATTATGCCTTTAAAATTGCAGAGAAACCTACTTTCCATTTCCTTTAAACTCTCAGATAGCAAGCCATCCAATATTGTGGCAATATTATTCTCTCCATTACTACGGGACGATTAACGTTGTTTCAAACCACTTCTGTCACAACAGTACCAGTACTCTACTTTTGAATTGATTGACAAGTGAGGAATAAAAAATCCACGCCAATTCAATGTAATGAAATAAAAACACAATTAAAGAAATGATTGACAAAAAATACAGCTTAATATGTCTCCATCACAATGTACATAAAATTAGTATAGATAATGAACTTAGGGAGTCCTATCAAGTTTTTAATAAAACAAATTCGAACACACTGGATAAGGTTAAAGAAAAAAGGGCAGTTTGATAAATCAGTGACTTATTAAATAAAAGTAATTTTTTTTTTTTGTAAGAAAGCGTTTTATTTCTAAACATAGTCTCCTTTATGCCCGATACATTTAGTCCAGCATTTTTCCAATTTCGAATAATACGTTTTATCAAGGCCCTCAAAATGGACGTTTGTTGCAGTGATAAACTCTCCGTTAGACCCAAATCTCTTACCGCCCAGCCATTTTTACAGGTTTGGAAACAGGAAATAGTTGCAGGGGCTAAATGTGGAGAATATGCTAGATGGGTTAGCAGTTCATAGCCATATTTATGGATTTTTGCCATGGTGACTACATGCGTGTGCACCGTGTGCATTGTCTGATGGAACAGGAATTTTTTCTTCGTAAAATGTGGTCATTTTTGCTTCAATCAATATCAAATCTGTGCAAATGCTCTGAATAATAATCGCCGGTAATCGTTTAACCCTTTTCAAGATAATCGATGTAAATGAGCTTGTTGTCCAACAGACCCACCTAGGCCTTCTTTGGTGGACGTTCACCTGATGAAAGCCACTGTCGTGTTTGCAGTTTGGTCTCTAATGTTCTGTGATGGATTTATGTTTCGTCCACGGCTACGAAACGTTGCAAAAATTCATTGGAATTGTGGCTGAACATCGCCAAATACTACTTTGAAGTGGTCACATGGTTGCGCTTATGGTCGAGTGTAAGCAATCGTGCGGATAGCTTTTTCATGTCCAAATATTCATGCAAAATGCTATGTACTCGCCCATTTGAGATGTCTACAGCCTCAGTCAGATCACGCAGTGTCATTCTCAGATCGTCCAATATCATTCCATGTATTTTATCCTTTGAGGACAGAACTAAAGGAGACGACATCCCATAGTAAAGTATATGTATGGCAGCGTAGCCAAAAATTTTCGCCATCTTTATTTTGGCGGGGTGTTTGACTGTCACTTTTTTGTAAACAAAGAGCCGCAAAGTGTGTTTGGCGCAGAGACGTAGTTACAAAAGGGGTATTATTTACTTTTTATAGGAAATGGTTAATGGCTATTGGACTAAGCGATAATCATATAAAAAGGAGTTATATATGCTCGAAGATTTAGATACAACAAGCCGTGTTGAGGAAAATACTTTTAAAATACTTTTGTGGTAAATTCGGTAAATCTCACTGACATGCATATATAAATAAATTCGCAAATAATTTAAATATATCGTCAGCGAGAGCATACTTGCTGAAATCAAAGCTGGTGCCACATCAAACAGGAGATCAGTCAGTCCATTTATATACATGTCCGTGGGTGGTGCGGAAGATTGTGCGGAGTTTCTAAGAAATGTGTTTGAATTTTCGCGCCATTAATTTGTTGTGATATTTAAGGTATCAACAATTTTTTAACGCCGCCTCTGGACCTGTATAAAACAAGAAGAAGAACGATAGTTGCTACGTTTTTTTCATCACATGTCGCCTCCTTTAGTTCCCTCTCGAAGATTTTATCACAGACTTCAATATATAGTCTGATGACAGCTCGCAAAATGGAAAGCCAGCATAAAATATGCTTTTTATGTTCCGAGCGATTTGTGCTGCCACAAAGTAAGAAACATATTTCCAGAAGGGAAATTGTTACACATAAAAGGAAATTTTTCATTTCAATAAAATGTTATTAGTTTGATAATTCATAGTAATAAGGAAAATTGGATGCCTTAACATTTATTTTTAACACGAAAGTGGTTTATATTAATTTAAGTGTATGTATTTTACTAATATCACTCTCTCTCTGCTAATTTCTTTAAACTTAGCCCTTCGAAAAATGACGTTGATACCTCAAACTAAAGTCACAAATTTTAGCAATATATACATCTCATTAATATGAAATAGGAGAACATTTACCTACCTATATAAGAACAATAATAAGCATTCTGAAGAATACAGAATTTTTCCATAATATTCCATAAAATACAAATATTTTTTATTGACTACCAGAAAACCTCTACGCAAACAGTTTTAATGTGGACGTATTGAAACAAATTTCCATTGAAATATGTTCTTATAAGGTATGTAAGTATGATTCATATCATACTAGGTATTATTCAGGTATTTGGTGCCTACATAGATACCTGACGGATAGGATAGATAATTCTCCTTCAACCTGAGATGTGAAAGTGATGACGTTATTCTGGCTATAGCGACTAAATTTATTATAAAGCGAAACAATGGGTTTTGTACTTTGACAGGGTATTAACTATTTTGCTTCTTTACTTTTCTATTCTAGTACTCATTAATTTTTTATGATGTGAAAACTGCCACACCTCAAGAAAAGTTAAGAATCTTACAGTACCTCTGCTTACCTTCGTTTTTTTGACTACCTAATAATAGATCAAGATTGATAATATCGTCACTCAGTTTGGTTTTGTTTTTTTGAAACTGGAAAAACGTAAATACTTAAAATATTTGCTAAATATTTAGCAACAACTTAATTGAGAACTACGTACAGAATTAACTTTAAAATAAAATTGAAAATTTCCCTTCATCTTAGCTAATCATGGTTGCCCTATTTATGTAATATCCCGCAACATGACAGAAAATTTGGGATGTTTTGCCCCTCTGATGGAGGCATATACTGGCTTCAATATTTTGTATGGGAAAGGCCTATTATTATAGAAGTCTGTGGATTTTATCGACTAAATCTGGCGTGACGACCTCTTTTGGGCGACCTGAACGTTCGGCTTTACTTGTGCTGGTTCAACCAAAGCACAACTCAGTAAACCACTTCTTTACCATTGAAATTGATGGGGCAGAGTCTCCATAGTATTTATCAAATCTTTCCTAGGTTTCAGTGATGGTTTTTTACGCAAAAAATAATGTTTAATCAGCATATGAATTTCACTTTTTTTTAATTTTCGTTAAAATTCACGACGTTGTCTGGTTTCAATGGCTGTCAAATACAAACAAAATGACGCAGCTTTCTCAAAATTTAATTTATTAATAGATGGCAGTAGGCGGGAGAGGTGTTACATTTAAAGTTACAGTGCGGGAAACTTAAAAATTCACTGACTAATCAAACTGCCCCGCAGTCATTGAAGAACTGTCGGTTTATTAAGGGGGGGGGGGGTAGTCTGTGAAGCGCAATGCTGAACCAGGTGAAAGCTGTATAAGAGGAAAGCATGCATAACTTGATGGAAGAAATTTGTTGGTTTTTGTTTAGGTGTTTAAGTTGTACTGAAGATCGCGTTGGCATATCCTTCTGGAAAATAGTGTGAGCACGTGGAAAGGTATGAATGACGTTGAAGTCATTATATTTGGAATGATGTGCACGCCTTTCTGGGTACAGCCCACAAGCAGGATACTATTCATAAATAGGCACATGCTTCTTCCTGATAAAAATTGGTATTTTTGACTGTGTGGGTACTGTAGTAATGCTAGGCAGATGGCCCATGATGCACTGAAGTTATGTGCTCATGTAAGTCAGAATAATAAAATCTCAGACATAGTTGGGAGAGGAGTGAGAGGAGAAAGACAGACATAGCCTCTTGGGTAGGGGGCCAAAGGATGTCTTAGTTGATGAATAAGTTGATAAATGACGGAAATGAGGTATGTATGTTAGTAGTGCTTATATGGTTAGTATGCATTGTCAGCTATAAGATCCAAATGGTGAATCTCGAAGCCTATCCAGACTGAATGGGGCATATCTTAACCTTCACGTGGTCCCCCCTGATAGCGCCCATATGGGTTGTATTACCTGTATAGGCCAAGTATAACTCTTTTAGACGTTGCAAATTAGATCTAGGCCCGACCGGAGTTACCTGTACCATTTACAAAAGATATCTGGCATGAAGATATGAAACTGGGCGTATTCATAGTCCGTTGATCATGCTTTACGAAAGGTATACCAAATGGCAAATGGACATTGACTAACTTGGTACTACGGGGTTATAGGAGCCCTAGATAACAAGGTTTTATACACCTCAACTTGGGATGGCCCCTTTATGGCAGTATCGTAGTGGCTGTGGTATAGGGTGCCTTGACCCGAGATCGGCAGAGATTGGATAGGTCTCGCTTCTACCAGTAAGTTGACGTCATGTCATGCTCCATTGGCACACTGGAACTCGTTGCTTCGCACATGAGGACGTCGATTGTCGATAACAATCCGAGCATGAAGAATGCCGTGGGATTAAGCCATACTTGACAGGTGCTCACGTAAAACCATAAGGAACTTTCTGTCAGTTTATTAATGGTCATAAGCTTTATTAAATTATTGCATGAATTTGGACAAAGGATTGGCCGAATTTACACGAATTTTAAAATAATTCAAAGAAAAGTCCAACTTATTGTATTAAAACGATCGCATAATCCTGGATTTATGAATATTGAGACAACTAAATATCCAACGGGATTGGAATATTAAAACTTAGTGTTGATATGCTAATTATCATGGGCCATGAGTTGTTACGATTTCTAGCTAATATAAATTTAATTTTTCTTTCCATTTTTTTTTTGTCTTTAGAAATCTTAATTGTAAATTAGTAGTATGAGAATTTCTGCTTCTTTTATTTCAGAAGCCATTTTTGGTGATTTGTTTTTTTTTAACATCTTTAATCATAATTTTCCAGAATTATTTACACATTAATTTAATGAGAAATATCAGATAAAATAATTATGCTTACCCGGGGATTGCATGAGTCAGTAGAACTGACACTTACAAAGGCCTATGTAAGCCTCTACTAACTACTTTTTTTTACTGACTACTTTTTTACTGACTAATTTGTACTGACAAGATTTCTGACCAGTCAGTACAGACTAGTCAATGAACTGTCAAATGTAAGATTAAGATGGCGGAAATTGAAAATAAAAGCTATATATCTTCTCTCTTTTTACTGGGAAATGACTGAAAGAAGTTTAATTTACATTTTAATTTTTACTTTGTTGATAATATGACGGATTAAGGAAGAAATCCTTAGATATGCATATAGAAGAGCAATGTCTGCACTATTGGACGACATTTTATTATGAACTGACTAGTCAATTGATCGAGCGCAAATCGTTTTTTGTCAGTAAGATTGACAGACAAAATTAGGACTGTCGGTCAGTTCTATTACCCCGTGTAATAGTCGCGTTAGGTTGGTGAAACTGGAATGAAAACTAATGCAAGATTTTTAATTCAATTTATTTATTTCAATTCTCAGAGGCACTTGTACCGAGGGTTCATAGCCTTTTATTTATACTACATATCAGTGTTGCCACTCAAAATATTTCTCGTATAGCTTTTTGGCGTATTCTGATTTCAGTAACGACACTTCATGTTAAAGAAATCTTAAAACGTGACATAAATATAACCCTAATATTTTTCATAATTACTTTTTTTGTATACTATATCAGTAAAATACTACTATTTATCACATCATAACGTAATCGGTTGTTTTTTTATTTTGCTTTTAAAGGGAGTTTAGAGTTGGAGACAAAGAAGAATAATCCAAAAGCAACATTGGCTCCTCCGCCCTTACATTTTTTATTATATAAATCAGTGCAGAAATGTAACATTCAAATATCTATCGATGAGTTCAGTTTTCAGTCAGCATTGCATTGCTACAGCGCTGAGAATTAAAATGAACAAAAATTATTGCAAATACTTTGACCACTTATTTAAAACTTCTCTAACGTAAACAAAATATTACGAAGTTTTCTCTGTAGCCAAACGTTGCCCTAAAGAAGCCATTTGCTACGATTGTAGCCAAAGTGGCAGCACTCATATAGATATATGGACCTATAGCAGAGCATATATTATTTAAGGAGTCTCTGACTAGATGTGATCGAGTAAAGTCATAGTAGTCATAGTCATAAAAAAAAAAAAATAGTGACAGTTAAGAAAAACAAAAGAAAAAATAAATAAAGTGAAATAAGTGATTGTAACATTCAAATTGAAGACATTAATAAATGTGAATACTATAACTACAGCATATTTAAAATTATATTCAAAACCAGTGAAGTCACAGTGGTGCTCTTAAAAAAAGCTAAAGGATTTTCCCCTTGTATGGCCTACGAGGAGACGATTGACTCTAGCGAAGAACACGTAGCTTGCCTAGAGTCATCAACTATAAAAAACAGCGACGGTAGTGACAGCGATGTTTCAGTGTGCAGTGCCGCGTCACTTAAAAGAAGAATGCCGTTAAAAGGAAATAGCACAGACAAAAAAAAGTGAGATATTAAAAGAGAAAGTCAACGAAAAGATAACTGATAAAATTGCTGGACTATAGTAACACCTACTGGGCACTGTACAAAGGGAAAATAACAATATCTTTAAACTAATTAATCCTTCCTAATGATAGATGTCTGACCAATAATAAAACTTATGATACCATTAATCAACTAGACAATATACATACTATCAGAGACCATAAAAGTAAGCGTTCCTAAATTAACCATTAATAATTCTACATGTATCCCTTTACCACCGAGTGCAAAAAATTATTCGCGAAAAAAAGACTTCGTCGCCGTTGGCACCGACTGAAATATAATCCGGCCTATTATCAGATGAAGTCGCAAATACCTTGTCTTAAGAAAATAATCAAGGATTCCATAAAATTCCATTATGCTAATTATTGGTCTAAAAAGTTATCTGGAGTTAAGCTAGACAATAATTCTATCAGAACAGTCAAAAAGCTAACTGGTCTAGTTGGTATTATAGACATTCTGGTGCTGTACACCAAACAAGAAAAAGTTGATACTCTTGGTCAGTTTTATGAAAACATTCATAAAGCAAATGATAACCCTGAAGACCTGGAACGATCAAGCATCATAGATCAGTTCACTGATGTAAATTTTAAGAATAATTTCACTCCACTTGTTAACTTTTCAGCTGAATGCCTCAATAGTCATATGGGAGACATACCTCATCTCTTTCCCGAGCGCTCCAACTCTCCTACAGTTGACCAGCATCCCTCTACTTGTGAACAACGAGAGCTACATAAACTTTGCAAATTCCAAAGAAATCATATCCTTAATAAATGTGAGGAATAACAAAAAAACTGCAGGTTATGATAAAGTATCAAATTTTTTGCTTAAAAGAACCCCGCTTTGTCTATGTATTTTTTTAACGCTGCTTTTTAATCACATTTTTAATATTGGATATTCTCCCGACAAGTGGAAACAAACCATTGTTATTTCAATCCCTAAACCTAATAGAACCCGTTACTAGTATTTAGCTATAGACCAATTTCGCTTCTTTCCTGCGTCAGCAAAATCTATGAAGCTTTGATTTTGAATAAAGTTAAAGCACATTGTGAAGACAACAACGATATTCCGAATTACCAGTTTGGCTTTAAATATCAACACTCAACAACACATGCCCTCACAATACTAATGGAAAGCGTGAGTTCTAACGTGAGCAGCAAAAGAGCAACGCTAGCCTGCGCGTTAGACATTGAAAAGGCCTTCGACACTGTTTGGACAACAGGGCTGAATTCGGTTTCACAAGCACATCTGCACAATCATATACAACTACCTGTTAAATAGATCATTCAAGGTCAGGATAAAGGACACCATCTCCAAGGGTTTCCAAATTTATGGAGGGGTATCTCAAGGGTCACTATTAGGTCCCACCCTATACAATATTTACACCTCGGACATCCTAAAACCTGCACAAAGCGATTGAAGAGTAAGGATCATCTGTTTTGTTGAAGATATTCTCCTGTATACGTCGCATATCAATAAGGTCATAATAAGAACTCGTGTTCACAAATACTTAAGGATCTTATCGAGGTATATGTCAAAATGGAAAATAAAAGTTAACACCAGTAAATGTGAATCCATTTTATTCAAGAATAGCAGGAGAAATACCCCAGAAATAACTGGAGACACCTGGATCGATTTTGTTTAAATTTTAACAATACCAATATTCCTTTGAAAACAAAATGAAATACCTTGGCATAATCTTCACGGATTACATATTAAAGAAAGCAATGAATTGCTACTGCAGCCTATATAAAGTCCTGAAAGCTAACTCTAAATTAACTGTAAAATTAAAATTAGTTCTTTATAAGCAAATGCGAGACCGATGCTGGGATACGGTTTCCCCATCTGATTCAGTATCAGCTCTGCACAGATGGAAAGGCTCAGAGTATTTGAGAGAAAGCTACTACGCATTACTATGCATTAATTACCAGAGACGTAGAGGCTCATACACTTGGATGAGTAACCAACGACTATATAATAAAGCCAGAACTGCCAGTATTGACTGCTTCCTCATAAGAACAGCGACTAAATTTTTCGAAAAGCTGAATTATATTGAAAACCCGTTAGTGCAAGAAGCTAACCAACTACATAACTCTTACACCAATATTAAATACCACCCTCCTTCCAATCTAAAGTGTCTAATTGCCAATGACCTTCTGTTTGCACAAGACAAGCTCCTACATTATCACATAGGTTACCGACAGTATAGTCTATAACACCTCACAGTACACCAAACCACCGTAAACACAAATAACTCTACCATCATCGTCAACAGTACAAACACAGAATACATACACACAAACCTAGGAACAAATTTACCCTCTAAGCTAATTGTAACATTTTTTTTAACTTTATAAATAATTTC
This sequence comes from Dioctria rufipes, assembly GCA_963924295.1. Classification (NCBI taxonomy): domain Eukaryota; kingdom Metazoa; phylum Arthropoda; class Insecta; order Diptera; family Asilidae; genus Dioctria; species Dioctria rufipes. Next base: position 80,497,043 of record OZ002742.1, on the reverse strand, counting down.
AAATATGTTCTACCTATTTTACACACTAAGCTAATCTAAGCTGATAGTGAATTCTTTTCTGCGGTTCGGTGTTAACACTACCACCCACCGAATGTGTCATTCTCGTGCTTTTTTCTTCCCTACTCTGTGATGGGAAGAAAACAGTCAGGATATGCCAGATTCGGTGGCGGTGGTTACACCGAGTCGCAGAAAAGAATTCACTATAAGTTAATTTATAGCTACACACACTACACGCACACACATTAACCATAGCTCATTTTTAAGTAATTTTTTAGAGCAAGTTAAATTTTAATTTAGAAACCTTAAATTTTACTAGATCCATAACTTGTTCGACTAATGATTATAATATAAGTTTTTTGGTAAATGCTATTCTAGTCCGTAAAAAACACTATAATGTAACGTTAGCACGTAAGCACCAGTTTTTGCAAATATTTATCTCAAAGGCATTAAAAAATTTGTTTCCTAGAACATATATTAACTATATGAAGGCTATTATTAAGGCTAGCTAGAAATTTTATTTGTGTATATTTTTTTAAATATATTGATAGTAGCGACCGACTGAATATGAACAAGAAGGTTATCCCATAACTAAAAAGCTTGAAGAAAGGAACTAAAAGGAATTTTAAAATTCGTCGTTTTACATAAGAATGAAGCAGGCACCAGTTGGCAGGATCTTTAACTTTTATTAAAGTAATTACATCATTTCATATCTCCCCTTAGAGCCATGCATCTTAAGACTAGTAAAGTCCTTTAATGGAGGAAGAAAAATGCCATAGCCATGGCATCTAATTTTTATCCAGAAGCAATATATTGACGCTTCTTAGGATTAAGGATTGAAATATAGACTATCTTATTAGTATGTTACAATTTATATTAAAATTATCCACTCTAACAGGAATATTATGAATCATAGGGTCTACTCAGTGCCATCTTTACGCCCGGGCCCTGCGATCCATGGGGCCCCCTAGTCCTTACCATTGGAGACCAACTAATTACCACAATTTCTCAACCCAGTAAAACAACCTATTACAATATTACAAGTTAGTTTAGCCATTCGATTTGAGCTACTGAAAGTAGACGATGTTATTTATTCGAAACTCCGTACATGACAACAGATTTTCATACAAAGTACCATAAACAACGTCATTGTATAGTGACACAGTAGAGTGTGTACAGCCCCAGAATGTTTTAAACAACCCGAATTTTTCGTGAGATACTTTCAACAGCCAAATTCTGTTTGTTAATCAGAGAAATTTTTTATACTGTTGGGTCATGTTCACATAAATATAATACTGGCAACTCTGTCTAGTCATTTGATTAAAAAAAAAACGACTAAACCACCGCGTAAGTTCAGGACTTTCCCTTTACTTTAAATATGACATTCGAACCGGGACTCCTGGAAAATTAGGATACCCCCCTTTGAGCTTGCAATGGGTGTGTTTCTCGTATTGTGCTTGCTATTTTGTTTTATATTATTATTCCTGTTGATAACCCAAACTAGTTTAAAAAATAATTTCTATTAGATGGCTAAAGATGACCATAACATGAGTCTACTGAATGTCTTTCAATATGGTTTTGATTTTGTTTTACTGGGATATATTTCATTTAGCTATTTTATATTTTTGTTACTTAAGGTCAAAGCTTTTTAGAATGCCTGAACTTTCGTTTTATTCAAGAATTTGTTTAAACGTCTTGGATCGGAGGTAGTTGAAGGTAAGGAAAATTCTAACTGATTATAAGAAAGATATATTGTGGAATGAGTCTTCTAAGACTAAGAGTTTTAATACTAATTTACTTACATGTTGCGATCGGATCTTTTCAAAAGTGTTTTAAATTAGTACTGTTACTACAGAAGTGTCTTCTATTATATTTTTCATATGATTTTGGATGGTTATTACTATTATTATGATGCAATATTAACAGAAGTGCTAATAAGACTTTAATATATTAACTTAACAAAATAATTCGTGAGAATAATTTGTTGCATTATCATAAGTTGATGCGCTTTCTTTCAAGTAAATATATTGATGAAATTTTAAACGAACATCGTAATAAGCACTTTTTATGATTCCGTACCCAAAGAGTAAAAACGAAGCCTCCGATGTCCGTCCGTCCGTTACCGGGCTATATTTCATGAACCGTAATAGACAGACAATTGAAATTTTCATAGAATGTGTATTTCTAATGCCGTTATAACAACAAATAATTAAAATAAAATAAAATTAAAGCGGGTCCCATACAAGAAACGTATTTTTTGGCATATACATACTTTTAAATTTTGTACGATGGTCCCTTCGTGTGCGAATCCGACTCGCACTTGGCCGGTTTTTTTTTTTTTTTTAACTTATAAGAGTAAATGACAACTTTGTAACAGAACGGTACCAAAATTTGAACAAAAGAAACAGTTTCTTCAGCTTAGCCTTTTTTATATAAAGTTAGAGCCTTCTACATCAACTTACAAAGATATACCAATCTTAGATTAGTGCTAGGATGTTTTATGGGGTATTAATGCTATGTGAAATCATCAGATTGAATGCTATGTCAAATCATCAGATTGAGTGATATATTTATTTTAAATTTTGCCATTTCCAAGCTCTTTTATTATCCTGTGAGCATGTCATATTCGGACTGCATGATAACACTTCTAGAATATCGGTTTAATTTTAAGCGGCTAACAAATATGACTTTTGGTGTTATTTACCGACCTATCGTTTGATATTAAATATTTTATTTTATATTATTAAGACAAGCTCAGGAAATACCCTATGGTGTAAAGCAAAGCGTGGCAGAAAGGAAGGAATTAGGGATCATTATGAGAGTTGTGGAAGAGTTGATGTGTGTCACCCTTAAACTTTCGCAGATTGTATGTCAGAAGAAAGACAGAGGTTGGCAGAGTGATCCACATTCGTACAGTTCGGGATAAAAAAAACATTACGAATTTTACTGTACGACCGAAAGTAGTTTGTTGAGTTAAAGTATGTGCGCGGTGTGCAGCGCTAGTATTGCGTGCAGAAATCATTCTGTAAGAGATCAGACTAGATATTTAATCAAATCGTTGACCATGCATGTAGCGATAAAGGAGCGAAAGGCGTGCAACATTGCGGCGGTGCCGGAGAGATTCCGTATGACAAGTTATTGCCAAATCACCAATGAGCTTGAGGGCTCTATTTTGGACAATATCCAATGAAACTAAGGCTGTGCGACCAGCCCCGGTTCAGATATAGGAATTGTATACCATTCTAGGTCTGATGTAGGACTTGTAGAGGAGCGCTAGATTTGACAGACTGAGATATTTCTTACACCTTTTCAAAAATACAACATATCTTGATACTTCTTTGGTAACAGAGAAAATTTTATCTGTCCGGCTTAACTTACCCGGGGATTACACGAGTCAGTAGAGCTGACACTGACATCCTCAGTCACTAACAGCGACTAACACTGACACCGCCTGACACTGACACAGGCTTGTATAAATCTGTACTGACTAGTATTTGGCTTTTCTTTCTTGTCAGTACTGACAAAATTTTTACAGGTCAGTACTGACTAGTCAATAAATTGTCAAACGTAAAACTTAAAAGTAGCACGGCGTAAATTGAAAATAAAGGTAGATGCTAGTGGAAATTTGTGCTTAAATTTCTAATCTTCTCTCAGATTAGTGGGAAATGACTGAAAAGAGTTTAATATATATTGTAGTCTTTAATATGTAGAAAATTATGCCAGAATAAAGAAGAAATCATTAGCAATACATTCAGATGAGGAATGTCTGCACCGCTTGACGACATTTTATTATGAACTGACTAGTCGAAAGCAAATCGTTTTTTTTTTTGTCAGTAAAATTGACAGACAAAATCAAAACTGTCCACCAGCTCTATTACTTCGTTTAATTGTCGCGTTACTAATGCCAAGAATGCATAAAGATGGTGTATCATAAATCAGTGCTCCATCAAAAGAAATGGGAATGGAAAAATCATGATTTTTTTTTTCTGCTGGAGGCAGCCCCTCCGGGAGGGAAATAATGATTCCGGCTAGCCACGTAATCGGCAATTAACAGCCACGATTTCGGGACATAGCGGTGGGTGAAGATTCGCGAATGCATGACTGGGCCCCATAAGTGAGATATAATTACTGTACAGTATATGTTTTGGCAGTGCAAATGGAGTTAGCGAAGCGTTGAGCTGCCAAGAGAGAATACAAGCAAGGGGAAGGCCATATATATGCTCTGTGTTACGTGCTGACGCCTGATAAAATCTGATCTTTGATGATAGTGCGTGACCAGAATGAAGCCTGCGCGTATATGACCTAGTAGTCTTGACTTTGAATTAGTAATTTGGTAAGCTATAAGATTACTGGCTGTAGTCTCATGCCTCTCCTAACTTGAACGGCGGATCATAAACTTTCTGTGGTCCACTGCTGTCAGTTATAGAAAAAATCTAATATGATTAAGCCCAAACGGAGTAACCAGTCTCATTTCAGGATATGCATGAAGAACCACTGGGCGTACCCATGGCCTTATGATCATGGATTACGAAACCGTACCAATTGGGTAGCCGACATTGCTAACTTGGTACTACGGGATTGAGGAGCCCCAGCTAGTGTTGCAATTGGTGGTGCTATTCGCCTCAACATGGGGAAGTTCCCGCTTGTGGGAGCAACGTAGTGGTTGTGGTGGCCTATATGCGATCAGAGAGAGACTTTCTGAGTCTGCATGACTTTAGAGGACAATCTTCTTTGAACAGAAGCGTATGTTCTATTGTATAATTGCATACTGCATCCGAGGATTTGAAGGATGTTCGCATATTAACGTGTTCTTAGAGGATTGGCTTTCGGCATAGAGTTATGCTAAATCAACCGGTTGCCGTGATCAAAAGATCGTTAGAGATTTTAGGTGGGTCTCGCTTCGACCAGTAAGTCTAATGTAAAGCATGCACTGCCATGAACTGGTACCCTTAGACAGAATATAATATATTCCGCCTATTGAGGGCGCTGATTGTCGCTTGTCTATTAATCGGTGCATTAAGACTGTCGTGAAATTAAGACTTAAAAAGTAGGTGCTAACGTAAAACCCCCGACAGATTTCTGAACAGTATTTTTCATACAGTAGAACAGCGTAGAAAATACTACTAACTTTTCAGTAGTACAAAAAGAAAAACCTTATTATTTCTCTCATAGAGGCAACTAATGATGCGGAAAATTGGCGAAAAGTAGTTTCGGCATTTACATGAGAATGTATCAGTTTCGTGTTAGGACGTACATAACAAACTTTTACATTTGAATGAAAGTTCCAAATAACGATATTTTCATTCCAATCTTACGCTCCGATTTTTCCTGTCCAGAACGGTTGTTATGATGTAAAAGTTCTACTGTTCACCCCACCGAAACAGACATTAACAATTTCCACAGAACTATTGGTATATTTCTTATCTTTTTACATACCATGATGACCATCTGTTATATAATATGACAAAAAGCAAATTTACTTCTTTTCATAGTTGGATGAGCATACAAAATTAGAAAATTTAGAGAAATTTAGTAGCATGGGTACAAATCATACACCTGGGCAAATAATGTCCCAGCAGGTATGGACCAAAATAGATTTTGTCTGTTTTGAATTCCGTATTTAGGAAAAGTCGCAAGCTTTATCAAAAAATGGACTCGAAAGATATTGTTTCCCACATCGAAAATATTCTAAAGATAATAACGCATTTATTGAGAAAAAATTTCAGGAGAACCTCCATTAAAGTTTTCAAATAGAGAAAATCTGCAGTATATCGCTGCTTTGTTCTGCGGACACTCAAAAACACGAATGCCGCCATTTATAAATTTGTATAGTTTTAAGGTTCCTTCTAAATTTTGTAAAAGCATAAATTGCGTGACTTGTAAGTAAATAAATAAATGGATTTAATTTTTTATGAAATTATGAAATATTTATTGAAGATAAAGAAAACAGTGGCTTTATGGTCAATGCAGATATTTTAGAAGATAAAACTTGATATTCAAGATCTTCGAAAGAAGCAGCTCTCTTAAGTGCTCAGATTGGTTCTGGATACTACTTTAGAGCAGTGTTCTTCAACCTTTTTGCACCTGTGGACCGGTGAAAATAGGATAAATATTTCGCGAACCAACTGAAAGCTAAGACATATAAAAACCAATATACTTGTAGATATTATTTTGTATTATAGAATATGTTATGCAAGAGTTGATATTCGAGGCTGCAGCGTTGTTTCTGAGAGACGAAGCGCTGCATTAACATCTATTCGGTTTCTCTGTTTGGTTTTTATTACAGACATGGCTGAAAAAGTCTTTTCACATAAATAGGAAGTCGAAAAATATACTAATAATTTGATAGCTTTATAACTTAAAGTTGGATATTCTTTTTTAGAGATATCCAAAATTGAGGCAATGAATGCATTTTATGTCTGGAGACCAGAGTGATATCAGAAGACAACTCGATCAGCTTTTCTTTTTCATGAAGATCAAGTGCACATGAGTTTATATCTTCCAATAATGGATTATTAATCCAGAGGTTACCTTTACGAGGATCTTCATTTTCTGGGAAATACTTATTCAAATTTTCAGCTAATGCTCTTAAATGTTGCTTTATTATGTTAAATGTGGCTTTCGTGTTCACATCAGCAGCAATCAAAAATTCATCCAAACGAGAAAACATTTCTACATCTTCCTCTTGTAAGCGACTATTCCAAAGAGCTAGCTTCTTTTTGAACGCATCCATTTTATTTCTTAAAGTAAAAATATTTGTATATGAACCCGCCAGAGAAATATTAACTTCATTAAGCAGACTGAATATGTCCGCCATGTAAGCAAGAACTTCCAGCCATTCTTCATTCATCAATGGCTCCAGTTCAGATTTTCGCTCTCGCAAAAACTGCTTTACTTCTTCTCTCAGTTCAAAAAGTCGCGAAATAACCCTTCCTCTCGATAACCACCTCACTTCTGCATGGAGAAGCAGATGTTGATGGGGTGAGTTCATGCTCTTGCATAGTGTCGCGAAGAGCCTTGAGTTCGTGGCTCGGCTACGAATTTTATTAATAATCTTCACCGCGTCATTCATCACTGTGTTTAATTCAGTAGAAAGCTTCTTTGCAGCTACATAGTTGCTCCCGATGGATAATACAGTGAGTAAACAAAACTTCAGGGTGCGCGACTTCTTTTAATTTAGCAACTACTCCTGAGTGACGACCAGTCATGCTCGCAGCACCGTCAGTGCACACTCCGACGCATTTGCTCCAGTCTATCCCCTGTGCCGTAAAATACTCATTAAGAGCAGTAAATATTTTTGAACCAGTGGTTCGTCCAGGTAAGTCGAGACAACAAAGAAGTTCATCCCTTAAATCTTCATCTTCACTATACCTCACGAAACAAAGTAAGATAGCATGATTACAAACGTCAGTCGATTCATCAAGATGAATCGCAAAATATATTGATTTCCGTATATCCGTTATGACTTGATTTTCAATATCGGTGGCCATCTCAACAATTCTTCTAATAATGGTGGTGTCCGAAAGCGGTAAGGCCTCTAGTTTTACAGCAGCTTGAGAAGCTAAAATTTCTCGAACGACATCTAAGATACAAGGCTTTACTAACTCCTCGCCAATAGTAAACGGTTTTTTCGATTTAGCTATTCGAAGCGCAACTAAATAAGACGCTTGAAGCAGCGAATTGTCACTAGTAGTCATCATTTTCATTTGACCTTTCTGCATTTTTATCTGGTCACGTAATCTTTCAAAAAAGTCTAGTGGCTTATCAGTAAAATCTTTATGTTTCGAATGCAAATGACGAGCAAGTTTGGAAGGTTTCATAGCTTCATGTGACATAATTTCCGAACATACTACACACAAATGCCGTGGCGACAGTTCATTGCCAGGAGCTACAATGAAACCAAGCTTTAAATACACTTTATTGTAATGCCTAACATAGTCTCCTTTCCTCTTTTTGGTTTGTATTTTACATTCCGAAGTATCAACGTATTTGTTTTTATGTGTTTCTCCTAAACTTGCAGCACTAGTACTCGGCAAACTTTCAGCACTATCACCATCTTTCTCCTGAATATTGTCCTTGTCTCTACTAAAGAACGTTAAAAGATCTTGCTGTTTGACTTTTTTGTCTCCATAATGTGGGTAGGGTATCAAATTTTACGAAAAAAGTCGCTTGTCTTTCACAACATACAACAAAATATACGTACTGACACAACAAATCAAGATTACTGTTACGTGTCACCAGCAGACAATCGGTGCTATACGGCAGACGTTCTGACGCGGCGCGTCGACAGAATTTATTGGAGCTAGACTTGGTTTCATTAGAGAACAACAGGCCATTATAATTCGCAGTAACCTATTTTTGTAGACGAGCGTAGCGGCGTCCATAGTTTCTGCTGTGTTTTTTTAGAAAATAACTTTTTTAAACATTATTTTTCTAATTCATATTTTTATAACTATTTGGTAAGTAATATATTGATTTTTGATATTATATTGTTACTATACATTGTATTTGTATAGTTTCATACATAATACGCCACGGTGATTTACGATTTGACTGAAATTTTTCGCGGACCGGCAGGAAATTTCTACGGCCCGGCGGTTGAAGAACACTGCTTTAGAGCACTCTTTTTCCGACGCTTTTTGGACTTGGTACACCCCCCCCCCTAAAGCCAAATTCTGGGTGCGTTATACTGGCTGAAAGATCAACCTTTGCGGCAGAGGTTGTGATTATGAGGAAAGGTCACTTTCAGGATGAAATTTTGAGAATATTGATGATAAGAAAAATGTTCTATGAAGCATGACGGCTTGAAAAACGAGTGATCACTTGATGATAGATCCTGGTTAGGACTTTCATTATATACTCCATACTCCATAATTGGGGTTTGAAGGGGAACAGTAGAAAAATCTACCCCGAAATAACCTAATATAAATTTTTATGCCATATGATTAAGAATAAAAATCAGTTTTTGTATCCGATCCTTCGCCTCCTGGGGAGAGATAACAGAAAACTGCTCCTCCCCTATCCCCGACGATCAGCGATCAATCAAAGAAAGAAAACACAACGTTAAGCCCTCTCAAAATCATCTTTAATATAAATTTTGAATAAAGCGCGTATATAACTTGAATACATTGTTTTTATTTTTGTTATTCAAAAAGAGATGTTTTCGGACTGCGATACAAAAAAAGGCGATCCTTGAAATTGAATATCGAAAATGGTCAGCTGGCGTTTGAAGGGAAAAAAGAATAAGGTTTATAAAAATTTCATAAATATCGAATCTTCTCATCTACAGAGTTTGACTATGTCTTTAAAGCAATTAAATTTTACAATGCATGAAATTTAATAAGAAGCTCACAGCATTCATTATTTTGTATAATCTCTCATATTCTGTAATCAAAGTGAAACGTTGCGTTTTTTGAATTTATAAGGAAAAGCATAGAAAACAGGAAAAAGGTTGGATTTCGGCTCATTATAGATTTTTCAACAAAAAGAGTCGATAAATAAGAAAAAATGATTCATTACCCCCCCCCCCCCATACTATCCTCATGTCACTGTCCTTATCAGATTTGGTATTAGTGCAGACTTAATTAGATCACCCTGTATAGAACAAAACTGATTTCAATTAATTTTAATATGTAAATGTATTTGGAGTCGGCTTATTATTGTTTAATCGATTTATAAAGAGGAGACTCTCAGTGAAGATCGTTTCTTAATAACTATTCTGTGTTGTAATAACTATTCTGTGTTCTGAGTTGTCTACCAAAAATGAGAATAAATATTTCTTCGTCCATGAATACTTTTAACCTGAAGAAAATTTTATATTATTACTTTTTCTGCTCTCTTTTTCATGTTTCCAATAGATAAAAATAACCCCATTCAATAAAGGCTACAAAACAATTATGTATTACCAAAATTAATCCTTAATTACAATCAAACCATCCTTAATCACCATTAAATTTTCTAAAATTTAATGGATTTAATCTACAGAGTGTACCGAAACAGCTAAAGCATATTCTGAAAAAAAAAGAGAGCAAGGAGCTATAAATTAAAACCTTCCTAGAAACATTTCAATTAATCCATATTAAAGCCAATTTAAATTACTAAATAAAGCTCAACTTGGTTGTTTCGATTATATACGGCTGGACGACTGGCAGCAATTAGCGAAAGGGTTAAACCAGCAATTATGGAGCCCGGGCAACCGGCAAGCCTTACGGTTTTGTTAGAGTCGACTGCGGTAATACTGTGATGCCATATAGTTAGGGTAAAACGTCCAGTTGCAATAAGGGGATCTCAGCGGCACCGTTTTAAAATTCCTAAAGAAAACCTTACATTTAGCAAATAGGGTATATGAAAGTTTTTTAAGTAAAATGTTGGTACTCTACCAACACCCGTCGGTATTTTCCTTTCTGTAATTTTTTATCATCCCGGTTGTTCAGGAATTGTTGTTGCTTTTTTAAGGATCTACACTTATGATTGTATCTTGTTAAATAAAAGAAAACAAAAATAAACATCTGGCAAAATTTAAATTGTATAAAAAACGGGCACGCACAATAAATACATACCTCGTAAAACGATGGTGGAATGTAGGTAGATATGACTTCTGCCATTGGAAATGCAATTCCCATCACAACCAAGAGTTTTCCATAAAGTGCTGAAAGTGTTGTAGCTAACGCATCACCACTAGAAGATAAGCAAAAAAATTTTGGCGAAATTATTTCGAGGTTAGAAGTTTTTTGTTTTTTTGTTTTTATTGAAAGTGTGTAAATGGACGCAATAGTGCAGCAATTAAATCCTCTCGTATCCTCACTGTCCGAAAAACGAGTACACTTGTAAATTATAATTTTCATATTTTATTTTATAGGAGAAACGAATTGTCACAAGCAAATATCAGTGGAGAGCCAATTATATATATTCATCCCAGGAGCCAGGAAAGTGGCACGCGTTAACCAAATTCCCAAACAAGACCAATGTATCCTCTCCTCTTTCCTTCTTATCTAAAGTGATGAAATATTTTATGCGGGAATAAATGTTGGAGTTTCTGGAGGGCAACTCACTACTGTATGATTGGCAGTCTGGTTTTCGTGCAAAGCATAGTTGTATGACGGCTTTCTGAGCATTACCGATGATATAAGAAAGAATATCTACTTTGATTGTTCTCACATTATTAGACTTTTCAAAGGCCTTAGATACGGTAATTCATACCTTACTATGTGGAAAATTCCGAACTGAGTACAGTTTTAGCCATAGGGCAGTGAAACTCATCTTTAGTTCCTTAATAAATGCGTCAACTTTTCAAGTTACTCGCCAAACTGGCGTAGTGCATTTTTTTTTTTCAGTACAGTCAGTTAAAGTTGGGTGAAGTATTAATTTTCTATTCTTGGTTCGGCAAAATGTGACATTTTCTTCCAAGCTGGAGAAGTTGGCTTAGAATTTAAAGCAAGAAGTTATATAAGCACTATTTAGGATTACAAAAAAATAAAAATAAAAAAAAGGAAAGATTTGTAGCAACAGGAACTAAAAAATCATCACAGGGTGTTCATTTTCTCGAAAATAAAAGAAATGTCTATAATTTTAAAAATACATGACTTAGATTTTTTTATATATTTTTCTGCTAACTATTATAATTTGGTCTATCACCCTATTCCGGCTTGACGTTGACTTACGGAACACCCTGCATATATATATATATTTTTTTTTCCAAAATTTTAATAAAGTGTTCAAATATGACGTATACCAATAATTTTCACTTCTGTACCTTTAGCCGTTTCTTCTGCCTTATAAAGGGTTAAGTGCTAATAACTCTTTAACGGTTACAGATAGCATATTAAGGAGGAGAGTCTACAGTTTACGGTTTTTGTAAAAAAAAAACGTTATGTTAACCACCGTTTCGTAAAAAAACGAGGGCAAAGTAAAGAAAAATGTAATAAATCCGAAATTTTTAGTTTAGGCACCATAAAACCTGAGAGGGGAGATGTACGGGGCTGGTTAAGCACTCGTTGGAAAGGCATAGAATATAAGTAAGCTTTAGACGGTGACCATACACAGTAAAAAATTTGTATAAATTGTTGCCACAAAGCTTAGGTATTTTTCGATAATATTAGTGAATATTCCCTAAAATATAAGGAATATTCCTCAAATGTATGAACTATTCCTTATATTTTAATGAAAATGTAGGGAATATTCTCTACTTTTGTATATAGGTTCCTCTTAAATTTTAGGGAGTATTCCCTACATTTTAGGGAATATACCCTAAAATATAGTTCCCTACATTTTAGGGAATATACCCTAAAATATAGGTTCCCCCCCCCCCTAAATTTTAGGGAGTATTCCCTACATTTCAGGTAATATTCCTAATATAGGATTTTTATGTGAAAAACTAAATTTTTTCTTAATCACCCTGAAGCTCCGAAACGGTTGATGTGGACACCCTCTCTCCCCCCGCAATTCAATTTTTGGTTTTTCTATGCAAGTACCCCGCTCTATGGGCCACCTTAGTATTTCTTATTTAGCTCTGGTACATCTCTTAATAGTTGCATTAATAATGTAAAACTAATCCCTATCTACATGGTGGCACAATATTCTGTTTTTTTATATCAGTATTCATCATACCAAAATCTCAAAATCGAAGTTTAAACGAATTAGGCAGCCCACAGATTGGCGAGCGATGAGCGATGAGCTGTGAGCGATGAGCTGTGAGCGTTGAGCGGTGCACGATACGCGGCAAAGCTTTCACATTGATCCGCTTTAGATTTTAGTTGCATCGTAACTTTTAGTGCATAATGGTGTCAAGGCTTATGAGAAAAATGGTATTACTTGATAATTTACGGTTAAAGAGATTGATTTTAGCAAGAAAACGGAAAAGACTAGCAATTTTTAAAATAAATAAAAACCGGTTGGAGTAGTGAATTTAACATATTATATGAAGATCTTCCCATAAATTCTGAGCAATTTTTTGAATTTTGAATTTCTAATTACAAATCGCCTGCAGAAAAAAATAAACAAACTTCAAAAAGCCAATAAGTCCAGAGAAAAGACTTTATATAACACTAAATTACAACCCAACTAATGGACAACGCGCATAGCTCGGCGACACAGCTCAACGCTCTTCAATGTGGAAACTTTCGTAGCGACGGCCTGGCTAAGCGGTGATTTACCTCTCAGAGCTCATCGCTCACTGCTCAACGCTCGCCAATATGAAAGCGACCATATGCGAGTGTTGAAATTTGTGTCTAAATCTGTTTTGTGAAATTTTGGTTTATTGGAATGTTCTCTACTTCTATTGCTATGCAATGAAGGTGTAAGATTTTTTTTTCAGTTACTCAGCTCTTAGTTTAAATTGGGAGAGAGCAAAACGATTGCAATTGCACTTACTTTAGTGATAGTACATACACTACAGAAGAAAACTGCTGTTTTTTGCGCACCTACTACACGCTATTAAATATTTATATTCATAATTGATTAGCGGAGCTCTTTTCGATGTAATTCTGATGATATGCCACAAGACAACCATTTTGGACCGTTCCTTTTTATAATATAAATCGACAACATATGTTTATTAACGACAATACAATATATAATTTAAACTATTCCTTAAACTATGACTTAAGTATCATTCGTAATTGATGCTCCACCCATCCTAAATATTAGTAAGTGCAGTATGTTAAGTTTAAAACTGAGGGGCGACTATAGTCTATCTATTGTGTCTTCCTCTTAAGTGGTTAGGTTAATTACAAATTACAGCCACGTAGCTTATAATCCTTACTTTTCTCCAGTTAATTGCAACTTTAACCCAAATCCGTCAACTGGATGTCTCCGAGTGACCGTTTTGGTTTCGGTAGTTATTTTTACGAATTTTTTGTCAGATTTGTAAATAAGAAATAAATTAAATAATCAATTTAAAATGTTTTTAGTTTATGTATTATTGCTTAAAAAATCTTTTGCGTTTGCAGTAGCGTAATAAATAAAAATTTTCTAATATGTCGACTTTGATTGGGAATAGGGAGATAATTTACCTAGGCTTATTAAATCTGCAAGCGCGGGAGACTAGCATATCATATGCCAGGGTCAGGATAGTTGCATTCCAAGAACTTCAGGTACCTACTACTTTTCACTTAAGAGGATTCTCCAGTACCTCTAAATTTATCACGGCTGTATGCTTATTAAAAAAAATCTAGAAAGGAAAGAGAGTAATTTAATTATAGCACCTTAATATATGGTAATTCTTAATTTTTCCAGATTCTTGAACAAGAATTGATTAAAGTTTGTATCGTCTGGGAGATGGAGACATTTAAAGATGAACAAGAAGCTTATGATACAGGAACGCTCTCTACCCGATAGAATATTGTTCTCTTCGACATAAAGCTAATTAGCTATTTAGCTATTTTGTACTCTCCAGAGACGTATCTCCTATATTTGTATATATGTATATGTATATGATTTGAAAATAGCGTTCAGATATAGGCTCCCAATTTCTGTAGCCACCTTTAAGAGAACCGGAAATGTTTTATCACAAATCGAAGCCGTAAAAGTTGATTAGTTTGATGCAGAAGAGCAGTCAACCCGTAGGCGTCATCAAGCCGTTCTTAACCCTCGAATTCATGTAAGAACAATGGATTTAAATATGCCACAAAGACCTACGATTTAGAGCTCAGGTTTTTTTGTGAATCTTCTGTGTATATGTGCAATTACTTCCAGTGGGAAATCTGGTCAGGCCTTCCACATGATATATAAGAAAAAGCCGAACAATTTTTGATCTATTCCAGATTGATCCCGGAAGAAGCTTGGTAAAAGAAGCAAGACTCTTACATTTTAATTTTTCATACCCTTACTGATGAGCCTTCTAAAGCAAGGCGAAGTTTGTGACATCAACCGTTCAACGGCGTGGTAGTCTATTTTCTATTATTCGTAAAAAGCAATAGGAAGCTTCAAAGCTATTACAGACTCCTGATTAAGCTCAGAAGTCGGTCTAACCATTCAGTATCTAACGATCTAAAATAATATTTGTTGTGCCAATTGTAAGGAAATATTTTCTGAACTTCAGATGTATGATGTTTCTCATAATTTTGTACAAGGAGACGAAATTACTACCTACTATTTTTTTTAATTTTTTCTTTCAGGCTAGAAATTTCCACAATATGTCTTCACTCCACTCACTCCAACCCAGATTTGACCAAAAAAATAAAAAGGTTTCGTGGGTACTAAGAGCTGTGTTCCCAAGATCTGGATTGTCAAACTTGTTTTTTTAGATTTACTTTGTGCTGTACATTTATCTTTAAACCTGTTAAAAAACCACTGGCAGTGAGAGCATGCTCACGAAAGCACATTACAAGGAAAACCGATGAGTATCTGAGAGAACGTGCAAAATTTGTATTTATACAAATTTTAAATTTTCTTTAATTAATTATTTACCCAGTGGGAAACGGAAACATTCTGTGAAAGGCATACGCTATCATACCCAGTTCATTTCTTTTAATGCATTGATGTCCTACGATGGGAAGGTATGCATATAAGGTGATTTGCACACATTACGTCTGAAGGACTTGTAAGGCGAATGGAAGCCTACCTTATTAATTCTTTGGAAGGTGAAAAGAACCATTAGTTTTAAATTCTTTGGAAGGTGAAAAAAATAATCCTTTTAAATTCAGTGGAAGCATTCATTCGGCCATTTCAGAATAGTGAACGGAACCATTAAGCATAAATTTTCCGAAAGGTTAGAAAGAACCATTCAATTTAGGTGGTGGAGGTGGAGGAAAGCGCTCTTCCTGTTTTCACTGAGAGCTAAAGGAAGAGCTTTTCTTGTTTTCTTAGAAAAGTGATAGACAGGCCTTCAGTTATTCGAATCTCGTACTTAAATGAAAAAATCCACTTCTTCTAGAATAATGCACAAATCAGAATATTTTTCATCTATACACGTTTCCTTCCTTCATTGTTCTTAAAAAAACAATGAAACTATATGAGTCATTTTCGACCTACACGCACTCCCTCGAACTAGTCTCTGCAAACATAACCGTACAAATTCTATCTCTTTTCGATAACAACACAAATGAATATATCTATTCATTACCTCTGCCTTCTCTAAACATTCCAAGAAAGGTACATAACAGCCTCAAAAATATGATTCATCAACACATTACGCCTGCCTTCCTAAACGTAAGGCATGTTCATGTACTCATTACAAATGCACTCCAGGTAATGTTGACTTGACAGTAAACCTTAACTAAAAGTCAGGATTCCCATTTTCCCCGCTACCCATTTAATATTCTAAAGTTAAAGTAATTCCCTTGTGTATAGAACTATATAGTGATTGCGAAAATGCTTCCTTGTTATAATGTCAGATGGCTCCAATCTACTTGCACCATTTTCAACAGTTTTGCTCACACTCATCCGCTATAGTTCTGCAACTGAAGTATTTACAAGAGTTCAAGGGATTGGCCGTAAGAGCATAGACAAAGTAATAACACACAAAGGGAAGTAGATCAACGAGTAATGCTTCGCTCCAATATAATCAGTCAACTATGTCTCCATTTCATGTAGGGAAGGCCGTAATTTTTCCTTAGGAATTTAATCGATACTTTTTCGTAACAATTGCTATGCATTGTTGGTGGCCGACAACGGGTGCTTGGCCCACTAACAAGCATTCATTTTTTCTTAGAAAGTGTTTCAGCAGAATTTTTATTCAGGTTGGTGGCCGACCGGAGTCATTTTCAGATACAATAGGTCTGTTTAATGAACTCAAAATAAGTTCAGAGCAGAGCAGAGCAGCTCAACTTAGGATAACTGTCAAATTAAAAGTAGAGCAGAAAAGAGCAGAAAGGAGCAGGCAGCTAGAAACACAAATTCTCTGAGATCTGTCACCAAAAGCACAATTGTCTAAGGGGAGATTACCGTTATAATCACAAAAGTGTTTAGAACACGTGGGTAAAACGATAGATTCATATGTAAAGTATTTTAGAATTCACAGCCTGTTGA
Source organism: Dioctria rufipes (assembly GCA_963924295.1). Taxonomy (NCBI): domain Eukaryota; kingdom Metazoa; phylum Arthropoda; class Insecta; order Diptera; family Asilidae; genus Dioctria; species Dioctria rufipes. Next base: position 80,480,081 of record OZ002742.1, on the reverse strand, counting down.
GAGCAGAGCCGTCCACTGGCTGGAAAAGAGGTACCTGAGGCTCTCGGAGCGAGCTTTCTGGGGAGACATTTTCTCGCTACTTGAGGTAACCTCGTACATTTTGGGAAACTGTTAACCTTCAAAGCACAATCCGTTCATGGAGGAAGAAGAACAGCCTCTGTATGGTGCTAGAATGCAGAAGTACGCTGTCAACGATTTTTTTAAAGATAAACTTTATATGAGTTTTTCGGGAACAACATTTTGTTGCGCACTGTACAGCTTCAACGGATGAACCGATTCACATGAATCTCTGCGCAATGGAAAGGAAATTCAATTTACGTGGCCACCAGGAAGTGACTTTTGTCAAAAATTGATTTAGAAATAGTTTTTTCGTCCGTTGAAGCAAAAAAATGGGTTTCTTTTTCAAACGGCTGGTATTTTGTTATTCAGTTTTTTTTAATTTTTTTTTTTTGAAAACGAAAACCCGTAGGACTCCTAATTTTATCTAGTTTACTCATTTTCAATCCTACTTGCTTCGGATAAACTGGCAGAGCTGTGGAGCGCCCCGCGTAGATCAAAACACGTCATGCACGGTTGTGTTGGAGCTGGAGCCGCCATTTTGAATATTTTTTTTTTTTAATAAAAATTGGAACTCAATCTCCATTGATAGATGAATAAAATACGTTAAAACCCGTTTCCAAAAGTATTTATTTTATGTAAAATTTTTTTTCCAATGTTCATGCTTTTTTCATGCCTCTCCACGGTAACTTCTCCGCATGATTAATGTACTCGTAAAGATAGCTTTTTTTAATGCACCAAAACACAATTATTATTTAAATTATTCCATTAGAATTGTCCAGAAATTTATTTTTCCCACAAAAAACGTAATTATTTGAATTGTCAAATGCCTGATCTAAGTTCCTCCTTCGAAAAAGGTAAAGCAGAAGATCTTGCTCTAGGTTACTCCAGTTCATTTTAGAGCAGACGCATTAAACACAGTTCAGCTCACTTTAGAGTACTTTTAGAGTACTTTAGAGCAGTGCTTTGAGTTCATTAAACACGTTTTTCTGCTCTTTTCTGCTCTAGAGTAACCTAGATCACCTCATTAAACACAGCTAATGTGTACCGTTGTCGGCCTCCACAAATGCATAAATATTCTAAGAAAAAAATTTCCAGTAAATTTCTAAGAAAAAATTGCGGCCTTCCTTACATCAGCGGCCAGATTCTATAACTCGGAGAGTTTGGGAGTTTCGGAGATGAGAATTTTCGTTTTCCCCGATTAAAACTCCTTAACTCTCCATTCGCGATTCTCTAAAATACTTGTGATATGGGAAGTTAGGGAAAACATGAGAAGGACGGCTAACTCTTTGTAGGACGGTCATACAGTATTGGGGTTTCGTCCATCGGATTTAGGGCCTAAAATCCAAAAAAATGGATAAACTTTGGGGGAGAGCCTTTGGGGATGGAGGTAGTACCACCCCTCATTGGGGGTTATCCAAAATACGTCATGTTTGGAATCAAATTAAAGAGGGATAAGCCGGTAACCGAGCGGTGTCCTTTTTTTTTTAACATTTTAGCGGGTAATCGAGCGGTGTACTGTTTTCTTGATCCTTTTAACTTCATAACTGACCTTTTACCTCCGAAAGACGAATTTTTTGAGTCATATACACCTCAGTTCCTATATTTTGCATATATTTCTTCCGTTCTTTGTTTCACATCCATTAGTACTCTGATGTGAACATTTTTTCATGGAAAGTGAATTTTCACGACCAGTTCTTCATGCAAATATGTCCTTTTTTGTACCATAAAGCGGCATTATTTCATCTTAAGAAGGACTGATTCACTTCTTTTGCAGTTATCTCCAGAACCACTTACCGGACACAAAAACTAATTATACATATCTAATTTGGGGAACGAAATGTAGATGCGATTTAATACTACATACAAGCTTTAACGTGGATATTTAAAAATTTTATAGCATCTCTTCTGTACTGGAAGACGACCAAATTGATCATTTCGTGTGATTTAAAATTTTTAACGGGTACCTTGAGACACCAAAATCCTTATTTCTCTTGGAAGGATTTCCATAATTTCTTTTTGTAAATATAGCCAGGATATGCGGTGAGCCCATAATTTAATTCGAAAATCCTGGTTAACTAGGTACCTTCACAAAACAATACAGAAATAGAGAGTTTGGTAATTCTTAATACAAATTCCTCGAGTTACAGAATTCCGAGTGGAGAGTTAAGTGGCAAAAGAGCTCTCATCTCCACAACTCCACAACTCTCCGAGTTAGTGAATCCGGCCCCAGGAGCCGGAGATTTACCAAATATATTTCCCAAAAATATTTCTCAACTGACAGTATTGACTGCTTTTACTGCCCTTTGTGAAGGTACCTATGTACCTAGGATTTTCATATTGAATTATGGATTCACTGCATATCCTGGATATGTTTACAAAACAAATCCTTGCAATACTTACAGAGAAATAAGGATTTTAGTTGTACAAGGTACCCGCTAAAAATTTTAAATTACGCGAAAATGGTCAATTTGGTCGTCTTCAGTAGAGAAGAGATGCTATAAAAATTTTAAATATGCACGTTAAAGCTTGTATGTAGGATGAATTCTCAGCTACATTTTGTCCCCTAATTAGATATGTAATTAGTTTTTGAGTCCGGTAAATAGTTTTGAAGATAACTGTAAAAGAAGTCAATCAGTCCTTCTTAAGATGAAATACTGGTACAGAAATGAACATATTTTCAACACATCATTATGAAGAACTGGTATGTCTTGAAAATTCACTTTCCATGAGAAAAATGTTCACTACTAATGGATGTGAAATAAAGAACGGAAGAAATATACTCAAAGTATAGGAACTGGGGTGTATATGACCCAAGTGAAAAAAAATCGTCTTTCGGAGGTAGAAAGCCAGCTTTGAAATTTAAATGATAAAAAAAAGTACACTAATCGATTACCCGCTTCTTCCTCTTTAATTTGATACCAAACATGACGTATTTTGGATAACCCCCAATGAGGGTTGATACTACACCCATCCCCAAAAGCCCTTCCCCAAAAAAATGTTCATCCATTATTTAGTACTATAGACCCTAAATCCGATGGAAAAAAAACCCCAATGCTGTATGACGGTCCCACACAGCATTAGCCGTCCTTCAGCGATACTTCTCATGTTTTCCGTGACTCTTCAAGTATTTTAGAGAATCGCGAATGGAGAGTTAGGCAGTTTTAATAGGGGAAAATGGAACTTCTCATCTCCTAAACTCCCAAACTCTCCGAGTTACAGAATCCGGCCCCAGGGCGAGGCATCGTTGATATTATATTGGAACGAGGCATTGCTGGCTTACCCTTTGGACGTCTGCAGTAGTAGCGCCTCTACAACACAACAAGTAACTAAGTCAAACTTCGTTTCGCAATCACTATATAGTTTTATACACAAGGATAATACCTTTCTCTGATCTATGAACTCTGATGCATGCTAGCAGCGTATACGCCTGGCCTAAGGAAGTCAGCCAAAGATTTCCCAGAAAATAATTTACAGTGTTTCAGTTTCAGGCGTATCTTTTTCCTCCGTTTAAATACAAACAATAAACAGAAGAATTCTCAACTATTTTATTGTTGTTTCACCACTACTGTCTAGCCAGCATACTTGCAGCTTCTCAAAGCCAATGCCATAGCACACATAGGGTGGATATTGTCACTTTTTACGGGTGAGAAGTATTCGGGGGTAGGAAAAAGTCCGTGCTACCAAGTTTCGATCGGGAGTACGGGCAGCATACCAATACTACAGCAAGCCATTTTAAAATTGCGATTTGAGATGATAATATAATAATTTAATAATCATTACGTGTTGTGAATTTGGGATACAGTTATTGTTTATATCAAAAACTGTGACTTAATTGAGCACGGACATAATTAATTTCGGTAATCTTATTGTTGTGGTGGCACGTCTAAGCCAAGGGAAGGAAATTCCTTCCTTCCCTAAAAAGTTCTCGTCTGGGTTGGGCCTATGATGGTATGAACACCTTTAGAAATCATTACAGAGTTAATATAATTTTTATTCAGAAACCAAATTTTAATTGAGTGAATCTAATTGCTTATTAATTTAGCGTTGTTATTTTAAGTGGTTTCAAGTTTCATCACTTCATATGAAAATATTAATTTTGTAGGCTTTCGTGGGCCCCTGCGTTGCGGGGCTTTCGGGGGCGTTAGTTACGCCAGTGCTCACAGGTGAAGATTCTATGTCTAGTAATATCTTAGAATTCTTACAAGACACGCAACCATTTCATACCTCTATAGTTTAGGTTTGCACCCTGCAGGTTAGATTAAAGCGCACGATAATATTGATAATTAAGAGTGGCCTGTAATAAAATCATTTAAAAGAAGTTTTGGAGCAATTTGTGTTCCAAACTACGTCTCCGCTGGGAATGATCATTAAATTGTAAGCCTTCTGGCTGAGCCTTCCGGTGCTACTATCATTGCTGTGCATATGACAATTGCAATGCTTTGACAGGCCATTATTTGTTACTACTAGCTAATGCTAACATGCAATTGCCCAACATGAGTTTTATGACAGCCATGTAAATTCAATACATTTTTCTGATTTGTAGGCTTTATGTGACAACATACGGTCTGCGTCAGATTCAAATGTTCGCCAGGCTCTCTACTATTATATTGAGGTATAGATATTTCAAAAAAACTTATAAGCTAGCAATAACCCTAGATAATTGGTTTGATTGTTGAATATTTTTACTGTTTCCAAGAGATTAGGTTCTATTAGTTCTTATATCAATCCTGTGCTACTAAAAGTTTCAATGTTATTCTTCCCGGAATTGACATTAATATCAATCTCAATATAAATGGCCTTATGCAGAGAGTCCCACCTCTCCATAAGAGTTTTTTGAAAAAAACCTTTTAAGGGTATTATCGGGCATACATTGAACTATATTGATAAATTTTTTGACAGCGAAGATGGCAGCTCCACAGCCATCTTCCCGGGACATGATTTGCTTGCAGGGCTCCGCGGCACGCAGTACCACTGGAGCACATTTGAATCTAGACCAAAACAAAAAAAAAAAAAACAATTAATCTAGTGGCTTATACCTAGAGAATGCCGTACGGATTTTTAAAAATATTAATTTTTGTAGATTTGGCGCGCGTTTGATAAAATGTTTGATTTTTGACGAAAAAAACGGCAGGATTTTTGTTAATAAAAAATCAACAAATAAAGTTTTTGAAAATCCCGTACGGCATTCTCTAGATAATGTTAATGTTCATATTTGCTCAAAATTTCAAGTCGAAAATATGAAAATTGTTCGAGTTATGCTGCGTACCATTTCGAAAACCCATGTTTCGAGAAAAACGCGTTTAAAGTTTTCAGAATAGTTTTTTATTGGAAAAAATATAAAAAATGAAGGTAAAAAATAAAAGTTTTCCGATAAACAAGTTAAAGTTGCAAATGTCAAAAAGGTCAGTTGTGTTCAATTCGGCTTTTTCAGTCAGCTTTAGAAGAAAGCTGGCGATAAAGCTGGCTCAAAAGCTCCAATTGTGTTTCAGACTTCAGGTAGTCGTTTCGGAGCAAATTTGACGCACTTGGTGGCGACCTACATTTTCAAAGAAAAAAAAATTTCTGGCACGGGACCTTTTTTTTCTTATTCTAGAGGGTTTAAACAATTTTTTAAGCCAATAAATACAAAATCGATTTTTCAAAAAATTTACAGTGGCGTTACCCCTTAATAAGAGACTTTTTCTCTCAGAACTTTTCATCAGGGAATCTATAGATATATCACAAGCTCCCTCTATTTCAATAAATGCTACTACCGTCAGTCCTTAATCAAAACCAGCAGCCTTAAGCATATGAACCAGACTGTAAGCTTCTGGAACCGTCGATTTTTCCTGACTGCTAAGCATGCTGTTCCATCTTAAAAGAAAGGTTGGGGAGCTATCTCATCAAAGTAGCCCTTTTCATCGTTTTGAAAAGCAACGATGTATAGCCATTGAATAAATATGTAATAAGGAAACGGCATATCGGGTGAAAACCTAAGCCACTCCGCGAAATGTATTAGTGTGCCACTGACATATATAATAAGAATGGACTGAGCCATCCTATCTAATTCCTATAGTGAAAAATGGCACAAATTTTGACTAAAATATATTTGACTCTTTCAAGCTCAAAATATATACTGAAATGTAACCAATTTTGGAAACAGTACGGCTGTATTGATTGGAATGTATCGGAATTGACATAAAAATGCCGACAAATATATTATTTATATACGTCTATCTCTTACAAGCTCAAGCATATTTGACATCAAATCTGCAGAGGAACACATTTTTCAGTAATATTAAAAATTAAGTTTTGTGTTAATTAAAACGAGTCTAACTTCCTAAACAATTTTAATTTAATGCAATACTATTTTACAATATCTCTAGTGTTTCCAATCGACAAATAATAACTAATTATAAATCGGTATGCAATTGTACGAAATAAAGGGTTTTCATAGCCTGTTCAATATTTGTGCCATTTTTGAAGCAAGAACGCTCAGTCCATTCTTATTATATGTCAGTGTAGTGTGCTGTGTTTGTATTCGTTTGGTCATGGCAGTAGTGAAACCCTGAAATTTTGAAGGAAGACATTTTTTATAATCCAAATTGCTATGTAAAATAAACAAATTTTTGGCAGCCCCTTATCCTCAGATAATATTTCTTGGCGTTGCCTATGATAATTTAAGTGACTTGTTAAGCAAAATTCTCAAATAAGTGACCAGCCCTCTTGTCATTTCTCCCCCCCCCCCCATACAAAATTTTTGAAGCCAGCATAACTATGGGAGCAGAGGGGCAAAGCATCCCAAATCACTGTCGTGTTGTAGGATATTATACATATAATTAGGACTACCATGATTAGCTAAAATGAAGGGAAATTTTCACTTTTATTTTCAAAATTAATTCTGTAGGTAGTTCTTAATTAAGTTGTTGCTAAATATTCAGAAAATATTTAATTATTTACGTTTTTCCCGTTTCAAATTTAAAACTATGCTTCATATGGAATTACAACTACAATGTGTAATAAATTTTGTATTTTTCTTTTTCTTCATGAATTTTTATTTCACGTAATTCTTTTTAAACTTGAGAAATAAATATTGCGAAAATTCTCTGTAGTCTGTGCACTTTTTTCTTTAAATCAAACTAAAAGCTGCAAGAATTTGTAAGGTAGGCATACAGCTTTAAAAGTTACTAATACCACTTTTTAAAATTTCTGCATAAGCGGTAAAAAACATTCTTCTGAGTAACGATATTGTCAACCTTTATCGATTATGATAACATTAGCTAATCAGAAAAACTACTCTAAGATTCTTAATTTTTCTTGAGGAGCGGCACTTTTGGCATCATAAAAAATTAATAAATGAGTACCAGAATCGGTTTTTAAAATTGCCGACGACGAATGAATTATAATTTCCTAAGTAATGGAGAAAAATAGTTAATACCCTAATGTCAGAATACCTAAATCATTCAATCACTTTATTAGAAATCTAGTTGTATACCCAGAATAAAGCCGCCACTTTCGCGTCCCATGTAGAAAAGGGAATTACCATCACATCGGTCAAGTATCTATGCACTAATCCACATACCTGCATAATGCTTGGTCTAATTCGTATTCCGTATTAAAAGTAAATATTAAAGCACACAATTTTTGTTATTAGGTTGAAATGTTACTATAAATTATCAAGCTAATAACATATTAATACAATAAATAATTACTTTTTATATATAACAATTTTATTTTATGATGGCTTCACTTTTTGCGAGCTGTGAAGTCTGTGGCTATTAGTGGCTCTCAATGAAATAACATCCAAAAGCTATAAGTGAAATAAGATCCAAAAGTTCCATATAAAATTCAACGGCCCAAATGTGAAATAATGTCAAAAATTTTTAGATGTTAGTTCACACTTTTGGGTTCTTTTTTTCATTTATCGGTTTTGATATAAAATCCAAATATCGTAAATGAAATAAAGCCCAAGAAACAAAATTGATCCTGATGAAATAATGCCCAAAAAATACCCTTGCGGATGCGCCCCCCACGGCATTTCTTACTTTAAATCAAATACCAACGCGCCCTGCACCCATTGCCATCGGCCCTTCCCCGCCCGCCTCGCGCGAAGCGTTCTTATTTTAAATCAAATATCAATACGAAAACGCGCCGCCCAAACTTGAGAAAGCGTCGTCAACGCTGGCCCCTACCCGCGCGACGCGTTCTAACTTTACACACATCATTTACTATGTTTCCATGCAGAGTTCAATCCGAATTGGATCATGGAAACGAGAATTGAGTTGAGTTTCGTTCAATCCATATTAACTCCACGAACCAGTCGAGTTGAGTTGGGTTTTGTGTATGTATTAGTTAGAATAGTGCGGAATGGGTTGTTTTATCCAACACAAGTCCGGCTACTTTGTATGAAATATTTGATCTGTCAACTCAACTTAAGCCGTTCATGGAAACAGCATCGAATTAACTCAGCCAGCAAAACTTAACGCTAACTCAATCCTAACTCAATTCTGCCTCATGCAAACATAGTAATTATCAATATTTTGGGTTTTACTTCATTTGCTTGTTCTCTTGATCTGAATTTTGGGCTTTAGTTCAGGATTTTTTTTTCCTTTGTTCATCTATTTGGGATTTTAGTTCATATCTGTTTCCGGGCCTTATTTCATTAGGAAATAAGACCTAAACCTTCGGGGTTTTATAGTATATCACTTATCGCTTTTGGGCCACCATAGTGTGTGTGTGATTAAGGCCTGAATTACAATTACGACTGATCTGTGGACTCCCACTTGATTTTAGGTCGAAGTCGACGCTGAGGTGAAATTTGTAATTAAATTTAAGCTTCAACTGCTTGAACAAACCAGAAGTCCCGACTTCTGTGATTGATCTGAAGTTGGCCGCAAACAAAAGGAACTTTGCACTTTGAGCAAAGTTTAGTTTCAGTCGCAGTCGAAGTTGCAATTGTATCTTGCCACATGCATTTACCATTTGGGCAAAGACATAGTCGGCTGATTAGTCTTAATTGTAATTCAGATCTAAAACATTTCTGCCTTTCTCTAGTAAAAGATAGAAACTTGGGTGTGCGCCTGAACATTAAGAACATTTTCTGTTAATAACAAAATTCTCTGCAAACAATTTAGCGAAGAGCTCCCGAGATTCCTTCCTTTCTTTGATTGTGTTAGGAAGGAAAGGAAAATAGAGAGCTCAGCACAACAATTCTGCTTTTTGCCCGAGATTTCTCCATTTCTCTGATTTCGGAATTACAATGAGTCTTTGCTTCGAATTTACTTCGAGATTCCTTTATTTCTCTAAGTAAGATTCAAATGACTCATCACTTACTGATAATGTTCAAAATAAAAATAATTTACCTGTTTAGTGGCATGTGCTAAAATATCTAGTGTTTATCTGATAAGTGATATAATAAAAGGTGCAATAAAGTGAACAAGCCAATAATGTTCACGGACCTTATTTTCCACTTAAAATGAATAAATATCCATTTCCACGGCTCTAATTAAATGTCCATAAAAACTCCCTCTGCGCGAATCGTTTACGACACGAGAATAGCTCGCTTCTCTTAGTACATACCAGAGTACTGCATGGGTACCTGTGGCCCTGCACAGGTACCTGTGAATCTGATCTGATACTACAAGTTCAGGTATATTGTTGTACCTGCACTTGCAGCCACAGGTAAGTAACGTATTGTTACCTAGCTGCAGGTACAAGTACTCAAGTTATGAACAAGTACAGTTAATATGGCGTTGCTTACCTGTGGCTGTAAGTGCAGGTACAGCAATATACCTGAGCTTGTAGTATCAGATCAGATTCACAGGTACCTGCGCACGGCCACAATAATCTGTTTCAAACAAAGATGTAATGAAAGACAATGTTGTGCATTTCAAGAAATGGATATGTTTCTTGGGGTAGCAAGTCTGCGGGGATTGGCTTATTACAAATAAGTAGAAATACAGTTTCGGCCTTCTCACCCTTAATGGAAGAGTATTAATCTGTAATCTGTAATCTATATTTACAGTACAACAAATAAATTCATACAAAAAAGTTTTTGCGAATTGTCCTTGAGGATAAACGCTGACACCAGCACGACAATAAGGAGTATCCAAAGTTAGGTACCCTCTTTTTCCTTTATTTTTTAATATTTAGATATTCTGTACGTGGCTGGTTGGCGACTGTGATTTTCTTTAATATTTTTATGGTGTTTCAAATCTTTAAGAAATGGGTTTAGTTGGAAGGTCTGTTTCCATCAGTCCGTAGGAGAAATATTTCTATTTCGCAAACGGAATGTATTTTTTTGAGTAGTTCTTTATCTCTTCGTCCAAGAATTCAGATGTGTGTTATAGCCTAGTATAAATCTAGTATAAATCCCGATATACATGTAGATTAACCATCCTAGTAGTAAACGTTGAAACTATATTAGTTTTTTTTCGTATTAAAGTCGCTTAAATTTTATAATGAATATCAACATATGAATTGAAATTTAGCAGCGAGTTCTATTTAATAGGTTTCGTTGTTTAACCTCCCTAGGAAAAAAACTACGTGGCGCCCTATACGAATCTTAATTTTCTTGGAACCTGCATCCTTCCCTGAGCAGCCTTAGTTACGTTCACCGGGAACGTAGCGAGCTATGCGGGTAAGATTTAATGTGCGTTGACGGAAAAGGCGGTGCTAATTCCAATTGTTTTCGTCTATGGTCCTGTATTCAATTTCATGGCTAATGGAAAGTAATGATTTATTGGTCATTAAAATTTCTAGTTACTTTTGGACTGAGACTTTAGTTGCAAATATTTATAAGCGTGTTAAGAGTATTTTCAATTTGAATATTTTGTGCTCGATTTTTTTTTTTGTTTTTTTTTTTGGTTTATAAGCAGTGCGAGATCACATAAAAATGGATAACGCGAGTGAAAATGTACAGGAATCCGAACAGACAGGTCGGGTTTAAGAAAATTGGTGAAATAGGTTGAATGAGAATAATATAGATGGCACACAGATATGTACCTCTCCCAGAAAACAATAAAAAAAAAGAGTGAAGGTTCTTTTCGTTCTTCCTGAAGGGCGGCGCCCCATTCTCTTTCACTGGAAATGATTATTAAGAGGACACTTATAGAAAATGACTTTTGTGCTGCAAGAAGGACGAAAAAAAAACGTTCGTCCTTTTTTCGACCTTTTCTGGAGATAACTCCGCTAAATGTGCTTATTCCGAATGTGGAATCCTTTTTGTCTGGGGGATCACGATATATCTGTTATCGAAAGACAATGGTAGCATTGGAGTAAATCGCTCAACAATTCACTAAAAAGTAGTTAAAATCCGCACACAAATTAAAAAATTCCTACTCTTTCTCCACCTTTTGTTTAGCACCAAGTCACAAGTACAGTTACTTGTTTATCTGTATTACCTGCTCTACCAGTTATCTGTCCATGCAGATATACCTGTTCATCTATACTTCCAGTTACAGGTTAAGTTATTATACTTGAACTGTGCAGATACAGGTATTGCAGTTCAATCAAAGGCACCATACCTGCAGTGCAGTACTCTAATACATACATAACCCTGAAAACAATTGGACGAAATTCCGAGGTAGCAAAATAAATTCGAAATAGAGGAAATGTTCGTAGCTCGAAAACTCTTCGATTTTTTTAACATAAACGAAGTTTTAGTAGAATGCCCTAATTTCCGACAATTCGAAATAGATACATCGCTCGTTTAGCTCGAAGTTTCTTCGATTTGCTACATACGAAGTTACATCCTGTCAATTTCCGAGGAATTCGTTAAAACAAATATTTTCTATTTATGAAATTATTCTCGCCAGCATTCTAAATTGAGATTTTATAGAGTGAACTTCAAAGTAAAGTATTACTACGGTAAGTATTTATTATTTATTTACTAACTATTTGCAAAAAGCTTTGCAAGAGAAGTCGATACCAGATCGAGTTCTGTTTTTTTCTCCTGCAATTTGCAAGCACATCACAAGCGATTTCGATTCCGAAGTTTACATTCACCTAGTCGAATTGATTTACTTCGAATTCGATTCAAATGCAAGCCGCAATGTTGGCTAGGAAGAAACATATATAACACCACTAACACAAACACATTGTGCGCATAACTTCGTCAATTTCGGTTCGTCGTAGGATCTAAAGCAATACGCTATTGAGAGAGAATCTCGTGTTGATAAGTCGAGAATCATGCTTTTTTTACTATATTGGTAGTCTGTTTTCCATTCGATATCGATTCGATCTCGAAGTTTAAGCCAGAGATTACGATTTGTTAGCAAATCGTTTTCGAATCATGATGTTTGCAGGGTTTCTTAGCACCAATTTTCTTTCTAGCTAACTAACTTGGTTACCAGAAATTTTGATAAGGTTTTCATTTTTCTGATATGCGTTCTTCATTTGTATATTTACTAATTTGTGCTTGCACTTACTTCTTAACTCAATCCATTGAGGCACCAACACCTAGTCTGGTTCATGTTTAAATTCACTTTTTTTTTTGTATGGAGAACTTTCTATCCCACACACATACATATATATCACATAATTTGTGCATGAAAGCATTTAACAAGAATATCTTAATATTAACCTTAGTCTTGTATAATTGAAATATATTAAAACCGTTCCCATATGATTTGATTGAATTGAATATTTCTTTAAATTTCGTCAGGAAATAAGTTCTCACAGCTTCCTGTTTACCTTCCTCTTAATTGTAATCTTGTTAAAACAACACTTTTCACTTTGAGCGAAAATATCAACTTATTCTGCTGCCTCCAAGTGTGTGTATGTTTTTTGTTTTGCAAAAAAAAAAAAATGTGAATTTACGCCCTTTCTTTCGAGTGTTAAAAGCAGACGTGTCGCATCGTTTAATAAAATCGTTACTTCAAAAACGCGCACCCTTGCATATCATCCAGCATCCACGGAGATTTTAATGAGTCTCTCATATGAAATATGCTCCCAGATGAAAATATTTTCTGTTTCTTTCCAAGCACACACAGGCAGGATCCCGTACTTGAGGATACGAGCCAAAGGATTCTGTTTGAATTATTAATTATATGGCTGCAGCACTAAGGTTGCGCCTAGAGAGAGCGAGAGAGAGAGAGAAGAATTAAAAATTAACAAAGGTAACTTACGGTTGAATTTCTTTAATAGGTGAATAGCGTGGATCTGGAAGTCGTGATTGTCGTCTAGATATTGGTAGAACCGGATAGCTAAGATGATGATGATGATGATGACTGTGATACATCAGGGCTAAGTGTCCTGCCTGAGATCCTCCGACACTGGGATTAGCTAAGTGCTGATGCGACGAACTCCCCGATGGTGGTCCAGTTGCAATTGTTACCAGTTGATGATGAGTTGATGAGGCTGACAAAGGTAATTTACTCTCGTCGATAGTAACGCGATGCGATTGTGTTGTGGAATGTACACGTGATGATTTTGCTGGCGATGATGTATGACTGACAGTCTCCGATGATACTAATATATTTCCTGAGGATATGGGTGAAGGTGGATGCTGCGGTGGCAGTTCCATCACAGTGCTGCAAGTGGAAAATGACATATGTATTTTTATTACCACATTTATATAACTATTATTAACTAAATTTATTAAACTAAAGCAATAAAGTCATTTTGTAGCACGATACAGAAACGTGGCACTTAGTAGAAATAGAGATCCGAACTAAACGGATCCCCCAAATCAGTTCAACTGGCAATTGGCTAATCTAATTTCAGGTCGCTTTTGTGGGATCGTTATTCCTCGTGTCACACGATTCTTTTACCCTGTAAATGTTGTGCCCCCTGTGCAATTTATGTCGGTTCAGTCGCTTAAAAGCGATACTGGCAACAGTTTTGCATACGTTCAGACGAAGGTTAATTTCCTGATTAAAATCTTCCTCTAGTGGGGATTTCGTCACACAGCAGTCAATTTAGTATTTTGTTCAACAAACGTACGCACATTATGCTTGCTTGCAATCGAGTAAGTCTCGAGTATCTCGCCATGTCTGGCCATTACCTCTTCCACATCTGATGTGATTTTGCTCAATTAATTTTTTAAAAACAATTTACGCCGAGCCTTCACTTTCCGTGTAGGCACAGTGATAATTACAGAAAACAAAGTTTTACAAAATGCAATGCAAAGATTTGAACAAATTTTCATAAACTTGAAAGCTTGTTAAAAGACGCATAAAACGATTTAGTAAGATTTACTAATTATGTTATATTCATCTAATTTGCAATTTGCTAATTTATGTCTGTGAGTTACATTTTGAGAGTTAAAAAGGTAGGAGAGAAATAAATATGGCATAAAGATTAAATTTGTCGAGGAAAATTTTAAATGGTTTAAAAAATTCGAAAATAAAAACTAAGAAATTAATGCGAGTATAATGACGAAAACCAATTAATAAGAATCAATATAATCAAATTCATCAACCCCATTTTTTATACCCTAGATGAAATTTACTAAGTTTGTCATTTCGTTTGTAACACCTCGAAATAATGATGGTAGAGCAAAATGGATTGGACACCCACGCATAATATTAAAAGTTATTTTAATTATTGTATGTCCGTCCGTCTGCCCGTCTATGCGTACGATAACTCGAGAGCGCGTATACTTGGAGAGCTGAAATTTTGTAAAAAAAATTGTAAAATTAAGTTCGAAAATGAGACAAATCGAGCAACTCGTTCGTCGGGTTGCCATATAAAAATTTCGTTTTCCACTATATATTTGGACACTGCATGAGAACGCGTCTACGTACAGAGCTAAAATTTGGTACATGGTGTTTTCATTGTACTAGCAAATAAAATTTCAAAAATGGACTAAATATCGGGCAACTCCTTCTTGGTGTTGCCATATAAATTTTTTTTGGCTTTTTATGGATAGTGTGAAAATGATCAGTCCTAAACATTTCTATTGTACTAAAAACTTCTTCAGAATATGAAATCCTATAAAATTAGTTATAATCATTTTTTTCTGTCCGACGAACCGTTCTAGAAATGTATGCGAAAAACCACTGCAAAAACCAAAATTGGTCAAATGGGTGCCCATACGAAATTTCATACAGGAGGGTATCATAAGAATTGGTCTTAGACCAATATTAGCTTTTTTACTTGTTATACTAGATTTAGATCTCTTATTGCCTTATATTTGAAGATATTAAGAAGTATAAGATGATTTATCATTACGGTATTTTTAACAATTTTATTAAGTAGCCTACCTTTGAATATGCAACGATATGGGTAGGATTTGGTACAGTTGTGTTGCGTTATAATTTTCGACTGAGATCTGTTGTTTATGTATTTGTTTTTGTTATTGAAGTGAAAACTTCTTTAGCCGCGTTGGGTTCGCGTCACCGATATGCTCATGACTGGCGCAAGCGCAACGGCCGTGTGCTGTGCGCGTTAGACGTTGGATGGGTGAAATCTCCTGCGTTCGCGTCACCGACATGCGTATAGCAGTATATCTGTAGCTATACAGCTGACGTACAACATTAGTGTTGCGTATAGGGAGAAGGGGGGACATTTGAACATGGGGTACATTTGAACAGAGAATTTCCTGAGAGATGTGAGCAGAAATGAATCACCTTAGGCGTAAAAGTTGCCAACACTGCTACCTCACTCTTATGTACTTCAAGATCAGTCTGAGCTCAGCTTTCATGGAAACGAGTTGTGTATGCTACTAAGCAGTGCAAAGAAAAAAGACCAGAAAAAGGGCAACAAAGAAGCTGAAGGTTCGAACTAAAACCGTAACACCCGCAAAAATTAGGATTGAAGCAGAGACCAGAAAAAGAGTCACAAAGAAACTGAGAGTTCGAACTAAAACCGAAACACCCGCAAAAATTAGGATCGAAGAAGAGACCAGAGAAAGGGTAAGAAAGAAACTGAGAGTTCGAACTAAACAAAAATAGGAATGAAGAAGAGACAAGAGAAAGAGCAACAAAGAAGCTGAAAGTTCTATCTAAAATATGAACTAAAAAGATATCTAAAAAAACTTAAATAATGTTTTTCTTTTACGAATGAAATAAGTTTTTTATGATTTTCGTTTATGTTTTCATAATAAAATGAACTATTTTATTAATCTTC
This sequence comes from Dioctria rufipes, assembly GCA_963924295.1. Taxonomy (NCBI): domain Eukaryota; kingdom Metazoa; phylum Arthropoda; class Insecta; order Diptera; family Asilidae; genus Dioctria; species Dioctria rufipes. Next base: position 80,463,971 of record OZ002742.1, on the reverse strand, counting down.
GTTAATTTTTTTATTTCTGTAGCCGTTATTATCTTAGTTCAAATCTACCTCACATAGTGTTAAAATGTACCCCTGCATGGGGTAGTTTTGAACAGATGAAGGTAAGGCGATAACTTTTATTACAAAACAAACATAGGTTTTATTTTTCACACTCATTGCAAACTAAAACCAAGCCTCCAACTTATCTATTAAAAATGCTGAGGACGAGAAAAGTGCTAATCGGAGTAACCGTAAGGCAAAATACTAAAAGTTGTTCAAATGTCCCCCCTCTCCCCTATATTATAAGTGAAATTGAATGGATTTAGTGAAAAGTTCAATGTGTAAATACTGTGCATTGTTGAAATAGTGTTTTTGTTTAATTATTATTTGAATTGTTTAATTGTAGAATCATTGTGCAGTACAATAGTGAGTACTAAATAAATATACTAATATTTTTAAGATAACAAATAAATAACAGAAATTTATTTTAAATCCTCGTATTTATTTTGGCGTTCGAATTTGATGATTTATACAAAAGAAGGTTCCGAAATACTTGAGAAAAGATTTGGCGAAAAATATGATAATGTACCGATGATTTTAAGTGGAGAATTCAATATTAACTTTGCAGATGATAAAAATCTACCATTAATTGAATCTCTAAATGAAACACTTAATTTAAATATGTCCAATGATCGAAAACTCAGTACTGCAAAATATAAAACGACGATCGATGCGGTTTTTACGAGATACTTAGATAAATTTCAATCAAACATTTTCATTTCTTACTTTAGTTACCATAATCCAATTGTATCTTTTTTAGAACACAATGAAATAATTGAAAGTACAAAAAGTCTAAGTATTGTTGAAATTAATGATCACAATGATGCAAACAATGAAAACAATGTTAAAAATCAAGTACATTGAAATTTATGTAAATACGAATACTATCCATAAATCATACGATAATAATATAATAAAAAACCATATGAACATGCATATAATTGTTGCTCGGAGTGTCAATAGATGTGAAAACCAGATTGATGTTGATAATTTTAATTCAAGCATAATGAAATTTCAAATTTTAATACTAAAAGTTCTAAGTTTTCACTTGTATCGGCAGTCCCTATGACTGCCAATTTTTTATATGTTTTTCTTTTTTTTTTTTGTTATATTATTAAGCCAAGCTCAGGAGATACCCTATGATGCAATACACATCATGGCAGGAAGGAGATAGGGTAAACATTAGGGAACATGACACTCTTGAGCCTTTTCAGATTGTCAGATTGTAAGCTCGAGGAAAAACAAATGATGGTAGACCGTACTACATTCGTACAGTTCAGAATAAGAAAGCATCACAGAATTTTACTGTGCGACCGGAAGTATTTTGAAGGGTGAGGGGATGTGCGCGACTTGCTGCGCGTGTATTGCGTGACGGAATTAATATACAAGGGATCAGACTAGATATTTCATCGGAACATTGGCTATGCGTGTAGGGATAAATGAGCCAAAGACATCCAGCATTGCAACGATGCTCGGGTGAGTCAATCTGACAAGTTATTGGGAAAACACCAATGACATTAAAGGTTTTCTTTTGGACAATACCAAATGAAGCTAAGGCTGTACTGTTCTGATGTAGGACACTTAGAGGAGCGCTAGATTTGACAAGCTGAAATATTTTTTACAACTTTTCAGAAATCCAAGACATTTCGATGTTTCTTTGGCATCAGTGAAGATTTGATCTATCGAGCTTAATTTACTCCCAAGTAATATTTTTTTCAATTTTTGGTGACTGAAGGTAATGGGTAGTTTTATGAGGGGTATATAATGGTTACTCGGTTATATAAGAATTTGAGTGGTTATATAAGAGTTTTATAATATTACCAATTGGTGACGTAGTTATATTAGAGTTTTTTAAGGTTACTAAAGGTTTTATAAGTTGGTGATGGAAATGTTTCAATCACCGGTCTATATAACTTAGAATAACCATTACTAAAAGGTATATAAGAAAGTTTTATAATTGTTTTCATCACCATCTTATATAACTTATTGTTAATAGTGTTTATTGCGGTATCCGTGGTTACCCTTATACAGGGTGTTTCCCCTTAGGAGGTCCATAGAGCGGGAGGTGATAGTACTCACCTAGACGAACCAAAAATTGTATGGCAGGGGGGGGGGGCAATATCAACCGTTTACGAGTTACAGGGTGATTCATAAAAAAAGCTAGGTTTTCGCAAAACACCCTGTATCTTAAAAAATACAGCGCGTATGGTCACAGTGAAGGGCTCACTGTATGCAGAACTTGATGGCCTTTCCAGCGACAAAAAGGTCGTTAACATAACTTTTTTTTATAAAAACTGTAAACTGTGGAGCCTCCTCTTTAATTTGACCTATTACACCGTATGTATTAACTGTAGCCGTTAAACAGTTATTAACTCATAACCTATTCCGGTCACACCGAAATTAGACGATATTTTTTAAAATGACGTACTAAGGGAACAAATTATCGTTGAGGATAGGTTTGAAAATAGGTTTGAGAATAAGTTTAGAGCTAATAACTCTTTAACGGATACAGATAGCACATAGGGTATAATAGGTCAAATTAAAGAGGAGGCTCCACAGTTTACAGTTTTTATAAAAAAAAGTTATGTTAATGACCTTTTTGCAAAAATAGTAGAGATCAAAGTAAAAAAAAAGGAAAGAAAATCCGAAATTTTTAGTTCAGACCTTCATAACTTCTTAGGGGAGAGGGGTACGGGGCTGGTTGAGCTGTCGTTGGAAAGGCCATGAAGTTCTGCATACAGTGAGCCCTTGACTGTGACCATACGCCCACCCCTGCCATACAATTTTTGGTTCGTCTAGGTGAGTACTATCACCTCCCGCTCTATGGACCTCCTAAGGGGAAACACCCTGTATAACTCGATAACGTTCAGTAAAGTAGGTGACTTTAATAAAAATTGTAAAATATCGTAAAATTTTGGTGGCCTTGTAGTAAGTACGGTAACCGTTATAAACATAAATGACTTTTAGTATCGAATGGAGCCATTACAAAACTATTTGCATTTATTTATGGCGTTTTAGTAACGAAGGTGACTTGTATAAAAATTGGAAACTTTTAGTAACGTCAATTTTTTGGTATTTGGCCATTTCAATATGCCTTTATTTTCCCGAGCTGTTACTACAATACACAAAGTAGGTCTTCTTGACCTGCCCCTTTAATTTGCACGATTTTATATGAAACTTTTTGTTTTTGTAACTAAAATTATTCAATACATTACCGAGGAGCATACAACAAAAATTATTATAAGAAGAACATGAAACAGACATTTTGTCATTACCTTAGGAAAGATAACACAATATAACCAAAAGGTATATAAGATCACTAATGTCTGTTTTTTGTTACAATAATATATATAATATTACCAAAGGTAACATATTATGACTAAAGGGTATATACCATATATGGTAGTTCCTTTAGTTTATATAATATTTCTAGAAGTTTTATAAGGATGATTGAGTGTATATAACAGAGCCAGGGTTTATATAAAAGTAGTTAAAGTTTTATAATGGTAATATGTTCATTTAAGTACAAGCCTCCATTTTTTCATCTGTGCATTGCAGATAAAAAATAAAATTTCGGTTAAGCCAATTATTTAAATTGCTGATATATGGCTTCCATTTTAATTTTATATGGAATTTTACAAATACATCATTTTAGATACGTAATTTTTCTAAATTATATAATTTTACTTTTATCACCTAAGTTAAAATTTAAAATTTTTTCATATTTAATTAAAATAATTAAATATTGTTTATTTCTGGAGCGGTCTGTATTTTTTAGAAGTTTCTATAATGATATTCACAGTAAAATTTTAATTGCAGCTGAATTTCACCACGCACATGCCGATAAATTGTAATTCTAAGATGCAAAAATATTAAACCCTTACATTATAAAAATGCAGTACAAAAAAATATCAAAATTCTATGTCGAGATAGGTTGGGTAAATATTCGCCTTATATTGTTTTATAAAGGTAACGAAAAGTAATTTCCCTAACATTTCAATCACTAAAAGTAATCAGTCTGAGAAAACTCCAAGCGTTGTGGAAACGTTTCCATCACCATTATAAACAAAGTTTATAAAGGTAACCGAAACATTACAGCAACCACATTTGTGACCAAAGTAAATTAATCGAGAGTACCCCAGGTGATATAAGGGTTATACAAGAAGTTATATTAAGGTAACCAGAATATTTTTTTACTCATTTTATAAAACTTTTAGTTATATATCGTTACCTAAATCAAGCCACAGTAACCTTTATATAATCCTCCATTTAAGCCCTATAAGGGATTTATAGTGGTTAAGAAGAGGTTTCGAGTAGTAATCTATATAACCTAAGTTATATAATTTGGTAATGGAAACCTTACTGTTACTACTATATAGAATAAATTGTTTCTTCGGCGGTTAAAGTTAATGCCAAGAATGCTTAGCGACGGTGTGTCTGAATTTAATTCTTCATCAAATCAAATGGGAGTGGTTAAATGGTATGCCACAGTAGGTAAACCTGAATTTTCATATCCCCACACGACGAACGGGTTGCCCGATTTAGGTAAATCTTGAAACTGAATTTCATATTTTTATGAAAGCACCGTGTACAAAATTTCAGCTATGTACGTGGAAGCACTCTCAGACAGTGTCCAAATATATAGTGAAAGGAACATTTCTTTCTATGGCAGCCCTACGAAGGATTTACCAGATTTCTCACATAAATCTTCACTTTTATATCCTACATGATGAAAGCATAAAGTACCTATACCAGGGTTTTCATTCTGCTTGTAATACATACAATAATAATGGTAGAGAAAAATGGATTAAACACCCAGCATAATATTAAGAGTTATTTTGATTTTTGCATGTCCGTTTGTCCGCCCGTCTGTCTGTCTCTCTGCCCGTCCATCCGTCTGTCCGTCCGTCCATCCGTCTGTCCGTCCGTCCATCCGTCTGTCCATCCGTCTCTCCGTTTGTCGTGTTTTCTCTCCTTACGATAACTCGGGAACGCGTATACTGAGAGAGCTGATTGCGGGCCAAACACCAGCGGGCCCATCCATAAAGATGGCACTGGGAATCACTGGCTTGTTTCAATGGTATCGTTATAGTGTAACATTCTGTGAATGGATAATTTACAACAAAAATAATAATTATTTCAAACATTATTTATTTCCTTCAAAACTAATTTTAAAATTAACCCAAAGCATCCTATAATAACTTACAGTAACCTATTCTTATTCAAACAGGACTTTTGATATTAATTAGATGAGTGATGCTGCTTTTTATTATCGCTATATTCTTAAAACTAAGTCATACGGTTGAAATTTGAATTTGCATATCAGAGTCAGCACCAAGTCTGTTCTGGTATTAATTTTTTGTCGACACATAAGCAAAGAACCCAGTTTCGCCCATATATGTAGTTGCTAATGATAATAGTGGCAAGGCAGCCTTTTGGGACAGAGGATGTCCGTTTTATAAACTGCACCAAAATTTCATTAATGGTATTAATTTAAAAATTTAATAAACGATAACATTGAGGTCATTTCAATAAAACTTTCGTATTTGACATGTTGAAAGGTCGTGCACTGCAAATAAATGAGTTTTTGATCTAGAATACATTTTGGTATTTGACCTGCTATTCAAATATTGATTAAAGGTTCACCCAAACCTTTCAAATTCTGAATGATTTGCTCAATAATTGCCCCTTCTTCTTCTGATCATTTTCTTAAAAGCAGTAAATACATGTACTTGTTTGCTCCGATGGGTTAGGTCATTGATCTTAGTAAAACTGCCGCTTAAATAAGTAATTTTAAACAGCCCATTTCTATCAAGTAATCGGTCTTTCTATTCGAAATCTTATTCTACAAAAACGCACGCACCTCAACCCTTAGTTAAAAAATATGGGTAATATTTATATCTGTGCGATTCTCCATGCGTAGAGATCAATAAGAAAATGAGCCGAGAAACATCGATGCCGAATTGACCGGTGATTTACCGACGGTTTGCTGTAATATACCAAAAAGTTCCTAACGGTCACAGCTCGCGACGTGGGATTATCGCATTTGTACTCATTATCGAAATTAGTAATAGTCCAGGATTTCACTTCGGATAAATTTTAATCAAGCTGAAAATTGGTATACACTTACTTTTCAGCTATCCAAATAAGGTGTGAAAAGTCCTGGAATTCGGTTGTCCGCATAACTTTTTATAACCCAAAAACGTGTAAAAAATTACGTTTTTGCGTTTTTTGCGTTTTTTTGCGAATATCTTTGTTACTGTTGATCTTTCAGCTATAAACTACATATATGAAAAAAAAGAGCGAAAAATTCTCTACAAAAAAGGTGAAATACAGTTTATTGATAATACTAATAGATTTCCCGTAATCTGGCACAGTAGCGTAACTATGCCTCTGTGGGCCCGTATGCAATTATTCAATCTGGGCCCCTGTACTAAATCCACATTTTTAAATGCAATTACATTTTCAACATCCAAACTAAGAATTTCAGTCAGCGCTAATTAATGTAATATGAGAAGCAGAAATTCTGAATTCTCAGAAAAACAAACGTCGCGAAAAATTGTTTAGTAAGCAAAGTCATTCATTTATTATCCAAATCAAACAAGCAAAAAATCAATGCCATTGATTTAATCAAACCCACCATTTTCTCACGAAAAATGATCATTCTTCTGTATTTATCTTTCATTAATTCATAAGCGAATACGATGAATGAATTACTTTATATGTTAATAGTGGGAGTGCGTCGGCGTTGCCCGGCGATAATATAGATCCTAGAAGGGTGGGGTGGGTTGGTTAGAGATAAATAATATCTAAGCTATTATATGACTCGATAGCGCGATTCCGTAGTTAGGTTTTCACTCTGTGTCTGTATGTGTGTGTGCGTGCATGAGTGTGAATGCATACATTCATATATTGGGGGAATGTAGCTCTCTACGTCGACGCGTTCTCATGAAGTGCCCAAATATATAGTAAAATACGAAATTTTGGTATGGCAAGCCTACGAAGGAGTTGCCCGATTGGTCCCATTTTCGAACTGTATTTGCAAATTTTATGAAAACGCCATGTGGAAAATATGAGTACTACACCTCGAAGCCTTTTCAGGCAGCTGCCAAGTATATAGTGAAAAAGAAAAGTTTTGTAAGGCACAATTAAGAAGGGGTAACCCAATTTAGTCCATTCTTGAAATTTTATTTACCATTGCTATGAAAACACCAAGCAGCAAATATTTTGTATGGAAAGCCTACGGAGGAGTTACCCGATTGGTCCCATTTTTGAAGTTAATTAAATTTATTGTTAGAAAATTCCGTTTACAAAATTTCGGCCGTCTACCTAAAACCTAAAGTTTTGTATGGTAACACCAAAAATTGGCCGCCCGATTGGGCTCATTTTTGAACTTATATTTGGAATTTTCATGAAAAGAGACGTGTCGTGTACAAAATTTGAGCTTTCCACGTCGATGCGTTCTCGGAGAGTTTCCGAATATATAGTGAAAAACCGAAGTTTTGTGTGGCAACATCAAGAAGAGATGTTGCCCGATTCAGACCATTTTTGTAATTTTATTTACTAATGCTATAAAAACACCAAATACTAAATTTTAGTTCTCCACGTCGACCTGTTCTCATGCAGTGCCAAAATATATAGTTAAAAACGTAGTTTTTCTATGGCAACCCTACGAAATAGTTGCCCGATTTGTGCCATTTTTGAACTTAAATTTACATTTTTTTTAAATACGCTGTGTACAAAATTTGAGCTCTTCACGTAGAAGTGTTCTCAAGCAGTTTCCAAATATATAATGAAAAACAAAATTTTTGTATAGCAACACCAAAAAGAGGTTGCCCGATTTAGCCCATTTCGAACTTAATTTTTATGAAAACGCCGTGTGCAAAATTCACGATCTCAGACAGTTTTCTAGACCTCGACAACAGCGTCATCTATCGTGTCCGTAACTATCCTATTTTTCAAGCTGGAACCAAATAAATACATTCACCAAATTTCATTGAAATCAGTTGTCGTTTTCGGAGATTAGCGTGTACGAATACAGTGACATGGGATTTTTATATATTAAGATTAAAAAGTTGAAATATATATTCAAGGAACATATAACGATTTTGTTTCATTCTATCCTTGGGTGTCTTTGCCTGTAAATATTTTTTTTTATCTTTCCAGCGAGCGCCCTTGGATTCCATGGGCCCGCGTTTTTCGCACACTCCAAACCCCCGGTAGTTACGCCACTGATCTGGCATTGATACTCCAATATAAGTTTTGTATTGATATTTAATTGCATATAATGATCGAAATCAAGGTTACTTTGCGGTATCTTTTCGTTTTAACATTTTTATAGACACTCGGGTACAAAATGATTTTCTTATACTAACATTATAAAAATGTAAAAGTCTTTTTGTTCATGAATATTTAGGAATACATAACTAAAAAAATTAAGGTTGCCAGCTTATTCTCTTTCGATTTCTTTCTCTTCTTTCTCGAACTGTTCTTGACTTCGGAATTAATAGAATCGGTTTCGGGGTCGTCGATATCGTTCCTTTTTTTTTATCGAATCTTCAATTCAGGCAAGATGTCCCACCTTTTGACAGCCACAGCCTTTCGAACAACTGCAAAAAATCATGTTGAAAAGAGGCTCCGGGGCAGGAGGTTGCGATATTGTTATTGGCTCCAATATGCTGTTTTTGAGTATCGATCCCCAATCTTGCGGGCTCTGCTGATTTCCTAAACAATACTGCACCTGTTAGTAAACACGATATAGGTGCACTTTAGTTGCGTCAGCAGTTGGGGGTAAGAGACTCCAATTTACATATATATATATATATATGTAAAATCAACAGGAACAAAAATATTCGCAAAAAACCGGCTGTCAAAAGTTATTCAGACAACCTAATTCTGGGGACCTTATTTTAAATTGTATTGTTTTTTTGTTTAGTTACTTTCTTGAATGTTTTGAAAATAAGAAAAATTAATGTTATATCCTAGATGAAAATAACATTTAAATAAAGTGATAATCCAAAGTTTTGTATGGCAGCACCAAGGTGGAAATGCCCGATTTATCTGATTTTTGAAATCTTATTTGTTATTGTTATGAAAACGGCGTATACAGATTTCATCTATCTACATTGACGCGTTTTCAGGCAGTGTTCAAATCAGAGCTGTAAAATTCAAGTACCATTACCAATACCGAGTGTTTAAGAATTGGCAATTCCCAGTACTAAGCCTCCTGTACTGAAATTAAAATTTTACAGTCGCATTCCCGGAATGCCAGGTAATACTTTAAAATACTGGAAATTAATTGAATTTGCGATTCCATTAAAAAAATACCTGAAAATTCTCAAAAGTATTTAAAAAGTATTTGGCATTACTATATAATTCCTCTCAATTCTTTTCAAATACTTTCAATTACTTTTAATTACTTTGACAACTTCAGTATTAAACATGAATTATGAAATGAACTGAATCAATTTTTTATTTAATTTTATTGTAATAAAAGATTTTCCCTGTTTTCGATGTACTCAATTTGGAAAAGTACGTTGTAAGTGATAAGCCCAGCCATACAGATTATTGAAATTTTAAAGTGCAGAAAAACTAGTGCATTTATAGCATCACTTTTTATTTTGCAATTGAAGTTGAACCTCTTAATGTGGATGACGAGTGGTTTGTTGATATGTTTGGGAACGAATATCGCGATTATTGCGAAATCATTGAGGAACCTATAGAGACTATAGACTTAACCGAAAGTGGTAAGTGTATTTAAAAACTTATCAAACAAATTAGAAATTAAATTTTTACTAATTGCATAATTATCTAGATAACGACGAATCTAATCAACAAATAAATGGAGGCGACTTAAGAGAATTCGACGATTACAGCATAAGCGAAGCTAATATTGGAAAACAAAACGATGAAAATTATAAGAGAGCAGACACGGATACAAAAGAAAACGAACTGGAAATATGCAGAAAAAAGAAATAATAAATGAAATGTGAAGGAATAGGAAAAATAAAACATTAAGTGAAGTTTTATTTGTAGCTTTGTATTTTCTAAATCCCTTGCAGCTTCTAAAATGATTAAAATTTGATTGATTAATTAATTTCATTAATTCTCTAAGAATGTGGATGAGCGGGTCGACATAGGTACCTATTTCTCAGTTCTGATAGAAGTAACATATATCAGACAAAATTACTCCTATATATCCTGACATTGAAGTGGGTATTTCGAACAAGTATCCGCGACTTAAACAAGCTGCACTGAAGTACAATACACAATTGCCTTCATCAGGCGTAGTAGAGCGGTTATTTTCCATAGCAGGCTTAATCAACCATCCGAAAAGACAGGCTCTTAGTGATTTTAATTTTGAAAAATTAGTCTTAACTAAGGCAAACTCGAATTTTGGGAAAACTAAAAATTAATCGAAAGGGTAAACTGGAATTGTAAAATCTACTTGTAAAAGTAGAAATCACTGCCAAAAAAATTAGGTTTAAAAACTGGGAATAACTATTTGATGAGCCATTTCTGCTTAAATCAAGTGCATTTGGCTAAGTTTAACTATTTTTTTTTTATATAATTTCAAATTTAAATATGAAGAAAGAGCAAGCAGTAAATATTTTCCTAGAGTGTGACTTTGTATGTTTTAACATCTTGGCCAAAAATTTTTTTTTAAAGCAAACGTACTTCTCCATATTGAGAACATCGAAAACAGGGAAAAGTTTTTATTACAATAAAATTAAAAAGAAAATTGATTCAGTTCATTTCATAATTCATTTTTAATACTAAAGTTGTCAAATTAATTAAAAGTAATTGAAAGTATTTGAAAAGAATTCAGAGGAATTATATATTAATGCCAAATACTTTTTAAATACTCTTGAGAATTTGTAGGTATTTTTGTAATGGAATCGCAAATTCAATTACTTTCCGGTATTTTCAAGTATGACTTGCCATTCCGGGAATGGGACTGTAAAATTTTAATTCCAGTATAGGAAGCGTAGTAATGGGAATTGCCAATTCTTAAATACGCGGTATTGGTAATTAAGAGCTATTAAATCCATTAAGTAATGAGTATTTTAGAGCTCTGATGCAAATACATGTGAAAAACAAAATTTTTGTATGGCAGCCCTATGAAGGAGTTTCCTGATTGGTCCTATTTTCGAACTTTAATTCAGGTTTTTTTTTTTTAGAAAGCCCGTATTTTAAGTGAACGCATTCTCGAGTTATCGTGAGGATGGACAGACTGACAAATGGACGAATGGACGTAAAAGAAAATACATATGTATGCGTCCTACCGCATAAATAGAACTCTTACCTGATCCAAGCCTCAAAAGGCTGATAGTACATGCATGCCCAGCCTATGTCTGTACGTAAAAAATTTTATGATCGTGGGACACTAAATTCTTAGTAGAGAGAAAGAGGTATCAGAAAGTATTTTCACCGTGGCATTCAGCAATTAGGAAGTATGTATGTAATGAAAAAAAGCTGGAATTGCTCTAAGACCAATCCTTATGATACCCCAGATGAATGCTGGTTTGTAGTTTCGTATGGTCACCCATCTACGCAAATTTGATTTTTGAAGTGGTTTTTGAATATATCTCTAGAACGATTCGTCGAACAGCAAAAATAGTTAAAAACCAATTTTATAGGATTTCATATTCTGAAGAACTTTCCAGTATATTAAAACCGTATAGGACTGATCGTTTTCATAGGATACGTAAAAATCCTAAATTTTTATATGGCATTCTTCAAATTATATTTGCTATTCTTTTAAAAACACTAAATTCAACGCTCTACGTTGACATGTTCTCAAATAGTGTCCAAATATGTAGTGAAAAATGAAATTTTTGTATTGCAGCCCTACGAAGGAGTTACCCTATTTATCCCATTTTCGAACTTAATTTTACTTTTTTCTTTAAAAGCCCATTTGCAAAATTTCAGATCTCTAAGTACACGCGTTCCCGAGTTATCGTGAGGACGGACAGGAAGGAGGACTGACAGCAAGGAGGACGGACAGACGGACATGCAAAAATCAAAATAACTTTTAATTTTATGCGTTGGTTGTCCAATCCATTTTGCTCTACCATCATTATTTCGAGGTGTTACAAACGGAATGACAAACTTAGTATACCCCTATGATTTCATGTAGGGTATAACTACAAAAAAAAGAAAAAAGAAAAACAAATTAAAAATTTATTCAAATAACAAAAGCAAAAGTGAAGTAGAAGCAAATTTTATTATTTGAGTACGAATTGAAATTCAAGTGACGAGATTTCAAGCAAAATTAAAATCTATTTCAACGTCATTTATATCAGCTTTAATAAAAACGTATGAGCAAGAAACATCATCCGAACGAATCACAGAAATTACTGTAATTAACCTTAAGGGACCATAAAGGTGGCTCTGTCATATATATGCAACTAAGTAAAAGCAAACTCATTGTGGACTCATGATATCGACAACACTCTGCAGACAAAATAAACGTCACATAATCCCTTAGGTGTGCTCGGCTGCAATTAAGGTGAGAGTGCTTAATTGATGGGGTGAAATTTTTATTCAATATTTACCTTGCTATGCTTGTGTGATCAATGTGTCCACCGCTTTGCTATGGATTTAACGTAAAGCACATATAACAAAGTGATAGAATGTAGCATGCTCTGATTTCAGAGAGGATTTTACAGTCGAGTGGGCATCAACCTTTTAAACATAGAGCATCATCGCAAGTGAGAATCCTTGGAAAACTCACTTTCATATGGCTTAATTGGAAATCCTGGAATGTCTTGCTATATTTATGCATCCATATAAAGGCTTCAAGAAATTTATGCACCGATTATGGCACGTGCTTTAGAAATTGCTATAAAAATAGTATTGAAAAATTAATAGTGCGCTTTTTAAAGTGTTCATTTGAGCAGGCTAAATAGCTATTACATCTGAAGAATTAGTTACATGAACGAATATATAAAAAAAAAATACTCAGGTTATGAAGTTTTTGAAGAGGAAACTCCTATAATTAAACAAATTTTGCACAAAAATATAAGTTGAAATTTCGGTAAAAGTGTTGGTTGAAAATACTGTAAGTTAGTCATTTGCATGCTTCTACTGTCAATTTATGTTATAGGATCCTGTTTTTTTTAAATGTCAGTGGGAAATTTTTATTTAATTGACTGGCTCCAATAGGATGGAGTCACGTCTCATAACCTTAGAAAGAAAATCTCCAAATAGTCTGACTTTATGCCGCAAAGAGAGACAGTAATTTGCCTGATATCGTTTTCCACGTTTATTTTCATGCTTCAATGGGTATATAATGAAAATCAAAAAAGCTGGTGATTTTTTAAAGTTGTTAAAATTAAAAAAAAACGAACTGATTTTTAGACCAGCCTGTATTAAGTATGTATCCAATTAATACTCAAAAGCTCACTTTTATGTCCCCCAAGAGCTGCATTTCTGAAAACAGTTCGAGGTAAGAACTCATATAGAAAGTTGAATAACATGGCTAACGCAATCAGGCAGGATAAACTTATTTGCATATTATATTAGTATGTGTTGGAATTATTCAATGGCACAGTTTTGCTGCAATTGAAGAAAGATTTGCTTTAAATTCTGTCTATAGTCTTATTGTCTCATAGTCCATTGGAAAATGTATTACTATGTAATAAATTTGTATAGATAATTACTAGCTGTGTTCTTTTCTGTCTACAGAACAGGGCAGAATAAAAGATACATAAAAGAAAGTGTTGGCAACGCTATTAACCAAAAGATGAGTTAGAGTTAATTACAGTTGTGAGATAGTAATTAAGAACGGTACTGCTTTTTTTGTATTCCTAAAAAAGACAAATTCACTTACATAAGATCATTCGATGAGATCGGTCATATTTGAATTAGCCATTTGCCGGAGTTTATTGTAAACTATTTTAATAATAAATTACTTTTAAATACAGTCCACTTATTTTTCATTGGTAATATTCCTTATACCTCTCGCATAACAGAACGCCTCATACGTTTTCATAGAGGATTTATAAATGAAGCGAACAGTACAAATAGTTCTCTTCAATCGACAGAACAATTTGTTCTCTCCAGTATATCGGAGTTCTAGAACAAGGTACACAAGAGAACACAGCTATTATATATGACCAATTTTTTCTTCTAGTAATAAGTCTTTCTGATAATCTCTTGCTGATATCTTTAAGACTTCATATAAGAAGAGATCCGGAGAGAGATGAAAGGTATCAATTACGTATTTCACTTACTAGGATCCACAACACAAAGTGAAGTAATGAAGTAATGATTAAGGAGATTATCAAATTCTTCGAGGAAGCTTTTTCAAGATCACAAATATCTCTACAACTGCTAGCAATGATGATTCGAAGCCATTCATTAGTCCACCTTTAACAAATACATGGCTCCTGTAAATTTGTAAAATAAATTAAGAATTAAAATAAGAATCGAAAAATGTAAACCGATAAACTCTAGTTATTCCACTTTAAAACAAGACACAATAAATAGCTACCCCACCACCGACACGATCAGTTCTGTCATTTCTGTGCAATAAATATCCAAGAATATTAACTAAAGCAAAGGCAATGTCCTTATGTAGCCAGGTCTCCGTGACGAAAATCACACGTATATTGGAACTAACGAAAACCTCTCTTAATTCGTTGATTTTGTTTTCAATACTTCTCGCATTAAAATAGCATATGTTAAGACCCTTCGATTGTGCTGACATTATGTTGAGCGACGTTCTCACTCCGTGCATGGTCACGTTTGTGTTAGAGAACACAGGACCACGGACGACCAAAAACTAGCTTTCATTAAATTGCAATGTGCAATATAAAAACATTATTTGCAGCTACACCATCAAACAACAATTTCAGAACTGGCACCATCCCAGCGCTTGAGTGAAAATAAGCGATGTGAAAGAAGTTCATAGCAATTAAGAACTAAAAATTATTACAAACTAAAAAAAAAAAGAATAAAAATTTAAACAGAACTTAACTAGATACTACGAAATTAGAAATTCAAAAAAAAAAAGAAAAAAAAAAAAAAGAATAGCTAAATGATCTCAAAACATAAGAAAATAAAAGAAGCTTTGTTTTAATTCTGATTAGCTTGTGCTCCTAAACCTTCTTTCTGGCAACGATATGTTAACAGTTTGTCCAGTTGCGAGATTTTATTTGAGGTACTCTCCTTGGTAGGTTCGATAAATACATATCCATTGCGTGTATGGGCGGAATGTAGGCTTTTTTCCTGATGTATATGCGGTAATTGAATTGTGTGAGACTCTCAGCAAATCTTATGGTAGATTCCGATGTGAACCCAACACCCATTTGGTTAAGTTTGATTTCTCCATGCTTATACAATGCTATACGGGACGCACGATTTTCAGCTTGGCTGGGGAGCGGGTGATGAATATTTTACTCTTTTATTGCTGCCATACTTTATTCGAAAAACGCCTGAATACGGGGAAAGAGAGTGTAGATGATACCAGCAATGTTATTTAATATTTCACTGGATTTGATGTCATTTATTTCAGGTATACCAGTAATCACCAAGTCACTTAATCGCTGTTCCCGACATATGTCGTCAATTTTACTGTCCATAAGTCGAAGCGATGACTGCTGCTCTTGATAATTTTTTTTTAGATCAGAGACTTCTATATGTATGTATGTTGTTGTTTATGGTACCTACTATCGATTTTCGCCATAATGCGTTTTCAGACATCAGGTTCCAAATGTTTAATATCAAGCGCTTCTCAAGGTTTTCAATGGCTAGGCTGATATCATTTGCTGTTTTCAGCGAGCTCCTTAAGGCCAAAACACAATGAGAGCGACACAACAATGTTGGCAACTTAGTTGGCGATAATGTCGCATTTAAAACACAGTGAACGCGACTCGAGAAAAGTTTTTGACAGCTATCTCTGTTTTATTTATTTTAAGAGAAATGGCAAAAAGGAAAAAATTAAGGAAAATCGCTAGTATAGCTTATGCGGCATAATTAAAATTGCAAAGCATAAAGAAAAAACTAAAAAAAAACTAAGAAGAGATTTGTATACATGGGATGACGTTTATTGCACAACATAACTTTTTCCCTCATTTTCTCTATTAATTCCTCCTCAACACCAATAATTTGTCAAACTAATAAATGAAATCAATTTTATACAAGTTTTTAATAACTAGTTTATTTACTATTATCTTTTAATTTACTATGTTTCATAAAAGTATCTAAATCCACATAACATGAATGTCAATTATTCACTGTCCACACAGAAATTTCAATTATCTTGGCGACTAATTTAGAGATTTTCCCAAACTTTTTGTTAGCAACTTATCGCGTCGCCCTCATTGTGTTAAGTATATGGGACTGCCATATATTCGAATCTTTGACAGCAACCAATTTACGGCGACTTTGTTGTGTCGTTCTCACTGTGTTTTGTCCTTTACTTACGAATGCTCTCTCCTGCTCAGAACTACTCTTAGGCGCACTTTTCTGTATAGTTGGCTTACCCATATTGATGAAAAGATTTATGAATTGGCTACTTGAATTGGCTATACAACAGCAGATTCTTTCGAAATTCAACTCAAGGTAAGCTGTAGCCACGATTTAAGCAATAAAAAAAAACTATTCACGCGGTGAAAAACAACTGGATAATATGAACAAGTCAAAAAGCTAGAATTGGTCTAAGACCAATTCTTAGGATACTCTAGATGAATGCCCGTATTAAATTTCGTATGGTCACCGATCTATTCAAGTATTGATTTTGAAGTTGTTTTTGGCATATATTTCTAGAACGGTTTGTCGCACAGACAAAATGATTATAACCAATTTTATAGGATTTCGTATTCTGCAGAAGTTTTTAGTACCATAAAAATGTCTTGGACTGATCGTTTTCAAAGTATACGTAAAAAACCGAAATTTTTATATGGCAACACCAAGAAAGAGTTGCCCGATTTAGTCCGTTTTTGACATTTTATTTGCTAATGTAGTATAAATATCATGTGCGAAATTTCAGCTCTCTACGTCGACGCGTTCTCAGGCAGTGTCCAAATATATAGCAGAAAACGAAATTTTTATATGGCAACCCCACGAAGGAGTTGCCCGATTTGTCTCATTTTCGAACTTAATTTTACTTTTTTGTTTTAAAGTCTGTGTACAAAATTTCAGCTCTCTAAGTGTACGCGTTCTCAAGTTATCGTGCGCACAGACGGACTGACGGACGGACGGACGGACGAACGGACGGACGGACGGACGGACGGACAGACGGACGGACATGCAAAAATCGAAATAACTTTTAATATTATGAATGGGTGTCCAATCCATTTTGCTCTACCATCATTATTTCGAGGTGTTACAAACGGATTGACAAACTTAGTATACCCCTATCATTTCATCTAGGGTATAAAAATAATACGATCGTTCAGGAGCTCACACGAAACACGTCTACTCAGCATCAGTGAACACAACTGACCATATTATCCCTCGGCTTAAATTCTGAGTATTACTGGTGCTACCAAGTCAGGTATTTTAATATAATTAGTAATATCTTTTGATCTGCTTTATATTAGAAAAACAAATTAAGATTTATGGAGTTAAAATGTACCAGTTAAGTATTAAATTTGAAATCCGAACTTTATTGCAATGTAAGAACACTTTATTGGAAAATAATCTTCCCATTAAATTGTGTTATTTTTTGCGATAATTTATGGATTTTAATATGTTTTAATCCATGAATTGTTAGAAATTTACCTAATAAATTCCACAGTTTATAAATTATCCTATAAAGTATTACATTTTGCTGTATTCCTCTGAAAGGTTTCAAAAATACTCCAGGATTTTTAACCGTATCTTATTTAACTTTTTATTAAGGAAATTCGACGGTGAACCTTTCTGTAATATGTATGTAGTAGAATTCGTGTATGATTTTCTAAACATCTTGTTCCTTTGTAAGAAGCTTTCGCATCGTGATATTTCATAATCCCGCAAGTGCTGACATACTACGTTTTGTTATTGCGAGGGAGTCATAGAAGGATCTAGGGATGTGCGATTAGTCGTATAATTGTTGTGCCCTTACCTTTTTATAACCTTTTGTCACAAAGATGACTATAATAAGTAGCTCGGAACTTGTGACTACGGTACAACCATATAACTGATGTAGTCGCTATAATATTCCGTTATTGTTGCAAATAGGTGAATCGACTATTAAGCTGAATT
Organism: Dioctria rufipes; assembly: GCA_963924295.1. Lineage (NCBI taxonomy): Eukaryota > Metazoa > Arthropoda > Insecta > Diptera > Asilidae > Dioctria > Dioctria rufipes. Next base: position 80,445,737 of record OZ002742.1, on the reverse strand, counting down.
TATATAACCAATTAATTGCTTAATAGTTGTTTTTCAGTTTTTATAGTCCCTAATATCGAAGTTGACCGCGATGACTCTTATAGAACCAATAAACTAGAGATTGGTCCTTTTTTGAGTATAATAAGTTATATAATTTGATTGTAAATATTTCGTATTAAGGTCACTGACCTTTTAGTTTTACGGTGCTACTTGAGTTTAGTATTGTTTCTCAATTGGACGTTGAAGAGGTTATTGATAGCTTAGATAATAATATAAGTGCTAGCTCACATGGAATTTCCAATTCATTTTACAAAAGATGCAATTCCTATAGCTAACTTGTTCAATATCTCCACTAGAGAACTTTTTAAAGATATTTTACAATACCAATTCATAAAACATGCGATCCTAAATTACTCACCAGTTACCGTCCCATATCTATTTCAAGCAGATGCGGAAATTTTTCGTGTGATAAATACTGTAAATGATTGCTTAATATTGTAAGATTATCTAGATAAGTTGAAAATACTGTTGCGATGAAAACTTCCGATATAGGCTAAGATGGGTAGAGATGAAACGTGGGGTAAAATGAAGCAGGCCAGTAATTTCTTACCACGAATAAAGCAAGTGAAATTATTGAAACTGAACGAAACCCTTTTTCACAAGGGTTCTTTTATTTCATTCGTCGACACACTGCGCAAAGTGATACACATGTTAGTGGAAAGTTTATTTATTTTTACATCAAAAGTTTTTTAAGGCTTTGAAGATTCTGTCGATTGGTAAGTTAAAAATTGAAGATCTATTCAGCTTAAACTAGGGAATAAAGTTTATAATTTCAGGTGAGAATACACGATTTTCATATCTTGATTAATTTAATTAAAAAAAGTTTAATAAATTGGTAAAGTTCTGGTGGGTAGAAATGAAACAGTCAGGGTGGGTAGAAATGATACACTGTTTCAATTCTACCCGCGTTATCATTTTAATTTCATCGACTACAAATTATTGTTCTCCCCCTTTCTCCTAGTTATAATGCCTAGAGTTTACAAAACAAAAACCAATAATGGATTGTTTTCCCCGGAAGTAATAAAAAAATGCCTGATAACAGTTTGAAATGGCAAAAGCATTAGGCAAGCCGGCGTTAAGTCCCAGCTATCTTTTTGAAATATATCGCGATATGTAAAAAAAAGAAAATACTGGTACCCCAACGAAGCATGCATCGAATTACAGGCAAAACAGATGAATTTTCAGCGACGATCAGAAAGGAGCAGTAGGTATATAGTCTGATGATCTAAAATGTTTTATGGCCTATTTAGAGTTGAGTGCTATAAATTAGCTTACAAAATGACAATAAAAAACAACATTTCGATCGGCAATAAGTGGCACAAAAAGAAAATAGTTGGAAAAGAATGGATGCTAAACTTCCGAGGGCGACATGAGAGTTTGTCTCTTCGTTCCCCCGAAGCCTAGGGCGACTTCTTTCAACACAATACGCACACCTTTTTTTAAAAATTTGGAGAACGTGCTTTCAAGACTGGACTGTTTTGCGATGGAATACCCATTTTGGATGAAACTGAAACTACAACAGTTCAAAAACCACAAAAGTTAAGTTATTGGTAGAAGAATTAAGTCAACTAGATTATCTTTCATTTATCTCAAGTTCTCGCAGAAGAAGGATTAAATTGAGTGTGTCAGGTTACAAGTGGAGGAAAAGGGGGTCTTAGTTACCACATGCGCCTTTATAAATGCTTCCAGTATATTCCCTCAGTTATGATTTTTCCAAGGGTCCGCTTTAAAGCATATATGGTAAAAGGAGCTTCAGTTGGAAAACTGGTATTGGCAAATCAGTCCGGTTGGATGAAATCACATATATTCCTAGAAGTGATGACACATTTCGTAAAGCATACCTGCGGCATTTTGCTTTTAATTTCACATGTTTCAAATCTACCAATATACTGTTTCATTTCTCCTCGCTGGTGGGAAAGTTGAAACAGAATCACTTGTTTTGTATTTCAACAGCCGGAGTAAAAATCACTTAACATTTAAAAGAAACTTTTATGCATTTATGTAGCTAATGTGTGAAACTTTCATCTGATTTACATTTGAAGATTGGTACGATACTACCCCTTTTCTAAAAATTTCATTAAAAAAAAACTATTAATCTTTTTGTTTTTTTTTTTTTTTTGTAGAAAACGGAAAGGACAATTTGAATTTTCAATAAGTCATACCGCGTTTTCTTTCGTGTATTAAAGTAAAGTTCTTGGAGTTAATTTTGATGATAATTTATTATTTTCTTCTAACGTTAATTACATAACAGGTCGAAGCTTCCAAGGGCTGAGCATTTTTATTTAGATCATGTAAATCACTCAAATCTGATCATTCTCATAAAACTGTATTTAACTCTCTTGCGTATGTAGCATAATCAAAAGCACGAGGCATATTCTCCTCACCAGTATGGAAGCCGTTTTATTCTACGTAAGTATATAAATGAATTAGAATTGTTATTGAGCCGTCTCAGAAGATATTTTCAATACAAACTGAAAGGAAACCCAATTTGAATACCCTCAGCGACTAAACAGTTTTCAATGATTTCTCTACAATACTGTAGACTTATTATATAGATGAAAATTTTTTTTTTTATCTAAGATCGCCAGCAACATGGTGGACTGTCCATAGTTTATATCGAAGCTAAGTTTTAATGTTCCATCCCGTCCGTCAATCTCGCAATTTCATTATTTTAATTTCCCATTCGTAAGAACTAATTTAAGAAATAAATCACCAATAATTTAATAATGTGTACTTATTTATAATAGAAGCGTCTCTAGTTTCACGCAAATAACTACCAATGAAATAAACTTCCAACAATTTATCTCCGGTGCAAGTACACTTCTATATCGTGCTTTTATACTTAATGTTAATGTTAAGATTTCGCGCGACTAGGCCTCCAGGACCTTGCGGACACCGCGACCATAGTTGGTCTATTGTGCCTTCCCCTAAAGTGGTTAGGCAAAATCGAGACTTTTAACGAGCGGACAGATAATTGTTCCCCCAGTGATTTGCAGCCTTAGACCTGCAAGTGCTGGGCACTCATATATGACGTGCATCGAGGTTTCAACTTACTCTTTGCACAATCGACACTGTCGGATTTGCCTATCTTCTTCAGGAAGTGACGGAAGGGGCCATGACCAATGACTGCGTTAGCAAATAGTCTGAGCGACTGTCTGCTAAGTCCAATAAGTTGGCGCGTCTGGAAATGATAGGGGGTGTGCTACGCCAAAGGAGATCCAGTTAACTGTTTTCCTACCTAAACAGTTCCTTCCTAAAATGGATTTTTGGTAGGCCAAATGTCGGGTAGGGACCAGTATACGGACATTCCGCTCCGGTTTTAGCCAATTCGTCCGCTTTTTCATTACCGTCCACTTCTTCATGTCCACAGATCCAGACCAAGGTTACTTGGTTGTCCCTAGACAGTAGTTGGAGTTTCGAGTGGTAGCTTCAGACTAATTTCGACTCAAAAACTTGAGAGGAAAGAGTTAGGAGCGCAGCTTGGCTGTCTGAATAAATGTAGATATTGGAGTTCTTGCAGCCCTTACTTAGGCTTTCCTGAGCTCCAACCTCTATACCATAGACTTCCGCCTGAAAATGGAAGGTGAGGCATCAAGCGGAATGGATAGTTAAACATTTGCACCAACCACCCCTGCGCCTATTTTCCCGTCCTTCTGGGATCTATCAGTAAGTCAGACTTGGGCCCGTTGCAGAAGCTGGAGTCCTCTGTCGAGTATCTGGCTTCTTTCATTAATGGTTACCTTGTAACCTCTTTCAAAAGAAAGTCTCTTGGCCATATTATCTATTGTAGCTTCTAGGTCGTTAATGTTGACCTGTTCTTAGATACTGAGATGACCCACCCTGGAAGAGGTGCGCTCATCTGGCTTTTCCTTTCGAAGCATACTAACCGCTGCTTTCTCCTGAATGAAGAGGTAGAGAGGCTGTAAGCCACGAAGGGATCAAGTGCATGTTGAGGACAAGATGTAAAGGCGCCAGTGGCGCCGTATCAAGGGTTCTCCTGGTGGTTTCCTACAATGTTTTAGGTCACCACACATTTTCCCCATAAGAAAGTATGGGTCTGACTATGCCCTGGAAGCTCCATAATGTCAGACCCCACTTTTTTCCGAAAACCATGTGGGAAGAACTGAATGCCTACATAGCTTTGTTTATAATTATACAGATCCGTGGTCGCGTTTCGAGGTCCTTAAATAGTCATGTCTTTTCAGCTTTAATCTGCCTGCAATAGGACAAGGGTTATGACGAACTATTAAAAAAATAAATAAATAAATAAACAATAAAACGAAACTTATCAGTTTTTGAGGAAAAATGCCATTAACGGGATTTCAGTTACTTTTAAAGATGCCGAAAAGTAAAACAAAAACTGCAGAGCACCCACATAAGAAGGGTCTGAACTTGGCAGTATAGTTATTATTATTATAACAAAATCATAGGGTAAGTGAACCGGGGCACAGTGACGAATGAATATTATCTGTATTAAGAGGAATTTATTTATTTCAAAATATTTAAAAATAAATACGTTAACCGTTGGCAACCACTTTATTCATAAGAATAAGTAGACATATTATAGTAAAATAATATCTGTGATCAACAACTACTGACCCCCGGCGCGTCCCAGCACGCCATCGCGATCTGTAATTAGAATATAACAAGTGAAAAAGTTAGAATTGGTCTAAGACCAATTCTCATGATACCCTAGATGAATGCCCGTATGAAATTTTGTATTGTCACCTTTCTGTGCAAGTTTGATTTTTGAAGTGGTTTTTCGCATATATTTCTAGAACGATTTGTCGGACAGAAAAAATGATTATAACCAATTTTATAGGATTTCGCATTCTGAAGAAGTTTTTAGTACAATAAAAATGTCTTGGACTGATCGTTTTCACAATATACGTAAAAAACATAAATTGTTATATGGCAACACCAAGAAGAAGTCGCCCGATTTAGTCCATTTTTAAATTTTATCTGCTAGTACAATGAAAACACCATGTACCAAATTTTAGTTCTCTATATTGATGTGCTCTCAGGCAGTGTCCAAATATATAGTGGAAAACAAAAGTTTTGTATGGCAACCCCACGAATGAGTTGCCCGATTTGTCTCATTTTCGAACTTTATTTTACTTTTTTTTTTAAAGTCCGTGTACAAAATTTCAGCTCTCTAAGTATACGCGTTCTCTCTCTTTTAATATTATGAATGGGTGTCCAATCCATTTTGCTCTACCATCATTATTTCGAGGTGTTACAAACGGAATGACAAACTTAGTATACCCTATAGATTTCATCTAGGGTATAAAAAGGTACAAATGAGAACATGTCTCAGTGAGTAAAATCAAAGAACATCTAACAGAAAGAATACGCATCTCGTATATTGAAAAGTTTTATATGGCGGGTCGTTCCATTACGTCTTGTTTCACAAATTGTAAGAAAACTCTCTGCTTGTTAACGATCCGCCACTCACCGGTGGTGATATTATGACCCACGTTCACAAATTTTACAAAAACTCTGCTTTGAATGACGGCACGCCGACAGTCACCAGTGGTGAGTGGCGGCTGGCAGGTCATCATCGTCAAAGCACCAGCACAGACCAGAGACAGAGGCCTGCACTCTGCATCATGCCCATGCATTGTATTTGCTTGTTTTACCTCTTGTCTAAGAAATCGGTTCCATCAAGAATAGTTTGTTTGAGAGAATTTTCATTTCATTGCATTGCAGCAGAACAGAGGGAGAATAGTAAGATGAGCGGATGGGATAGAAATTGGTGGTTGACAAAGACAAGCAGTCTAGTAACAATCACTGTCAATTGCATTGATCCATGTGCTTGGGATAAATTTTTTCATGAATGAAGGTAGCCAAATTATGCTGCGCAAAAGTTTTTATGAAAATTTTTCAGGTACATAAATTAATAGGAAAATCGGCACGCATTAGGCAGCGTAGTGCAACATAAAACTGCATGGCTGCTGGCGTCGACGTATGTATATCTTTGGATGGTGGAGAACAGAAGGAACAGAGCAATATTCTCTCACTCTCAAATCTTTGCTTCTTCCAATAATCTGTTACCTTCAGACCGCATCATCAAATAACCCTACAACTTGTGCATTTTTAGATGCCAAGTGAAGCTTTTTGTTAAGTTATATGTTCTTTGATATATCCTAAATCTTACGCTAAAATTCACACACGCATATAAATCCTCCTAGACCATAATGAGGATCATGCTCACCCGGAGAAAACACAGTCACTCTTACTAGGCTGAATAATCTATCATGTAGGCGACCAGGTAATTCAAGTATGCTATCGCGTTGTCCGTTTAGGATAACCTAGACCTTTCACACGCGAACTCAAACTTTACTTACCTATTCATTCTTTCACTGATCACTACAGCAATTGCTTAAGCCAGGTACTGAGGATGCTAGAACCTACCTCTGGCATGAGCAATTTTAAACTACCCATGCCATGCCAATTGCATGCAGCGACAATATACATTCACAAGGATTCCTCAGAACAACATAATACGTCCTTCGGCATTCTCATGCTAATTTGTTAGTAAGGAATATAGGGAAATTCTTTTATATCCCGAGCTCCATTTTTTTAAAGAACTAAGCACTTCTTATTTATTTGTTTTATTGCTGGTTTTTGATGTCATCTATAATCAGTTTTATTCTAAACTGGCGCTTTGATAACCAGAATGCACGGTTAAGTGTTGCCAACATACGGTCAACACATATTTCACAATAAGTCTATGTTTGTTATACGAAAAGAGCAGATGAATTTTGTAATTAGAACAAGAGAAAATTTTAGCTTCGAATATGGTGTGCACTTTGTCAGGATATTAATAGATTTCATATTAGTTTTCGATAGATTTTGCATAACATGTCGGAAAAAGCCTAACGACGAGTTTTTTGCGGGCCATAATGACTAAGGACGTAGGGACATAATGACGAGTTTTTTACGGGCATAGTCATTTTTCGATTTTCACATCCTGGTAGGCTCAACAAAGAGCGGATTCAAAAGATATAAGTTTACACTAGAAAAAAATTCTTTGCAAGGAAAATGACTTCAACAATTAGTGTGTTTACCTTTTTGCAAATTATAAATAAATACTTATTTGCTCAAAAACCAAGAAATCAGAATGTTTTAAAAACAATATTTTTTCGAGTTTTATGAATACAAAAGGAATCTTGGAATGTCAACCTATTTATCCTAAAACTTCCCAAATGCAGGAATTATTTTAAAGGTAAAATATCAGATGTTTTCAGTTGGCTTTTTTCGAATTCGAAACTAAAGATGTTTCTCATTTTAGACTGCACAATTTTATTGTAAAAGCCATATTCCATTTTTCGTTACATATTTGGACACTGCCTGAAAATGACTCAAAGTAGAGAGTTGAAAATTTGTACACAGTGTTTTCATATAAATAGTAAATACAATTTCAAAAATGGGCTAAAACGGGCAACTCCTTCTTGGTGTTGCGATATAAAAATTTAGAATTTCGACGTATGCTGTGACAATGATCAGTCCTAGACATTTTTATTGTACCGAAAAGTTCTTCAGAATATAAAACCCAATGAAATTGGTTAAAATCACTTTTACTGTTCGACGAACAGTTCTAACAATATGTGCGAAAAACCCTTTCAATAATCAAACTTGCACTGATGGGAGAAATCGTCCTAGACTAATTCTACCCTGGTAGACATATCATGATGAGCTCATCAATGAGCTCCTCATGAGCAATCAGATGAACGAACTAAATTACAGAGCTATCCTCCTTTCCACCACTCTCTCCATCTCTCTAGTCAGGCTATTCATTATTATTTTTTTTTTCTTTGGGAATCTTCACAGACAGCCAAGGGCTGGTATTAGTGAAGAGCATTTCTCCTATTTTTCATCTTTTACCTTTTATTGACTAGTTATCTTTGTTACATAGTAATCAGTTTACACATCATACTATTGCAACATTTTCATGTGCATAATTCTTTATTAGTTTCTTGAACTTGTGCACTTGCTCTGCATTTTTTATTTCTTCTGGTAATTCATTGTAAATGGGTACAGCTGTATGTTTCAAACTCTTTAATTTTCTGTCTGTTCTAGCATAAGGTAAGCGTATATGTTGGCGTGATCGTGTGCCATGGTTATGTATTTCTCCATGCTCTATTAAGTTTATGTTCGACTTTATCATCTTATTTCGTATCTTATATATCATTTTAGCTTTTTCCACATAAATTAATTGTTTTAAGCTCAGGAACTTTGTCGATTCGTACAGCTCATGCGTTGGTGTAAGTCTATGTAAATTGAATATGAACTTTTTGGCTTTGTTTAATACTCTATGCATGCATTTTAGTAAGTTATTGCTACATTGTGACCAATTAATTATATTGTAAGTAATTATTGGTAGTATAAATGCGTTGTAGATTAGAATTCTTGTGTGGTGATTAAAGAAGTCTCTTCTCCTCATGATTCCTATAAGAGGTGCCACTTTTTTCCTCACATATGTAGTGTGTTGATTCCAAGTCAGTTTATCATCCATTATCATTCCCAGATATTTTATTGAGTCAACTCGTTTAATAAGTTCTCCTTCCACTTGCAGTCCAATGTCCAACTTTTGCTTGCCTTTCTGTTGAAAAACCATATAGCTTGTTTTCGATGTATTTATTGTAAGTTTGTTCCCATTTAGCCATCTTGTGTATCGTATTAAGTCCTCATTTATTTCTCTCTGTAATTCATCTCCATTTTTTCCCTTGTACAGGAAAAGGGTATCTTCAACATATATATAATATTTCGCAGTCAGCCCAGCTTCCATTAAATTTTGGATGTACAGAGAGTAGAGCAGCGGACCTAAAATTGATCCCTGCGGGACTCCAGTACTCATCACTTCATTCGAACTATAGCTGTTTTCCACTTTTGTACAACACTGTCTTGCTCGCAGATAATTACTTAGTAATTGGCTTGCCTTTCCTCTAATCCCCAATTCGCATAATATTTCTATTAATACATTATGATCCACAGTGTCAAACGCCTTCTTTAAGTCAACAAATACTCCGACAACATAATTACCAGTATCAAGTTCTTTATTAATGAACTCCATTACATCAGTCATAATAGCTGTCGTGTTGCTTTGCTTTTGGAATCCATATTGTTTTTTATCAAATCCACCACTACTTTGTATAAATGCTACTAGTTGATTATGAAGTAGTCTTTCGTATATTTTACTGAATACATTGAGGAGCGCTATAGGTCGGTAGTTATTTGGATCTCTTCTATCCCCTTCTTTGAAGATTGGCACTATGCATGTAGATTTTAGACAGGCTGGAAATTCCGCATCCTCGATACAGTTATTTATTATTCTTGTTAATGGTTCTGTAATTATGTAATGAAATTTATTCGCGTTTGAATCAAATCCGGGAAAAAGCTCATTTATTTACTTGCATCTCTTTCATTTATTTAGAAATGTATGCTGTGCTTCTCTTTTGTGCATTTTCCAATATTAGATGAGCACTTCGATGAGTACATAATGAGCGTTACGATGAGCTTATTAATGAGTATGTCAATGAGGGTGTTGATGAACTTATTAATGATCATGTTAATGAGTGTCACGATGAACTTATTAATGAGCGTAGCACTGAGTGTCACGATGAGCTTATTAATGAGCATGTCACTGAGTGTCATGATGAATTCATAAATGATAATCTGCATTTACAATTGATTTCATATTTTTTTCTGAATTCAAACTATAAGACGCTGAGGCGTAAGGATTTGGGCATAACGCCTTGTTCAGCATACCGGCGAACTGCAAACACCTTGATAGTTTTCAGTCAAATTAGTATTGGTTTACATAAAAACTGCCCCTTGCGGGGCAGAAGAAAAGGTACAACTGTGAGCAATTTCTACTAGGGTAAGGCATGGCGCCGAGTTAACATGATCAATATACGTAAAATGATAATTTTTCAATCTACATATGTATTGCCAAGTTGATAGTGTAATTGTCGTAGGTAAACTGTTCAGCATTTATGAGATGAGATGCTTATAATTATCCAGTATTGCTGAAAGACATTCAGATATTTTGCAATTTAAAATAATCTTGTGAAATAGAGTATATAAATATATAAATTGCCTAGATATCATTATTAATAGACCAGATGCTGCTAATCATAAAGAATCAACTTAGAATATTTAGCATAAGTATAAAATATATCGGTAAAGCATTATTAATGAAATGAGTAAACATAGAAAATAAAATAAATCTGCATTTCCCTACAAAGAATGCTCATCTGAAATCGAAGCTCTAATACATGTTCTGGTATTGCTTTTAGGTGAGAGAGTTTTCCTGTTTCAGTAAAAACAAGCAAACCAGTATCTTCCCCCTACACTTCTATGAACACATCTTCTAAGTATAAATATACACCATAAAACAAAAATGAATCAAAACATAAACAGAATGAAGATAGAAGGCATGTGATGGCGGTTATCCTTAAAGCAAGCAGTAATTATATTTTTTACTCTTATTTCATGTATGCCTTTTCTCATAAATCACTACTATCGTAGAGAACATATATATAAAAAAAAATTCTCCAACCATTTTTTTACATTGCACATTAGATTTCACTAAATTTAATCAAAAATGAACGCAGACGTATTTTCGTTATGTCGGTTTCAACATAAATTCCCCCATATGCTTTGTAAAGATACAAATTCGTCATAAAGTTTTTCCATCCTCTATGCCGCATCATCTGTAGATGATAAAAAGGCAAAAAAAACGTGGAATCTATTTTATAGTGTGAGGAGATTACAAAAATTCTGTTATTTCATGCAGCTTTAAAAGGACGAACTTGGGATCAGGATGGACATAATCTCTTTTCATTACGCCCGAGTGGTTTTCCAAGCTGGGGATGACTTTGTTCAAAAACTACCAAATGCACTTTACTTCCAGGAGACCAAGTAAGATATAGAGCATGGACGTGAATTTTGTGGGCTCTGTGTCATAATTTATCACAGGATGCTCTATAGCTAGTGCAGAGAATTTAATTTCAACTACTCCCTGGATCAGAGCCCACTAAACGCAGAAAATGTAAAACTCATCCCATTCTCCCTGCGGTTAACTTCAGCTGCAGGAAGGACTAGAATATTTATGATGCAGACGAACTTTTACTTGTTCCTATAATCACAAGCAGTTTTTTTTCCCAAGAAGCATCTCCTTTCTCTTTGAAAGCAGGCAGGAAAATCGCGAAAACTTTAGATAGGGAGTTGAGGAGAACACTTTCCTTAGCAATTATGGCATCCGCTTCACACTTAATATTTGCCCTTTTCATTAAGGCGGCGAGGAATTTTATTTCCTTGTTACTTCAGAAATCTAATTATGTGCGGCATTCGCTTTTGAATCCTTTCGAATATATTTTTATTCTGACTGTAAGTAATTTCAATTGAAAGCTATTTGAAAAGATCCTATCTGAGCATAGCGTAAATATACTTTCGTATCCTGTCTCAGACAGTCCATCAATTTCCTTCAAGTCATACAGTATTGATTGAGTTTCTTAACCTGGTCCATTGTCAACGGAGCTGTCTTTTTGTACAAATCATCCTATCAATGATCTCTGTTATTTATCATGTACGTCAGAGTATACAATGACCCGAAACGTTACATTTGCGACACTTATTTTATCCTCAGACATCTGAAAAAATCCTAGCTACTATGCCAGGCATGGTATATGGATGGAAAGTATTATTAGTTTCCAAGACTGTTGTCTGGTGGAGCATTCATTGGAAGAAAGTCATTAAAAGTGAAGACGACAGTCGACAGGATACAGCTCTTGATGTCTTGACGTAAATGTGCATATGTGAAGGAAACGATTAAGTAAAACATAAAAGCAGTGTTGGGTGTAGTAAAATGCAGTCACTTATCCGGCCTTGTTTCTGAATCCTGACTTTGAAAAAGCTTCTATTGTCTAGCTGTAGGGTCTAGACCGCTTTCGATTTGCAAACATTAAATATCTCGTCGTAAACGACAGTCACACATGGTTCATGAGAATCTCTTTTGCGGTTGAGTTTAACATGTTGATGAATCCTCATTCTTCCGCATTCCTGCCTTCGTACTATGAGAATATTTTTAAAGTTGAAATGTATGTTATGAATGCGATTATGTAATCAATAACAACATAATACGTACATGAATCTATAAAGATTTTTAATTCTTTTCTTTCTCACTGTGATTAGTGCAATAATTCTAAACGATGAGATATTGGTAAAATTCTGTGAAAGTTTATGACATTCTTATGGAATGCCTATTGTATGCTGATCTCTAGGTCTAGAAATATTCAAAATTGTCATATCCTTGGCTAGATTACATTAGTCTGAAATATTTGAAAAACTATACAAATAAAGTACAAGTAATCTACAAGGAGGCTATCGGCATGCAAACTTATATACCATATATACTCCGACAGCCGCTCCTATTTCAAAGCTGGTTTTGACTGTATAGCGATGTCCTAAATCAAGTATCGATAGCAGGGACCGAAAATAACTGGTATTTTGAAAATTTTAAACGAAAAAAGCTAGGATAAATCATGATCGTGAAATTTAGTGGAATATACCAAAAGATGTCTCGTGAAACCCGTTTCGATTCCTGTAAAGCTTTTGAAAACTTAACTTTGTATTACAAAAAGCTAAAAAAATCAAGCTGGAAAGGCTTTTTATTTTATCTGGCAAAAATAAAAAGTCAGCTCGGATTTTTATTTTTTTTTTGCACAAATATAAATCCAGCTTAGCTTTTTATTTTTTCGAGGCAAGCTGGCTTCTTATTTTCAGGGACCGAATCAGTTCTGAATTTTTACGAAAAAAGCTTAATTTACTTGTTATTCCTGACCGGTAATAATTTTGAAGCTAGAAAAGCAAGCGCAACGGCTTGATATTTTTTTTCTAGTCAAGCTGGCTATTTTTGCCAGATAAAACAAAAAGCCAAGCTCGCTTTACATTTTCGCCAGATAAAATAAATAGTTTTTTTAGCTTCAAGTTATTATGGGTCAGGAATAACAGGTAAAGTTGTCTTTTTTCGTAAAAAGTTATAACTGGTTCGGTCCCTGATCGATAGATAATCAAGTAACCATTAGATGACTACCAAGCGGTGACGGAACATGACGGGCCATGACGGCAATAAGACTGCTGACTACTTGACTAAGAACGGAGTATATGGTAATCACCATCTAGCGGACCCAAACTCTTTTACTGCCTTACAAAAAGGCACCTAGCAGGAGAAATAATGTCCAAAACCCACTAAAGTATATGCTTCAGAAAATTGCCAAACCAAAGACGATAACTGTCGATTCTATAACGAAGAGGTGAAATCGCGCGGATCACGTACTCTGCTAATGCGCAGGACTTGCTCGCCAAAGACTCCAATATCTGGGTAAGGTATTCGAAACCCAATCAAACGTGTGAAAACTGACCCTAATGAGGTAACAACCCTTCTAAAACAGACAAACTTGGATGGGATTTAACACGGAAGGGGCAGAGCAAAATAATTCTTTTAGGTCGCAGTATAGGACGAATAATAATAATAACAGTATCGTATTCAAATCTTCGTAAACAATTTGTTTTTGCATATTTCAAATACAGTTTAATGTAATTAAGTTATAGCTTCGCACTCAATACCGGTTTGTACAAGATAGCTTGGTTCCTGTATGGGATCACCAAATGTTTTAATGTGCAAAAGAATAGTTCCTGGAACTATGAAAAAATGCTATGTATGTAATAAGCTGATGTAAAACCCCTTGTTATTTAACAATACTGTATTTTTGGCACGTGCGTAACGGAACAGTTGCTATAGAATCGTTCACAAGCCACAAGTGATGATATTATCTTTAGTGGATTATGTTAGTGTAGCGGTATGTTAAAATCAAAACGATTTAATAAAAAAATCATGGGAAAAGGTTAGCTTAAGCACTCTAATTCGCTGCTTAGTACTTATCTATACAGTAAATCTAGAAAAATCTCCAAATTTATGATATTAAAGGATAATTCGCAGGTATTGTTCAGGATTCATAAGAATCCTAATATTAACACATGTATATCAACACATGTACATACTGACCTAAAGAAAAGAAAAAAAATTGCACGTTGAAATTGTAACAATTTTGCAGAGAGATGAGCCAGATAACTGTCCACGTGCAGTACATTGCATTCACGCATGGTAATTTTTTTTATCGACCTAAAGCAAAATTGCATCAGAAGTTTAAATCAACAACGCTGCAGTGAAGTGAGGTAGCCAGAAACAACTGTACATGGGTAGTACACTGCATTTTTCATGGTAAGTTGAAAACGAATATAAAAAAAAAAATTAGTCAACAACAAATTTCTGATTGAATTGTAGTTTAAACAATAGAAAACGAAGTGCAGCTGCTATGCCAATTTTCCATGCGCCTTTGAATGCCGTTCTTTGGTGCCATGAGCAACCCATAGCTATATAAATCGGAATCTGACTTGACTCTGTCTCTTTTTTAGTTTGACCGAATAAGAAATTTACTAACAAAACCTGTATTCTGGGCAGCGACTGGGATATAGAATAGCCGAATTCCAAAACTCAATAAAATAGAGAACCAACCTGATCAAGTGCCTAATACTGAGCTGGTGAGTACATTGTCAGATACAACAAAATTTTCTAACATAAAATTGATTTAATCTTAATTATTATTTTACATATATTCAATATTGAATTTATCTCTATATATATACATTTAAATAATAATTGTGGTTTTGAAATAACATTACCAGGCACATATACATTATATATTAATTACAAATTGTAACATTTATGGAATTTCAAAAATCTAATTTGAGTGCGAGTTACAGTATTGTGAACTTGATGAACCAGAAAACAAAGCCACGAAAATTATTGACTTTGAACCAGGGTTGTAATTTCCATCACACATTTTCATTATTTGCGTGTTCGCTCTGACTACGGGCAGAACAGGTATATTCCAGCTAATCCGTTTTGGGAAGTATAGAAATAAATGTCTTGAATTTATCCTGTACAAGGCATTTTAAATTAATATTAAATTACTATCACACAAATGCTGCTAAGTGAAATTGAAATTCATTCAATTTATTAACAAAAATAAAAAATTATCACTTGACCAGAATAATTTCACCAAATTATAATGATAAGCAGATACTTCACCACAAAAAATCGCTGTAAGCTTACTCTTACCGTAGGCAGATTGTAAGACAATTTTCACGATTTACATTAAGTGAAAAAACTCAAAGATAACTTGAACAAAAAAAGGAAAACTTGTACTTGTTGGCACGATCTGAACTTGCTGAACTCGAAAAAATTAAGAGAGCAATCCAAGTCATGTCGAGGCAAGTCAAGTGTGTTTTGCGCCGATTTTTTTTTTATTTGCGTTGTCGTTGTTTCCCTCGATGTTATCTCTATTTGTCCTTATTTGTTCGTTGGGGCTCATCTTTAGCCTTCAGTTGGGTTTGCTGTCGACTTTTGTCCTCTTGTTGAAATGTGTCCTTTGAAACTTTCCAACTTTCCGTTTTACTGTCGTCATTTGATTTACAGTTGATGCCAAAATTAACCTAATGACAAGTTAAGAAGCAGTAGAGCAAAATTGGAAAATTTCTGGTGTTTTTTTAGTAATTTCATATACTTTCGTCTTTTACATGAATGGGGGAAAAGAACGTGGCTATGCATTATTGCAGTGCGACTGAGCCAACGAGTTAGAAACAAAAATCGAGAGAACGTAGGATTACCCGAACGACAAAATCTTATTCAATCCCTCAAAATCCTTTCAAACTATTCATTCATAATAATGTACATCAGGTCACACCAGAGCTGGGCAATACTTACGTAAAAAAAGACTTAAGTACTACTTTTACATTTTCGTTACTTATTACTTATACTCAATACTTTTGAAATGCCCCTACTTAGTACTTGAACATAAGTACTTGCCTCTAATAGTTTTTGTGAGTGTAGCAAGGAGAGGTGAAAGTTTTACTCTACTTGCAGCACCGAAAACTATGAAAAACTATAAATAGTAGCCACTGGTACCACATAATATAGTTTTCAAAGGGTATTTATTTATTAATATCTATTAACTGAACTCGATAAACTTCATTATATTACTTCCAACGTACAAAGATTCTAAAACAGTACTTTAAAAAGTACGTCATAAAGTACTCAGTACTTTTTATAGACTTAGTACTTAGTTACAAGTACTTTTCATACATGCGGTACTTGTACTTACGTTGAAGTACTCAGGCCTTCGGTATTTGTACTTGTACTTAAGTACTTTTTCTTTGGTACTTGCCCAGCTCTGGGTCACACTACCTCCCATTTTTAAGAAAAAGATAAATTTCGCTTTGGCTCATATGCTGACAGGAGATGTATAATTCCTCTCAAATAAAATCCTCATTTTCCCGAAAATATCAGAGAATCCAGCGTGAGTTCTCCCACTTAATCTCTTCATAGCAAAATGAATGTAAATAGAAACACGTGCGGTTCAAATATCATAGGATTACAGCAACAACATGTTTCCATTTACAGCAACAACATGTGACCAAAAACTGCCAATATTTTATGAAAACCGGTTTTACAAAAGCGCGGGAACATTTTATGAGAGTAAAACGTGAAAACTCCGCCACTTTTCATTTATTTACGAAAATGAAACATTTGCCATTCTGTTTCGTTACATGAAATTTGCGCTTTCACATTTTTTATCTTTATTCATAAAAGTTTTAAAGAGAGTTTGATTTTTTTTCGATTTCGTTTTCTTTCTTCTTCCTTTTCTTGCCGTGTGCATTTTAAATGTAAAACATTCGGAAATCTCGCCTGCTTCCTAACTTGTCATTAGCATAGAGAAAGTATATATAGAGAATTCACTTAAACAGCTGTTCAATAAAAATGGGATTATCCATCAGAGTAGGCGTCATTTGAAAAAATATGAAAAAAAAATGAATCCAAATTTTGAAAGAAAGAATTGCATATAGCATTTAAGGAAATTGAACACGTGTGCGACAAAGAGAAGTATAGTTGTTTTTTTCTGAAGGATAATGTTTACATTTTTCAATAATCAAGCACGTTGTTTTTTACACACTGGTGAATAAGGGTGTAGTGGTTCACTATTGTCTTTTACACACTGGTGAATAATGGTGTATTGAACAGATGTTCAAGAGATTGCTCTATTAGTATACGCTCGTCGGTCATTATGTTAACTTTCCTGATGCGCCTTAAGCAGGATTTACATTATGATGACATCCAATTTTGCAGAAATTGTGAGGGAGATCGTTTATTGAAATTTAAATGCTGCGGAAGCAACATCGCAATACCTAACACGTACTCTACTTTTTATGGCAAAACTCTCAAACTGCCTAATTGGAAATTTTAATCGTTTTTTCGTAGAAATTCAAAGACGGATCATGAAAAGAAGTATAATTTTACAATTTCTAAAATATTGCATAAAAGCACGCAGGAGTTCGAAGCAAAGGATGAGATTATATCGAAAAAATTTGTCGCACAATATCAGGTGGTACTGTAATTCTACAATCATCATTTTGGTACGATAACGAAATTTTTATTTAATAATTATTTCATATAGTAATCAAAAAGTTCAGTAACTAATTTGCTAATATGTAAACGTCAATTCACTTCATCCACTCAAGTGCTCACATGAAAATAATCCCACTCCACTACCGAACTAACGCCGGTGAAGATAATTCCAGTCCGGTTCGTGTTCACATGACGGATTTTCTCAAAGGCGGAACAATTCTAGCAAATTATAAAGGAAAAGCACCACTGCAGTCAATCTGTAAACACACTACTCTCTGCTTGTGGACAGAAAACTACCTCAGAAATAACTTCAATATTTTCCATAAAGCAATATTTAATAACTTTCAATTTCGCAATATTTAATTACAAACTCAAAACTTACTTTTGTTTATTTCGACAAATAATTTTACTTGACAGATATGTATATGCCAAAAAATTATAGCAACAAAACAGCAATATGGCAGCTCCAGTAGTCGAAATTGACAAACTAGGGTTGCCAATAAATATGTTTTAGTTTCAGTAACTATAAAAACTCTATGCTTGAGGTCTTTTTATGGTTCCGGACACGCACACAGTGACAAATCGACGTCCGGAAAAAATTCAGGACGCGTTTGCTTCTCTCGTCACTCATAAATAAATTTCCGTATACGATGCACTATCTCCCTCACAATTTCTGTAAAACTTGCATGTCATCATAATGTAAATCCTGCTTTATCAGCCGTACCTCATGTCGTTCTCCTTTTTGGAGTTAGTTGTTAGAGAGTGATCCATCCAAAAGCTCGGCCTTATATAGGGTCTGAACTGCTATTTTTTTATGTGGAACCCGCAACCATAATGCAAATTAGTCAGAATATTTTATCTTTCAGTAGCTCAGCTCCTAATATCATTTGATGAGGAATATTAACATCAATCTTTTTCCATCAAAAAACTTCCATCATTAATTAATTTCATCGAATAAAAATTAAAATTCCATATTTTGCTATAATATGGCGCAATTAAATTCTTGTCGTCCATGTTGAGAGAATTCGATGTGGAACGTAATTTTTCACTTTCTCATTTCCATTCGCTATCTCTTTTCTTCTCATTAGTTATATGAGAAATCATAGATCAGTAAATAGATTTTTTTGGAGATATTTTAGTACTTTTTTTAACGCCGCCATCGTGTTTTTCGTTAAAAAAAAATACCGCGAATTCATGTGTCATATGTTGGCAGTACATGAATTCTGACAGTTCCGCCGTATTTACAAGTTTTGTTTCGCGGTCGCGAGTTTTCCGTGTGTTGTCAGGGAAAAGAGGCAGCTAACACTAAGGTAAGTTGTGCAAATCGTATTGTGTGCATTATTTAGTATATGTGTAGAATTTGATTATAACAAAATCTCATTTGTTGAGAAACTTGCAATCTCAACCTGTATTCAGTTGAGATTTTTAATTTTTGATTTTCGGGGAAAAACATCTCGGGAGGTTGTTTTTGTGCTAGAAATCCATGCATGAATTTCGGTTTTATTAAGTTACTACGCTTTAAAATCCTTTAAAAACTCCATTTTGAGTTAACTGTTTTTCCTTGAGACAACTGTCAAAAGTGAAAATTTTTGTGTAATTTTCCTCGAAATTGTTCACGGGAAATTATTTTGTTATAATTAAAGTGTTCTATGATCATCTTTCAATAATTAGTGCAAATTTCAAGTAATGGAAATTGAAATTTAACTAATTATTACCAAATTTACATTTCCCATAGTGCTGTTATTGCTTTTTGCATGGACTTTGTTTATGTTCATTTGGATGAGGAAATTTGGAAAATTTGATGATTTTCTGTGTAAATTGGTTAATATTTCTTGCTCTATAAGTAATTCACTCTTTAATTCATATAATTAATTCATATTTTCTTTTCATTTTAGCTAATTTTATATGTACGTATATACGTAGGTACCTGATCAGCATAGAAGGCACCTATATGCCAGTCCATTTCCCTGGCTTATACTTAAGTTAAGTATTTTAAATTAATTTCGATTTTTGTTAATTCCTTTTATTTTCTTTTTAACTTCGTTCATCGCTGAACAAAAACAATTGATACCATATCGCTCTATAAATTTTCGGTATATGGTTCACCTTCTCTCAAAATAATTGTGATATTATCTTGTTTAAATCATTTGATTCTATCTATGTCTTATTGGTCATGTATATAAGGTTCTCTGTGGTGGCCATAATGAAAATGACCATTACGGCCACCAGCTATTTTGAAAAATGCAATTTGTATTTTCTGTCACACTTTTTTTTTTATTGACTTATTTATCTATAATTGTAGCGTATTTCCAAAGCCTTGCACACACCGTTTCATAAAAAGCAAAGACGAAATATGGTGGGGCTGACTTATCGTGCAGTGTCAAGTTATATTAAATTTTAAAATAGAACGTACTATACTACCTATGTAAATCTGTTATTTTTTAATGTGGTATTACTAAAGGAGATCTGTTACTTCCAATTTAGTTGAAATATCCAACTTTTGTACCTTCTCTAAATAAATTTTCGCATACGCTTCCATATTAACAACAACGCCCTGTTATACTTATATTTTATTTCTTATATATTTAATTCTATTCAATTCAATTAATTTTATTAGGAGGTTGTATAACAAGATAATACAACCTTTTTGTGTACTATACTAAAAAGGAAGTAGCTATATCATACCAAAAACAGAAAATAAACAATAGCTATAAATAATTTAAAATTCAGTCAAAAGCAAAAAAGTACGTAAATATAATTATAGTTCAGATAATTAAGCCAATATAGAGAAATGTGAAGAAAAAAGAAATTATATAGAAAGGAATTGAATCGCATTCATACACGTAGTAGGACTGTCGGAAACTAGACCCGAAAAACCACAATATCAACTATGAAGTGCTAAATACTGAAAAAAAAAATCCTCTTGCAAATTCTCGCACCGCTCGTCCTCTGAATAACCGCAGGAAGTGAGCTCCAGATGCGTACAACTTGAACAAACTATGAGTTTTCATAGACGGAATATCTATGATGCGGAATAGAGATGTTTACGTTCTTTGAAGAATGCATGAAGATCAGTTCGTCATTGTGATATGATGGCTTTTTGTTGTAAATTACCTTGTGTCAAAATATAATTTGTTTACGGATGAGCGTCGTATTTAAGGAGCAGCCACACAAAGCATTTAACTTACGAGCGCATGTAGAATCTAAATTCGGGAATATTACACATCTCACTGTAAAATAAGGTTGGAGTAAAATCTTTCAAGCTTCATACGAATAGATTTAACCACAACCGACGGAGTCCCATATAAATTTTAGCAACAGTGCTGTTAACTTAGTCACATCAACTCATAGAAGCAATAAGAAGAACTCCAAAACTTTTAACTGCGTTGACATTCGTTAAATTGACAGAGTTCAGGAAAGTAGGGTGGATATTGGTTGTATCCGAACTCTGCCTATAAATTGCCATTGCATGAGATTTTTTAGGATTTAATGCTTAGAGATTGTCTTCTGAGTTTATGAGGTCGACATAATCTTCAATCAGACCTATAGGCCGACTGAAGTACAATTGAACACCATCGGGCGTAAAGATGTATATTACTATACTTAATGTTTTCAGGGAGATCGTTTATATAAAGACTGAAAAAGGGGGATCAAGTATGGCCGAGGAAGCGAAATTGAAAGTTGTGCAAAGTTTCGACAGAAGCCTATGTAGTGTGCTGTTCACACTGAAAGCCTTGGAGAAGTCCAATAGGTTTAACACGGTCAACCAATTTTTGTCCAGACATTTAGGTATATAGATAGTCACTTTCAAAAGAGCAGTCTCACAGCTATGGGAAGGTCGAAAGCCTGACTTTCATCGGGTTAAAAAATTGTTGGTGTGTAAGTATTACAGGACCTGTGAGTACAGAGGCTTCTCGAGAGCCTGGGACAGACATAGGATGCTTATTAATTTATAGTCATTTGGGGGACTTTGGTTTGGCTATAAGTAACACATTCGCAATTTTTCATGATGCAGGAAATTCGGAAGTAGTGAGACAAGTTTCTCAGATGAGGGAGGAGTTGAGACAAATGAGTCCTACTGAGTACGAGAAGACTCTTGAGGTTCAGGCAGTAAATTTTCAGATCTGCAAGACTCTTTTAAAGCTAAGTTACCAATATCATGAGCCATAGAACCGAAAAGCGCCGAATTCTTCTTGATGAATACGAACCAATATCGCCCTTGACCTGCTTAATAGTGCGCCTGATATCCTCAATGACAGGTATAACTAGCACACTGTTAGCACTTGACGTTAAAGACGCGTCACATATTATTACCACAGAGTGAAGATCATCTAAGCTGCTCGATACAAGAGACATTTTTGATGAAATGTCATGAGTCTTTTCAAGTAGCGCAACAGAATTAGAATTCAATATCTCAGTCAGGCTTAGAAGATTATCCATCTTACAGTTCAGGATATGTACATCGTCATAAAATTGTTGAAATTTAGATAGATCAGCAAAAAACCGACTGATTTTATCAAGCATAAAAGACTGGTCCCCACAGATTGCTTGCGAAGAAGCTTTCATAAGACTTAGGACATGACAAGGCTTGATATCAGAGCATTCACTAAAGGTGGTGTGGCCAGAAGATAAAGTATTTCGCTTCAAGCATGTAGCATGGAAAATATTGCCACAGACACCATCACATTCTACCTCCTCGCCACTGATATTAGTGGAGCAGATTCTGCAAAGTGCCATTACAAACCAATTAAATTAATTTAATCTAACTGGGAGTACAACTGGAGACAATTTATGTAATGATGCTATAGTTAATGAAATTTATAATTCACAATTAGCTTCATAAATCTCTGATTAGTAGATCTGTTTTATTGATTATGGCTGTGAAAATGGATGTAAAAGTCCAGCTCAACGAAAAGATCGAGTATGCGATGTATTAGGATCGGCATCTCTGGTTGGTTAAGCTTTATGGCACTAAATAAAGCTTACAATTATAATGAAAAAGGCGCAAAGAAAGATAACCTCAAAAATTTTAATTTTAATTTTAAGAATTTAACTATATACTTAATAGCCATGCGAAATGAAAGTGAATTAGTCAGTTGAAAATCAATCCACAGGTATACAAGGTCCCACGAAGTATTAATGATACATAAGCTTCAACAAAGAGACGATGTCAGCAGATTAATAACACAACTAAACCACTGATTACTCAGGGAATTTAGGATTAAAACTCTACTTGCACATGAAAAGGACAGAATTTGTGGAAAAATTAAATCACTTTATACATAAAAAAACAGAACAAACAGATAACAATTTTTACACAAAAGAAAACAATAACAAAAGAACCGGATACTCACATGCAAATCTCTTCTTCTTCTGGAGGGTAAACAATCGGCCTTAAATTAGCCTACGTTCGGGAGACCTCTCGGCGTTCCAAACCTCGTCTTCAATCAATCAATCAATCAATATCCAAACACGTCAGCCCGTTGGACGAAATTCGTGAATGTGTGGTCGAGAAACCAGACACATAGATTCGTCGTCGATCGCAATAATTGAGTCTTTTGTATTCCACTAAGAAAGGAATTTTGACATCGAATTACCAGTATATCATAATTAGATCAAGATAATCCAAAAATTAAAATCTAAATCTGGAGATGGTGGATCTCTGGTTTTAACAAGGCGATTATATTAATCATACAGCACTAGAAACAATCGTGCTACTGCCTACACAATTTCCATGGCGAGTAATATCTTACGATACAGTGACATCACTTGGCTGTTGAAATCACGCTACCTAACCCCCCAAGACTTCGTTTTCTTAAATTATTTGAGAAGTAAAACTTTCGATTTTCTAGTACTTTTATGTGGCAGCCTAAGTTGAATGACACATCGTAAACAGAGAGGACAGAATTGACTATACAGAAATTTATTCTTGAAATTACTTTCTGATTTCACTGTTGTAACAGTCAAAACCAACTAATTACTTTTGCATAAGTTCGCTTATATTTTCCAGCAACTTATAAGATTTCAATTCACTCTAACATCACAAATATCTTTTAATCTTAATTAAATACCATTATCCAATATAATCTTTTACTTAAATTACCTTACGACTTTTCTCCTTAACTCACAAAGGAAAGCACTGACAACAAGAGTTTGCATATTGCAGAAACTTTTTAAATCCGTAAGCAGAATGAAATTTGCCCTGGGCACGGGAGCCAATCTGGACATTGGGTATACAATCAACAAAGGATAAAGGATGAATGGTGTGCTGTGAGCTCTTCAAGTACTTTTGCATGCCATAGTACGTCCATGTCACTTCACCTCTATCTCAACCGTCTGTATGTTTTACCAAAAGGATAATGTCTTATTTGCGTTAAGCATTTTCTACTCAAACTCGTTATCCAGTTGGGCGTGCTGCACCCCATACATATACATATGTGCAAAAGCAGGCAGTATAGGCACGACTATTCCTGACTGAGTTTACTAAAGCGGAATCCCAGTTGATGTCAACAAGGTCATTCTGATCAAATTTCTGCTCTATGAGGGCTTAAGTTGGGTGCACTTGAAAACGACAATATAGGATTATTGACGATGTAACAGGATTTTTGTTAGATGTGTACGCTACAGTATTAGATTGCATATTTGACTTTCTAAAAATCATTTTGTTTTTCTATATTGTATTAGTTTAGATTTTGTCTAAAACTAATGTTCTTAATCTCACTGGCAATACAACTGTTGCATTCAGTTGAATAAAAAATGTATGCAGAAAACTATTCTAGGTTGGTTTATATCAACTATACATGACAATTTGAAAGTTTACCTAACTCAATTCGAGTTAAATACTATATCGAACGTCATTTATAAAATGCATGCATTAACTTTTGAAAAAACGCATAAAAAATTGCTTAACTTTAATATACAAAAGACAACTATAAGTTTATCAAGCACTAAACACTATTTTGTAGAGGAAAGTGTGCCCAATGGGAAATCTTATGTCAAACGCTTGTAAAGGGAAGCGCTTCCACACCATAGCCAGACAATTTAATTTCTGAAGCGCTCTCTTACCATAGCTAAAGGAAACTTTGCGGAAGCAGATGTCTTCTCTGAGTTTAGGATTATTCGTTCTTTGTTGTGAAAAGATGACTCATATGCATCTGAAAGCGCAGCAGAATTTTCATTGTTTGGTAATCAATTGGAGTGTGTGGTTGTTCAAATATCCTTATTTCTTTGTAATTCACATGGATTTAAAAATAAACGGATAGCATTAAGAATAAAACTAAAATTTTTAATAAAACTTTTTCTCTATATTCCCTATAAGCGCTCGAAGAGGCCTACCTTAAAAGCGCTCCAAGAGTGCACCCTGCAAGCGCTCCAAGAGTGCTCTCTGCAAGCGATCCAAGATTGCCACCATACAGTCAACTTGCCACACTTTAAATACACTCCTCTACTCGATTTGAGGTTATATGTTAATTCCTAATATTAAAAGCTTAATGAGCTGCAGCAACTTAATCTCTCATCTAACTTCGATAATAGTTTCGAAATGGTTTTCCATAATTGTTTTTAATAGATTTGGCTAGAAGATTCACATTCGACAGGAAAGATAGGGAACCTATTTTGATAAAATCGCTTTCAACGAATTTTGCTTCAGAAATTGTGGGCATTTGATTATATTCAATAAAATAGTCTCATACTATTGAGCATTATTTTTGGGTGAATTTTAAAAACATATCTCTCATAGTGAAAATGGTAATTACCATAATCAGTTATTATTCGAAGGCATGCTCTCTGCTATTTTTAAATGATATTGAACACGTGGATCTATTTGAAAATGTGATGCATCTTATATGCTAATGCCTTCAAAAGGTACCACACGTTCAATTTTTCACTGTTAATTATCCTGCTGGAAAATTCACCCCCACTTAATGGTATCCTGTTGAAGTGATATACGTCAGCAAGACATTTTCAAGGAGCTTGATATAGGTGTCCTGGCTCGTGGTTCCCGTTATTTATGCATCTACACATCATCACCCCAGTCGGGTGCTTTACTCTGTCTTCACTTGGGTTATTTTCCGCACAATACTTATCGCTGTAATTTGGGTGGGGAGCGTTAATACGCTTTAAAAAAAATGACGACAAATAATAAAAGGACCTACTTTTTCTAAACATCTAGTGTTAAGTTTTGATAATTCTTAATGAACGACGCTTCAATTTTCGGAACGCACCCATTCAACGTAGAAACGATTGACGTCCTTCAACCTAGCGATTTCACCACGAGAAGGAGTTTTCTGCGAGGAGCCTCAGATTGGAATCGCCATGCACCTCGAAAGGCATGCCACTGTTTTCCAGGCAGAAATCAAGGCCATTTTTGAAGCGGGAAGGCATCTCGTTAACTCAGACACTGAGAATAAGGAGATAGCCATTTACAACCAAACTAATAATGGAGTGTAAAACCACCCTGAAGTCTATCGCTCGGAATAACAAGGTAATTGTGCAGTGGGTGCCATGGGTACAGCAACATTAGCGGGCACGAAAGGACGAGTGAGCCTGCACGCCTTGGTGCAGCCTTGAAGGAACCTGCTTCCATAGTCGGGATTTCACCAAAACAGCTTGTCTTAATAATCTCAATTTGGGCTGACCGCCAACACAATCGCCTTTGGTTAGAGGACCTCTTCAGTAGAATAACAAAGGAACTGTGGGGTAAACACAACCCAAATCAAACTAAGAAGCTCCTAGGACTTAACAAGCCAACCATGAAAACTCGTGTGTCTATTCTCACTGGGAACTCTTCCCTCAGGGGCACCTTGCCACCTTCATAGGCTGAGACTTGTTGATGTCCGGGACTCTCAGGAATACGATACAGACAAGGGGCTTGAGGGTCAATACTTAAATTTATAAGAGCATCCAGTTGGGTCCTATGAGTAGCTCCTCCTTCAACCTAACGACTTCATCACGAGAATACATTCCGCCTTTGATAAATGTCAGGAGCGATACTATTTGTATTTTGCCTCATTCCTTAAAACTTAATAATTTCAATATCCAAAAATAATAAATCTCTACAAAAGCCAAAAGAAAATTTCATCAAAAACTTAGACGCAGAGAGTTGAAATTTTGTATACTGCATTTTCATAAAAGTTGCAGACCACCAAATCGCACCATCCTTGGTTTTATAAGGCAACACCAATTAGGGGTGGCCCAATTTATTTCATTTTTGAAATTTATTTATCATTTTTAATAAAAACGCTGTGTAGATAATTCCAGCTACCTGCGTCGACGCGTTCTTATGCAGTGCCCAGATATATAGTGATAATCTAAATTTTTGTAGGGCAACGCTAAGAAAGGGTTGTATTTGCAATTACTCTGAAAACATAGTGTATATAATTTCAGTTCTCCCCGTTCGTAAAGCTTCGTATGGCAACCATACGAAGGAGTTGCGCGATTGCTCCCATTGTCGAACCTACATTTATTCTTTTTTAAAAAGGCCCGTGTGCAAAATTTCAGTATCTACTCCGTCTCTGTTGCCGCCTGCAACTACTTTTCCGGAAACCAAATTGTCTGCTATTTTTACCATTGATCATGAACTATAATTCACTGCTGCCACACCAAAAATCAGCCTTTATATTGCGTGAACGGGAATGCTATGTACACTTTAAAAAATAATAGGACAATTCCATAAATTTAAGACACGTTTTTCCCTAAATATAAATGTACTTTTTTCATATATAAAGGGAAAGTCAGCTTAATTTCGTCAAATTAATGTACAATGCAATGGATTTAGGTATTTATATGTATAAGGTATGTAAAGTTTCCGAAATGTTAAGCTCTCTTGGATATAAAGACGAGAACATTCAATAAATTAGGTATTATGCTACATTTTTTATGCAAATTTATTTTCGTTTATATAATTCAGACATTGTTTTTGAAAACAACTCATATATTGTTTTTCAATATTTTTTTGACCGTGCCAGGCGCACCAACATAACTTCCGTATTACTTAGTAGTATGGGCAATAAAAAATAAGCTATTCAGCTCATTTGGCTGGATTACATTAGCAACGCCGGCGTGGTTGTCGTCATCGTCGTCAAACGCCGAAGAAAACGCCGGGCAAGTTATATTAACACTTAATTCATCTTAATTTCCCCTACATTTTAAAGGTGAGTTATTTGCTTGTAATCTCTGCCGGTTTACAATAAAATTTTAAATAATAAAAAAAAAAGATTTTCTTTTCTTACAAGCCCACATTTTTTTAATATAAAATCATTTATTTTCAGAAATTTAAATATTGTTTAATTTTTTCATGTTTTTTCATAATAGATTTAGATCTTCCATATTGGCATCAGTGGAGCGCCTGCGTGAAAATTAGGATTAGAGATGGGTCGACGACCACGCTGACGACGACGACGACGACGCCGACATGGATAATGTAATGCATTTCATACATCTCTAAATATTTTTGACATAAAACGACGACCACGCCGGCGTCGGCGTTGTTAATGTAATCCGGCCAATTCTAATGTTTTTTAAAGGGGGTGGTGTTCTATCACCTATGGTGGAGTGTGGTGCTATCACCTATTCCCTACATTTCAGAGAATAGTCCCTACATTTTAGGGGAAATAAAACAAAAAGTGAAAATTCCCTTCATATTAGGGAATATTTCCCAAACTTTAGTGGAAAAAACAAAAAATTCCCTACATTTGAAGGAGAAAAAACTAATCTACGATTTCCAAGGTGGAGTTTTCCCTAATCTTATCGACATTAGGTATTTGTCGATAAGATTAGGGAAAACTTTATGGCACAAATTGTTGCCACTCACTTTGGGGAATTATTTTTTACTGTGTATCCAAGTGGCTTCCTAGAAGAAAGGTAGTAGTAGTGCAATCTCTTCTATTTTTATACCCTAGATGAAATCTAGAGGATGTACGAAGTTTGTCATTCCGTTTATAACACCTAGAAATAATGATGGTAGAGCAAAATGGTTTGGACGCCCACGTACAATATTAAAAGTTATTTGCATGTCCGTTCGTCTGTCCGTCCGCCTGCCCGTGCGCCCCTGCCCACGATAACTCGAGAACGCATATACTTAGAGAGCACTTTAAAAAAAAAGAGTAAATCTAGGTTCCTTGGTGGGGTTGCTATACAAAAATTTCGTTTTCCCCTATATATTTGGACACTGCCTGAGAACCCGTCGACATAGAGAGCTGAATGGGTACATAGTGTTTCTATATTAATAACATATAAAATTTAAAAAATGGACAAAATCGGGCAACCCCTTCTTGGTGTTACCATATAAAAATGTAGGCTTTTACATATTATTGTGAAAGCGATCAGTGCTAGACATTCTTATTGTACCAAAAACTTCTTCAGAATACGAAATCCTATAAAATTCGTTATAATAATTTTTTCTGTCCGACGTACCGTTCTAGAAATATAAGTGAAAAGCCACTTCAAAAATCAAACTTGCATAGTTCGGTGACCACATATGAAATTTTCTACGGGCATTTATGTAGGATATCATAAGAATTCGTCTAAGACCAACTCTAGCTTTTTTACTTGTTGAAGTTATACTTAATTTCACCAGTGTTTCCCGACAGAACTACTTCTTTGTAGGCCCATATGATATGTTCTCTGTTATACTTTTTCTAATTCAACTCATAGCCTACTTGATAAAAGCTCACCTAGCCATCTGTGATCAGTATTGGTTGTTTACGACTACTATAGCAAAACATTTACCCAGCAAACATTTGGATGAAAAATCTTCATGGCGATATATGGATGATATTGCGAAGTATCTTCCACGCGAAATTATAGCAAATACTGTGAAATGATTTCTTCCTTGCGTAGAAGAAAAGCAGATGAAATTACAAACAATTTCGTTTTCCGATTTTAAATGTGGAAGCAAGAAGGCAATAGTTTCGCTTATTTGTCATCACTATGATACATGAATTTATCATTTGGAAGAACGCGCCATTAGACTCCATAACAGCAATTAATTTGTGATTTTACTAGTGATTTTAATTCCACCAATTCCAATTGCTATTAAATAAAAATTAATTAAAGAAATACAAATTTTAAAGAAATATCTTCTACAAATCTATCTGCTACAAATTCAAAAGGATTTATTTCTACGATTCGTGAACGATTTCCTTAGACGATAAGAAAGCGAATCATCTTGAAGAAACGAATACGTTTCTTATACATGATATGAAAATAACTCGCCCGGAAGGGATGTTGGCAAATTAATTTAACGTATCGCGTAGAAGATACGCATTCGTTTCTTGAAGGTGTTTTGCCTTTGGGGTAACAGTTTCTCCCGTTGTAAGTTAAGAATGCAATACGAATATGATTATCATCCGCGAGATATTTTATCGTCCAGGTAATAAGAAAGTGAATCTTCTGCGTTTCGCTATGTTTCCTGTGTAAATACACATATGTATGTAATTAACTGGGTGAGCAATGATTGGACATAAGAGTATTGCTGTGTGTGTTGCACTATACGTAAGTTTTTGTCCTGATAGAGAGAAAATTCATATAAAATTGGCCAAGACCTAGAACACAGACTATATTAGAGACATCTAGCGTAAAACACAGAAACCCATCATGCGACAATTTAAGAGAAAAAATGAATATTTGCAGTTCACAGAAATTGAAAATTTTTAACGAGAATTAACTCTCTAACAGTTTTTTTTTACATTTTTTGCTTTACTTTGTATTCCAACAAGTTTTAATGAAATATTACAATTTCTCGTTCTTGAAATATCGGGAGAAAAATAAGTACTATTACAGCCGAGTAATTAAAAAAACAACGCATCTAAATCTAGGCTTTATCTTTCTAGAATACTCACAAGCTAAAGAAATGAGAATACCTACTAAAAGGAATTTAAAAACTTAAATTTTTACCATTTTTTTTAAAGGTTTCAAGCTAATATCTCCATTCCAATACATTTTTTTTTATTTTCCCGACGATATTCACTACACCTCTTCGTTATCCTTGATTTAAGGTAGAAATCATTATTTTTCTACAAATAATTTGCCAGAAATTCGCATTGAAAAATGTATGAAACTTGCAAATCTTGGTACTGACTGCACTTAAAAAGAAAAGAGCTTCGTTTTAGATATGCCGTCGTTGAGGCATATCTTAGCAGGACTTATCAAAACTGTAGAATTTTTAGGATTTTTTTTTATTTAATAAGCAATTAACAAGTGTAGTAAACAGATAATAACTCCAATAATATACTACCTTATATTTAAACTACTAGGCTACAAAAGAAAGTTTGGAGAAGACAGAATTATATAACAAAAGAGCTACAACTAAGGCTATATAAAGAAAAGTATACAAAACTAAAAAAATAAAAATAAACTGGTAGAGCAGGAGAAATTTAAAGGTAACAAAGGAGATTATTTGGAAATATAAGTAAGTGAAGGAAAGAAATTCGGAATAAAGAAATTACAAAAATAACAAAATGAAATACCTTAAGCAATAATAATCAAAACTACTAAAAAATAAAAAATTAAATTATAATAATGGAGAGCATGAAAAGAAAAGCAAAAATAGAAAATAATAAATAAAAAATAAAAGAGGCAAAAAGACAACTGAGCAAAACAGGATTATCCATCAAAAGGATTGGAATACGAGACTACAAAAAAAATCTCTCCATTAGCAGAACAGGATTTCAATAATTCGGAACCATCATTACCTGCACTCCTTTTTGAGAAAAAAAAATTAATACTTCGAAAAAACTTAACTACCCTTTTGGGTAGAGAAAAAGACATCACGATACGATTTATTGCTTCTCCGATTTACTATAATTAACAGAATCTGCTGTAGAAGTTTTCGAATAGTTAGTTCAATCGTGGAGGTTTTTGACAAATTAAAGATTAGAACTCGGAACTTTGTTAAATACATTATACAGGGTGATTCAGATCAGTTCAATCGTGGAGGTTTTTCACAAATTAAAGATTAGAACTCGCAACTTTGTTAAATACATTATACAGGGTGATTCAGATCAAGATATCCGATATACCACGAGATTCGTTAACGTAAGCTGATCAAAAAAATTGCCCCCCCCCCCACAGAACCTTCCTTTAGGAGTTGTGGCCAGTTGAAGATTTCGCCAAAATTCGTGAACCCTCATGAAAATAAATGAGTATATCTTTTGAACCATCCTATAGATTTTCGTTATTGTTATATTGTTAGCTTATTAAATAGCCAAGAATAGTAGCTGTCGAAAAGTGTATTACTCTGTATTTTTTAATTAAGCATCTTTAAATTATTCTCAAATATTACAAAATTTTTATTTTTATTTACACACAAATTTCATAAATACCGTTATTTATTTCAAAAACTGTCTTACATGTTACCCAAATTTATTGCTTCTTATTAATGCCCCTACTATCCTCTATCACTGGAAAAAAACAGCATGCCAATACTTGTATCAGTTTCAGCAATGGCGGTTTATTGGCACATTCAAGCTAGATCATAAAATTTCATACAAGCAATAATCACAGGTAGGTACGTTGGATCTTTTATGACTGGACCCACAATTGCTTTGGTTATAATTTTCTTATAATTTTTGCTTTATTAATTTAAACTAAAAAAAATTATAAAATATACTGAAAGTTATGTCCTCCCTGGTCTATACAGCCAGCTTGGTTTTTATTTTTTCTGGTAATAAATATTCTTATTTTTTCAAAATCTTGATGCTACTCTCCATTGACTGATAAAATAAGTAATTACGAAACTCCTAAGATGCTGTTTGAATACTAAATAAGAGTACCACTACCTTCAGAAAAGTATAACCAAAGCAAGTGTGGGTCCAGTCATAAAAGATCCTACATACCTACCTGTGATTATTGCTTGTATGCAATTTTATGAGCTACCTTGAATGTGCCAATAAACCTCCACTGCTGAAACAGATACAGGTATTGGCATGCTGTTTTTTTCTAGTGATAGAGGATGGGGCATTTAATGGGGGTATGTGGAACAATTTTTTTTTTCAACTTACCTCAAGGAATCGCGTGGTATATCGGAAGGTATCTTGATCTGAATCACCCTGTATAACAAAGTCAGTTGTACTGACATTATTTCTTGAAGAGATTAAAAAAAATTTAATAATGTGAAAACTCAGAGGAATGGATTTATACCACCGACTTGCGTATCTTAATTTAAAGTACTAGGAAATTCTCTGCTGTATTGCCCACATTTTTCAGAGAGGTAAACAAAGTATGAAATGCTAGTCTCGTTATTTAATCATATGCAAAATTATTTTCATTTATCTTGGGTATATTTCTGTTTCAGTTAGTAAGAATGACATCCTGGCTTCAAGGGTTGTGAAAAGATCTTCATTTTAATCAACTCTACTATCTCAACCCTAGTTTTAAATTTTTCGGTTATACATAATTTCCCAGCATATGCTGAATCATTAAAATGATAATGTCTACCATAATATTTTACGACATATTATGCGAACACCGTAATCCTTTTCCTATCCGTGAAACAAAACGTTTTCGTCTTCTCGTTAATTTACGACAAAATGCCGCAAAATTTTACTTTGGGATACATATAAGGAGCTTTTCAACAAAATCCCGGTCATTTCATACAAGGCTACAAAGTTTTCAAAACGCCATACCTAAGTTTCATGGTCATAAAGTAAACTAAACACACCATATGTGTACCTAACTTCTTCCCATTCCTATTCCTTTAGTATCCTCTACTCATATTTAGAACAAGGTCCCTGCTAAATTTCTCTAAAAGACAAAACGCTTTTAGAGACCTGAATAAATTATATTATTGGCAAAAGTTAAATGCTGCCATTAATCAGTAGTTGAACAAGAAGATTTGTTTAACTTTAAAATGTGGTGGTGACTGGGTAATTAACTCTGGGGACTATTCTTTTCACAGAATACCCTTCTCTCCTAATTCCAGCAATTAAAAGGATACTTTCAGCTTTCTACTTTAGGCGCAATAATGTCAGGATTTCCTCTCATCGAAGCTAGAAATACTTTCGGAAGAGTAAAATTACTTCTCGCAATAATGTACATATATGCAGTGCAGCTTTACACAATGGATTTGCTTCAATTAGAGCGGCCTACTTTTGCGAGTATGTACCACATACATATATCTATGTATAAGTAAAGATACTCGTTTGCCAGAGCAGTTTTAATTATACGCGCGTATATTCGAGTATAGGAGAACTTTGGCATGTTCCCAAAATTTATGCCGCAATTTAGCCACTTAATAGGAAGTTTCTCTATGAGGATAATAGAAATCTTCAAGAAAGCCTGGTGTACAGGTAGTCATACGAACGTGCTTAATGGCCTAGAAGGGTGACATTAGAATGGACACCCTAATTTCCTGCTGTACATTTTTATCTTGATATATGTACATCGTTACATGAGGGGTTTTTCCGAAAATATGTCGTGTAATAGTTATTATTGATGTTTTTTTTTTCAACGAAAATGTCTGCAACTCTATGTCCAACCGTAGTGATCCACAGGGGTCAATTTGTCCGCATCCGATAGGAAGAGAGATAAAACTCCAATAAGATAATTTTATAAAATCGAATAATATGTACCGTAAAAGCTGACTAGGGTCATCACACGGAAGCTACAACGATATATTGGAAGATTTCTGCATTATGGACGCCTGCATAAGGGCGTTAAAAGGGTTAATAAAGCCAACGCCTTTAATATTCAGACAGACATATGTTGTGTTTGCGAATTTAAAATTGGTCTGTATTACTGCAACGATTTCTCAACACGAAAAACACTTTCCTTCAATCAAAATCACATTCGCAATGGAATTATCTATGAATTTCTAGCTTAAATTTTTTAACCTGTCGCAGGTAATGCAGGTATGTAAATACTTTTTGATATCATGGTTGATATTGAATACGTTTTATGTCAGTTTTTACATACTAAGAGACAAATAACACAGCCAATCAGAGACGAATTCTAAACTGATGCAATATGTAAAATAATTGTTGCCGAAATCCGAAGGTTACAATAAAAGATTTTTATTTGTCTCTGAAGTATAAAGTATATCAACACTGACATGAAGCGTATTGCAAAATAAACGACGATATGGATTGGAGCCCTAAAAAGGATTTTGCTTAATTTAGCTCATTTTTGAATTTCGCCATATTACAATTACTGCACCCATGCAACATCTCAAAATATACCCAAGTATGTGTACGTACAAAATCTGAATTTTTGCAAAGCATTTCTATGAAGAATTGACTAAATTTGACCTTGTGCGAACTTTGTTCCGCAATTTTATGTAAAATTGACAATTAGCCAGCAATAGATCGGTCTAGATGAGACAATCAAAAATTGTACGGTTGGTGGCAGAGGTGGGCAATACTTAAGTAAAAAAAAGACTTAAGTATACTACATAAAGTACATTTTCGTTACTTAAGACTTATTACTCAATACTTTTGACATGCCCCTACTTAATACTTGAACATAATAAGTACTAGCTCCTATTTACTTGTACTTAAGACTTAGTTTTGTACTTAAGTACCAAGGTTTTTACTTAAGTATTTCTGAGTCTATTAAGTACCTACAAATAACTAACTCTTCATAGAAAAGCAAACATAATCTCTAGGGTAACTCGTTTTCTGTTGAGTTTTAAAGCACGCAAAGAATTGTTGAAGTATGTGACGCACTCACGCGTCAAGGCAGAACCTTGGATAAACTAATAACATACAAAAACCAGCAACGTCTAGCTCGAATATAAAATCGACGATACCTCGATTTGATGACATAACCACTGACATATATAATATAGACTGACTACGCAGTGGCGTCACTAGGGTTGGTGTCACCCAATGCGGTAACTCATAATATCACCCCCATCACGACACCCCACAGACTCCTCCCAGTCTGTCAGTGCCAAATAACGGAAACATACAGAATCCTTAGTAACGTTTATAACATAGGTCTTATATTTACAAAGGCAATAGAAGAAAAAATTAATTCAAGCTCGGTTGGTAAAAGATTGTAAGAAGCTAACTAAGAACTATATAGACAATATGTTACTTTTTTAATTGTTATTTTAACATTAAATTTTATCTCATATTAAATCTCGACTAAATCAAAACTTTCCTCTCCTGGCCTTTAGAGCTGCAAACTTGTTAATTACTTCATCGAAATCAACTCCTTTCGCCAAATTACTTTCAATTGATAATATTGCAAGATCAGAAAGCTTTGACTGTTCCATGGTAGATTGCAAATAGTTCTTTATAAACGTTAGCTTTGAAAAACTCCTTTCACATGAAGCCACAGACAAATAGATCGTAAGAAATAATTGTAGGCTCAGTGAGAGATATGGGAGAGATTCTAGGAATTCCCATTCAGCTATGAATTTCAAAACGTAAAGAACTGACCAGTCTTTGACTTCTTCGAGATCAATCTCTGCTGCATTCAGGTGCCTTCTAAGCCTTGGTATTTCTAATAAAAGCTTTACTCTGATAACAATAATAACAATTTTAGCATGGACACCAGTAACTCTCCTTCAGTGGCAGATATGAAACTCTTGGCTTGAACAGCCTCAAAAACATGGCTGGTACTTCCTCGATGGCTCTTGGTCTGATCTGGAGTTTAGAATGGAAACGATCAATACACTCAAACATCGCTCTCTTGTTTTCTTCTTGCAGAGTTAGTCCAGCATCTCTCGTCTTGTCATCTGTCAGCCTATTCATGAACCTGGGTCTGCTTCCATATTGGTCTGATTCAAGGGCGGATACAGGGGAGCCGATCGGGGCGATCGCCCCCCCCCCCCTTTTGAGCTCTAATAAATCAAAATCTATACTCTAATCAAATGAAATGGAAAATACAAAAAAAAATCTCTTCAAATCCTCTAAATCCGGATAAAAAAATGGAAAATAAATTTTCCCTTCACTTAATGAATACATCACAAAAGTTCTCTAGAGTTTCCTTTCATTTTGCATTTAATTAAATATAAAAATTATATTACATTTGTGCATAAATTTTAAAATTTTCAAGGTATACAAAGAAAGCAAGATCTGGGGCCTGATTCCGCAACTCGTAAACTAATAACACGTGCACACAAAATTTTGTGTACACCACCTTGTTTCGATTCCGCAGAAATGGAAATGAGCTTTTCTGTACCAAAATGTTGTACACTTTAACTAATATTGTCTCCCGCCATTTTGGTCGTGAATTTTGAAGAGGTACCTGTAAGTTATTGTTAAGCGTTCAAAATTATTTGTTGAACTTAACTCTTCAAAAAGACTATTTTCTCACTCAAATGACATTCAGCACAGAAAAAGTATCATTCAGCACTTAAGTGTACACTTTCCTTCACGGTGAGTTTTTTTAAATCGTGTGCACTGGTAAATTTTTCACAGTTGCGGAATTTAGCCCCTGGGCAGTGTTAGTTTTTACACTACAGTGAATAACAATGAAATTTGGAACTCCTAATATTTATCAAAATGCTTAATTACTTTGCTTTGATTTTGCTTTCTTTCTGTACCATGAAAATTTCAAAATTTGTACACAAATGTAATATAATTTTAATATTTAATTAAATCGAAAAGTCTAGATAGTTTTCTAAAAAGTTATTATAACATTTATTATTTTTTCCTTTTTAGTCATAAATTATTCTCAAAAAATTTAAACTTATATCACTAAGGAATTTTCAGTACAAGTAAAATAGTTGCAATTTTTTGTGATCGAAAGCTCACAAAAGCCGGGTATTTGGATGAAAAGTAGTATGTTGGGAAAATTATCATAGCCGGGGTAATTAATCTCAGATTCAGTTGTCCTGCAAATATTTAATTTTAGGCCAATAGGATTATATATATATATTAACCCTACCTAATTAGCATTCCCCGGAAATTTTTTTAACCATTTAATTTGCAAGAAATTGCTGTCCAGTCCAGGAAATTATGGTGTTTGAATGAAATGCAAGCGACCTTTATATGAAAACCACCAGCAGTAAGACAAGCAAGAAGTGTATTATGTCTATTTTATGTGAGGCTAAATTTTACTATGCTTACGGGATATCTGAATGATAATGAAATTATCACGCTGAAACGAAAAGCGCGGTCCACAACTGATGCAAGTGCGGCTATAGGGGGCGATGGAGGCGATCGCCCCCCTCCCCCTAGAGCAAGTGTCTGGATCCGCCCTTGGTCTGATTATAAAAGCTCCTGCTGAATTTCCTGCTCCACAAGAAGATTGCGCTGCTCGTACATACAGACAGACACTTAGTACTGGTAAAAAATCGACGTTCTGCTATGCTAAATTTGTTCAAAAATGAGTCAAACTTGGTCAAACAAACTGAGCACACAATACGTCACACATGTGTCATGACGTATTGTCGTATGGACGTATATTGTCGCGTATAAGTGGAATGTAACAACATACTATTTCTACGCTATGTCGCGTTATAGTAAAAACTTTGCAATCGAGGACAGGGTCTAGATATTGTTTGACTTCAATTTTATATTGGATTTCATACTTTTGTGCCATAATGTTTCACATGTAATCACTGGAGTTGCAGCTTTCGAAAAAAAAAATTTTACGAACCGCCCTAATTTTGGTGTCACCCCTTGTGATGGTGTCACCCGGTGCGGTCCGCACTCCCCGCACCCCCCTAGTGACGCCACTGTGACTACGTTCATAAAAATACACTGCAGAAAGTGGGCTCACTTCTATATTGCTGACTCTTACTGTCTGAGAAGCAAGTACCAACTGAGAGAGAACTGAACAAAAACAAACATATTAGTACATTTGTCGAAATACTGGATTTTAAATTAATCATTTAGGGTTATCACTGATAAAAACTGTTCTACCAAAGACAATGTATTCATTAGATACGCAGAAGAAATTATAAATGCTTTATTAAAATCACTTTCCGAGCTGCGTGCTCACTTTTTCAATTTCCCGCCAATGAGTTGTTCTATGGTAGCACCGACGTAAGAACTATTTTTGACACAAGCAATTGTGCCCACGTGAAATAGAAAAGTAAGTAATCCATATTATGTTCGTCAGTGGACATAACCAAGTTTAAGCAAGCAATGTCTCGCTCCAATATAAAATCAACGATGCCTCGACCTAATGTAGGGAAGGACTCAATTCTTTCTTAAAAATTCACTGGAAATTTTTGCCTTAGAATTGTTATGCATTATTGGAGGCGATAATGGGTGTGTAGCAATGAGAGGTAAAAGTTTTACTCTACTTGCAGCGCCGAAACTATAAAAATCTATAAATAATAGTCACTGGTTACTGTACTACAAATTATAGTTTTCAAAAGGTATTTATTTATTAATATATATTAACTGAACTCGCTAAACTTCATTATATTACTGCCAATGTACAAAGATTCTAAAAAAAGTACTGTAAAAAGTCTTCAAAAAGTACTCAGTAGTGTGTATAGAATTAGTACTTAATTACAAGTACTTCTCATACATGCGGTTCGGTATATTCATAAAGAGTTCCAACTCTGGTGTAAGCACTCGATAAAAGTCAGTTCATACAAAAACGACTAGTCACTCCCGTAAAAGAAAGTGCTTGCTGATAATCAGGCTATTATATGTAAAAGCACAGCTATTCTACAACTTGACCAGAAAAACACCATGATGCATCAAAAATCAAAATTTTGAGTTTACCACCACCTTATACACTAAAAAATATACAGTTTCCGAGCAAATATTACGATTGGAGAGCGAATCGAAAGCGATACGCTCAGTCGGAATTTGGCTCGGTTCTCGAAATTGTCTTCGACGCAATTTCGAGCCGAAAATGAAGCAAAAGGAGCGATAATTCGAATTGTAATGACGACTCGATATCGATTCGTCTTGTCGGAACTTTTTCGAAGATTTTTCGTGTATTGGTCTTAAATATAAGGTTCAAATGCATTCGAGATTTCTTCGTAAAACTACTCGATTTGGAATTGAATAAACGAGTAAACTACGCTATCTGAATATCGAGTAGTATCCAATAGAAAATAAACAATCAAACTATGAGGAAAATTTAACATTTACCAGAGGCAAATTTTATTTCCTAAGCATTCACTTCACCTCACAATATAGTTTTTTTTTTTTGGTCGAAAGCTTGAAAAAAAAAAATGCTGCTGGTACCCTTGTGTTTTCGTGCACAATCTGAAAAAAATCATGTAACAATATCGATAATTCTTTTGAAATACTTCATAT
Organism: Dioctria rufipes; assembly: GCA_963924295.1. Classification (NCBI taxonomy): domain Eukaryota; kingdom Metazoa; phylum Arthropoda; class Insecta; order Diptera; family Asilidae; genus Dioctria; species Dioctria rufipes. Next base: position 80,405,996 of record OZ002742.1, on the reverse strand, counting down.
ATTTCGTGAGAGATTCGTAAAAACGAAAAATTCTCGGATTATTCTGCAAGTTCTCTGAACGAGAAAAATTTGTAAAACCAAAAAATTCTCCGATTGTTGCTCTTCGAGAACTTTTCGCAAATGCGAAAACCCGAGAAAACGTTTTCTGTTTTTTTTTAAGCTCTATAAAGGCATACCGATATTAGAATAGTTAGTTCTTGAGTGCAGGGTCGGACATGAATGTCCAGGGCCCCAATGCGGTTAACAGAGTCAAGTCCCCTTTTTAAATAATTGAATAAAACAAAAATGTTACCGTTATTTCTCATTTATGTAACGTACTTCGTTTTCCAAAGTCCCGCCTAAATCTCCTAGATAGAAGGCTTTCAAGTTCCGTACGCCCTTGTGGATATCTTGAGATTCCAAGCTATGTAGCTTCATGAAAAAGTCAAACTTTTTTCTCAAGTTTTCGTAAGCAGAACAACGTATTTATAGTACTGCATTCAATATTGATGTCGATATGAACGTTCAAAAGTCTGAATCCATCCCTGCCCGATAGTGCAACTTCGATCTCGTTTCCTTTTACGTCACAAATTGAGAATTTTCCACACTACTCTGCCACATGGTAAACAAAATAAGTTCCTAGAAAATATTAAAATATGTGTTCAGATCAGTAAGTGTTTTTTTTTTTTTTGTTTTGCTTAAATTGATTTAATATCGGAACGAGTAAACGACAGTTCTACTAATAATAGATTAGTTCCGTTCATTCTTTGTATGGACTCGTTCAGAATGAACCTTTTCTCTCCGGCCCGACACATCTCTACTCCATAGGTGGGGACTTGATAGTATTCACCTAGTCAAACATAAAACTGTAAGGTAAGATTGGGGGTGCGCATCTCAACCGTTTCAGAGTTAAAGGATAATTAAGAAAATTTGCTAGTACAAGTACAAGTATATAATGTGTGCGGTCATTTACAGAAATCATTGTATGCAGCACTTTCTGGCCTTTCCAACGATTGCTTCCTTCAGAAGTTATAACGGTCTAAACTAAGAATTCCGGATTTTCTTACCTGTACCTGTACCGCCCGTGTATGCAGGACCAATAAAGTGAATTCCTGTCCTCCATGTATACCATTTCAGCTCTGGCGGCGCTCCCTGCAAGGTTTGGCCTAATTTGGCAAAATTTCCTCAGAATAGAATAAGCGTCAATATACGATGAAAGTGTTTACAGTTTGAGTAAGAGTTTCGCCCTTAATGTGTGGTATGCGTTATTCTTGGACTTTATAGTAGCTAATGGGTTTTGGAATTGAATTATTTCAGAACTAAAATGTTCACTATAGGGTACGTTCTTCAATAGCTTTAACTTTTCATTTAACAAATTTTGCAGTAATCTATCTTCCAACGAGTTCATCATGATCATTACATGAATTTTTTTTCCTGCACTTAATGTCGTAACTGACACAGATGAGCTGTCGGAACTGAACTCACCTCTCATATTACTTGCAGTCGACGTTGTCTGGATTTTAACTTGATTAGGATTTCCCAATTATGTGATATCATATCGAATCAAATAAAAATATACGGAAATGAGAAAACATTTTTATATCACCAGATAGATTGCTTGAATTTAATAACTGAGCAATTTAAACGAACAAAAAGTTGGCAGGTATTATTTGCAGTATTTAATTAAGATTATAACAAATGCATTTCATGCTAGCCATCAACAACTGAAGTAGTTTTTCATGAGGTATTTTTTTATCCAATCTCCAAGAAAATTAAAAAAAAAAAATCGAAATTGTAGTTCATAGTGCATACAACAAAAGCCGAATATTATGTAGGAAGTGTTCCATTGTTCCAGAGTTTTCCTTCACAGCCGGACATGCATCCTTTCAAATTAATAATAATAATAATATATTCATTTACTGGCAAGGTATAAAAGACTTAAAATCTTGTAAAAATGGAAGAAATGGAAAGTGGAAATACAAAAACTAACTATGTAGGTGAGTAGCAAAAACAAAATTTATTATAATATAAGAAAATAATAATAAAAAGAAAAGCAACAAAGTATAAAAAAAAGAAAACCTAAAAATTAAAATAACGCGGGGAATTGAAAAATTGAGAAAAGTGTTGCGTCAACACACTCACAATACACTCTAAAACCATGTAAGCTAATGCGCCTTAAGGAATGCGAAACAGCATTAGAAAACTGCCAAATGCCCCAGCGGAACAGGCTCCTTGAGCACTGACTACGTATTCACTATTCCATATTCGAATGACTCGCCTGAAGTAAGATCGCTTTATCAATTTGGCCTTGCTAATTCGGTAGGAAGAGATTGAAACCAAAATGCAGATCTAGCACAATGATAAAAGTATGTCGTTTCATTAGAGTACATTAGATCATATAAAAATTTTAGCCTTCAATGCATACGTTTCTAACGAGAATTCAAAGACTGAGACAATGTACGGAGAGACATGAGAAGATCTGGATAAACCATGGATAAATTGGAGTGTGTAATTGAAAGTGATTATTTTTTTCCACTGACAATGTGAATCAAATTTTTGAAAAATTAAGCTCCCAAAGATAAAGTGAGGTATTATAAGGGCCTTTATCAGTCTCAAGTCCATGTGACGAGAGAGAAAATTTGCAGTTAATCTCAACTGTTTCAGGAGGTATACACCGAAGGCATGATTACATTCCCATTTATCTCAACAGCCAGATTCCGAACTGAAGCAAGATATGGAATGACGGTATTATTATTCATGACCGGCGGTCGCTCTTCTAGGTAGTTCCCTCTATATATTGGCATACTGGTTAAATTTATTGGATTAAGTATTAGATGGTCCATTTGCTAATTATATCCAAATCATCATTGATCCGAAAAATACAATCCTCAATTAAACCTATTGGTCTATCCAAGTAAATCTGAACATCATCTGCATACAGATGGATGGGCTTATCCTTCACAGACATCCGTCAACCATATTTATATAAAAGGAGAAGAGCAGTGGACCAAGTGTGAAACCCTGCGGTATGCCATGACTACGAGTTAAAGGATTACAAATCGCTGATCTTGACAGATTGACCACGACACAGCAAGAGATTTGTTATAAGATTGGTGACAGCTGTATTCGAAAAATTGAAATATCGACGAAGCTTAAGGAAAAAACTGGCATGGTTGATCAAATCGAATGCCTTGCTGTAGTTAAGTAGGACAAGGATGAACATTCGATCTCTGTCAACTGCATATATAAGGTCTGATAAGAACTTTGAGCAAGGCTGATTCACGTTTGTACCGTGGTCTAAAATCAGATTGCCAACAGTGCAGCATACGTCCTTGGTTTAAATACATGAAGATTTGGAAATGCATCGGTTTTTCTAGTTCCTACTATACTACAAAATAGAATAAACTAATCGGATGTTTCGGGAAAGCTCTTCCATAGCAATGGATACTGTGAGGAAGTTAAATATGTATTAAATACTTGCATCAATACTGGAGAAATATATGCAATAATGGATTTAATAAATTTAGGCGGTATATCATCAGGTCCAATAACAGATGATTTTACACCATTCATAGTAATGAAAACCTCTGATAAATCAAGGTATCTAAACGAAGAGGCCTCCTCGCTGTTTGAACATTCTTCCTAGGCAATATCATGCACTCATTACAAGGCGATTATAGTTCATGTTACTGAAATCGCGATAAGTAAAGTCATTTAATAGGAAAAGACTCCAGCTGAAAATGATTATAATTCGTATAGATAAATTCGTAGTCAAAATTATCGCATAGACTAATTTGATTCAGAAAACAAACTGCTTCGATGTCGCCAGTTATAAAAAAGGGCCAGCTGAAATGCGTTTTGAGTATTAAGATATGTTTGAAACAAATTCACTATTTGCTTATCGAAAGTTTGCAGGATATATGTATACATATAAAACTGCGTGTGGAACGTTGGTTGCATTGGACATCAACGTCAAAATCGATGCCAACTAAAATATTGTGCCAATAAATCTGGCAAGATAATCTGAAATTTAGTAGCAACATCTTCATCAAAACTATTTGGAGGACAATAGGCAGCTGCTATTATGTATTTGTCTTTTTTAACTTGAATTAATCATAAGCACAAAAGCTCAAATTGGTCTCCAGGATGAGAGCTGATGATCTTCAAACAATCATCCACATAGATGGCCACAACATCTTCCCTTCGACCTACGCAGTTTCAATGAAAAACATTATATCCACGTTGAGACATAGAATGAGAGCTGGAATTTCCATTCAACTTGGACTCAGAGATCTTAGAAACAAGGAAAAAGAAATGAAAAATAAATGACATTTCATAACGAAAACAAATTGCAAATTATCCTATGAAGTTACACTTCATCTACGCTCCTATAATCTCATGTATTGAAATTTGATGCTATAGAGTGCAATTCATTGTGGGTTTATATTTGATTTGCCCCCGCATCCTCCAGTGTTAGTTGATGATAAACCAGATCAACATTATTAGCACGGACACTTGTTAAGGCCAAGGTGTTTTTAAATTGATTTTTCATTAAAGTTAGATTCTTTTCTTACACAGACAAAATTCCCGAGAAAATTATTTGTAATAATAAGAATAAGACAGGTAGAGCTTAGAAGAAAAATCTCTTTCCCATTTAATTGAGCTTGTACAATGGCTCCACAAAAACTCCAAGATTTGAATGTTAGTATGAAATGTAAATATTTTTGCATACCCTTATTTTAAGACGAAGATAGAATTTCTGAGGTGGAATGATAATTCGTAAGAAAAACTGGAAACAACAGCTTTCTCCATTTGTTAAATTTATTTATTTTTCCGAAATACAGAACAAAGGGTAAACAAAACTACATAAGTATTGTGAACATGTAAACAATCTATTCGAAACATTAAAAAAACGGAACATTTTTATACCTGAGATGAAATCAAAGAGTATACTAAGTCTGTCATTCCACTTTTATACTGCCATCGCATCTTATTCTTTCGAAAATGGCAAGGGCAATAGAATTAATCCAAAGAAGTCAAATTGTCTATTTGTGAATAGGAGGGATTCTGACCTAACTGATCTAGTAGTAGTTAAGATCAACGGCATCGTCATACCACCTGCTAGGTCGACTAAAAACCTGGGCGCCGTGCTAAATAACAAGTTTTACTTGTTGTAATTATACTTATGCCTAACCCGGGGGTTACACGTAATAGTACAGCTTGCATCCAAGCCGCACTGCCATACTTCTTGCACGTGTAATCTCACTGCCATGCTGGCAGTTCAGCTTTCAGCGAACATGCATGATGAAAAACCATGGCAGCTGAGGTGATAGTAATTTGACATTATGCAGTTTTCAAGATGGCGGAATGCATGCAAGATGATAATAAATCAACCGAACTGCCTTCTGCTGTCAAGTTAAAAATTCGCGTTGGAAGGGAGGCTTGCATGCAAGCTGTACTATCTCGTGTAATCCCCGGGTAATACAGTTGGAAAGGGTAATTTTCTAGCGAATGTTAAGAAGGACTGCGATGCGAATATATCGTCAATGCATGCGCATAAAGCTTGCAAAGGCTCTCGTGCTACCCACTTTATCTTCGGGACTCTAATATATCCAAAACTGGATTCTTGCTGTCAGCGTAAAATAACAGTAGCTTTCAATGACACATTTCAATTTATATATTTATATACAGGGTGTTTCATAATTGGTGCACAAACTCAAGAGTTTGATAGGTGAGGTGGAGACAAGCAAAAAATATTATTTGGAGGGGGGGGGGGAGGATAAGACGCGTTATTTCGACAGGAGGGAGATTAAGATTTTTAGGTCTTGATCCCCTTTATATCCTGTAACTTTCTTGATATATAATGTGGGATTCATCTCAGATCAGATCATTTTGCATGGAATTGCATAATAGTAGGCGCAATTACCATCGTCAGTAGCAAAATTAATGAAATTATGAATCATAAAAACGGGCATATCTCAAAAAAGGTTGCATATAGGTAGTACATGTGTACAGGCAAAGTAAAGGTAGCATTCCAGACTTTCTAAACCTTGTAAAAAAACTGTAAAGTTATTATGCATTTTAGCTGAAAAATCGATAAAATGTGAAAAAATAAAGAATTTTTTTTCTAATTTTTGGACTTTGATGTCCGACAACTTCCGATGGAAAGTGACAGGAAGGATTGGACATTGCTTTGAAAGCTGAAAAGAATTTCTATCATTTGACAAGAATTTCATCTTGATAGGGTGTAGAAAGTTACAGGGTATAAAATGATATAAATAATATAAATATAAAGAAGTACTAAAAATCTTAAGCCCCCTCTCCAGCCTTCCGTAGAAACGACTCTTCTTTGTATACTGAGAAATAGTTCAGTATACGCTCGGTTTACACTCAGTATGTAGAATATTGGAACTCAATGCGAAAAAAAGTACGCAGTATATGAGTTTATTGCACTATGACCCTAGTTGTAAACCATAATCATTTAATACACGAACCTAACCTTTTAGAAGCGAATTTTATACTGCAACGATGGCTGCAACTTTTTCTTACATCTAATATTTGACACTTGTGAAATTGAAGTGTCTGTTTCGTTTTTATGTGCCATATAGACAAGTAATTTCACAATATTTACTCGAATTTTGTACGTGTGCGGAACTTTCTTAAGTCAAATAAAAAATTAAATAACAAATCAAGTGATGAATCAATTGTAAGTTCTCTAATTAATTACCCAGTATCGTAAACCGCAAGTGTGTCTTTGAAATTTTATATTGCAATTGACATATTGCATTATCAATATATCAATATTGAAATTGGAAGTCTGATTCCGGTATAAGCTTGTGTTTTTTATTTGGTAGGATATCAAATCCAAAATCATTGTTGCAGAATGTTTCGACAAACCAGCATAGCCGAATATTTCGACAGTCGGACATGAGAATAAAAATCGAAGTCATACCATTTCTTAAAATATTGCAGTCGCCTTATAATATCTTCACGGGCCACACTTTCCGATATTATATTATGAATTTCTTCATCCCTTATATTCGCTGCATTGAATGAATAATTTAGTTTTGATCCAAGCTGTTTGTTTTATTCCTACAAACGTCAAATAGAATTCTGACACTAGCTATCTGATAGCCGAAAATTGTTAATTAGAGAACTAACTTTTGTTTGGAAAATTTCAATTTAGATTTAAAATATAATTTTTAAAATATGTACATTCGTTTTAAAATATGTACGTTCGTTTAATAACAGAAATAGAAATTATAATATTTGGTATAATGCATATTTACCAATAATCTTCATATGTGTTTCACAGCAACATCTGAGGCTTAAGCTTTCCAGATGACATGCTTAAGTTAACCTTGGTTTAAGCCAGTGATGTCACTTAAGCCTTGACTGTGAAACTGGTATATTTATAAAGCCTTGGCGTAAGCCATCGCTATGGCTTAAGCCTGGACTGTAAAACCGGCCATAATTGTACACTTTTAAGCTTTCCAAAAACTTATGTACCTTCGCCAGCAATAAAATTTATTATTTACTATTTATTATACATATAATCATAAAAACTGTAGATTCATGTTGCGCGGATTGTTGGCAACAAAAATGGATGAATTTGGAATATATGTATTTCTTCTTCTTTCTACAGTATGGATTTTCGTTGCCATATAGCTGCCAACACTGTCAATATTTTAAGCCAAACCTACATATGTTCCCTGAAAGGGAAACACAGCAATATTTTGTGGCCACCGAGCTCGCCCGATATGACACCCGCGAAATTATTTTGTGCGATTCTCTTAACTGAATGCAAAGTTTGCATCAATCTTCGACAGTATCTTGCTGCTTTGAAAGCCAATATTCGAGAACGCACAGAGTGGTCAATCTTTTGCACTAATCAGAGATAGTTGTAATAAGCCCACTAAACAGAATATGTACCGAAACGAATCTCCCGTTTTTCTTTCAATTATTCCAAAACAATATTGGGACCTACTTTTACGGGGTACACAAGAATTATTATTTTTTTAATATATAGCAGTAACCATTACTAAATAATATAACTTGAGTTATATAGATTAGTAATCGAAACTTCTTTGTGACCGATATAAACCCCTTATAGAGCTTAAATGGAGGATTATCTCAAGGTTACGGTGACTTGATTTAGGTAACGTTATATAAATAAAGGTTTTATAAAATGTAACAAAAATATCGTAGTTACCTTAATATAACTTCCCATAGCACGCAGGATGCTCTCGATAAATTTATTTTATTTAATGTTTCGCTTACCTTTATAATCTTTGTTTATAATAGTAATGGTAACATTTCCACAACGGTTAGAATTTTCTCAGATTGTTTTCTTTTAGTGATTGAAACGTTAGTGAAATTACTTTTCGTTACCTTTATAAAACAAAATAATGTAAATATTTACGAAATCTATCTTGGCATAGAATTTCGATATTGTTTTTTTTTTTTGTATTACATTTGTATAATAATTCTACATCTAAGAATTTAATTTTTGGCATATATGTGGTAAAATTCAGCTACAATTAAAATTTTACTGTGAACATCATCATAGATACTTCTAAAAAATACAGACAGCTCCAATATTAAGCAATATTTAAGAATTTTAATTAAATATGACAAAATTTAAAATTTTCACTTAGGTGATATCAATTCATAAAAGTAACATTACATAATTTAGAAATTTTATATACCTAATATGATGTATTTCCTTTATATAAAAATAAAAACGGAAGCCATATAATCAATTTAAAAAATTGTCTTGACCGACATTTTCTTTTCGTTTTTATCTTCAAAGCAGAGGTGAAAAAATTAAATGGCTGCTTGTATTTAAATGAACAATTCCATTATAAAAATTCAAGTACTATTCTATAAACCGTGGCTCTATTACATAAGCTGAATGACTTTTATAAAATTTCTAGAAATATTATATAAACTAAAGGAACTATACTATGTCTCGAAAATGTGTTCTCTATACCCTTCGGTCATAATATGTTACCTTTGGTGATATTATATACTTTACAGTAATGACAAAGTGTCTGTGTTATTCTTATAATAATATGTTATAAAAAATCGTGCTTGGGAAAATAAAGGCATATACAAATACAAAAAAAAAAATCACTTTACTAAAAGTTTCCGATTTTTATAACAATCACCTTCGTTACTAAAACGCCATAAATATATGAAAACGGTTTTCGATACTAAAAGTCATTTATGTTTATAACGGTCACCGTACTTACTAAAAGGCCACCAAAATATTACGATATTTTACTGTGGGTATATGTATTACCGAAAGCTCCCAATTCTTATTAAAAGCACCTACATTACTGAATATTGTCGGGTTATGTAAGAGCAACCACGGATACTGTAGTAAACCCTTATTACCAATTATTTACATGTATAACGTGGTGATGAAAATAATCATAAAACTTCTTTACATACCTTCTGGTAATGGTTACTTTAAGTTATATCGACCAGTGATTGAAACATTTCCAACACCAACTTATAAAAACTTTAGCAACATACTTCCACGATAAACATAAGTTACCTTAAAAAACTCTAAAATAACTATGTAACCAATTGGTAATATTATAAAACTCTTATATAACCACTCAAATTCTTATACAACCAAGTAACCATTACAAGGGGCATTTGTATAAAACAACCCATCACCTTTAGTCACCAAAAATTTGAAAAATTGTTTCTTGGGTGGGACGACCTATTATTTTGACATGTATCTTTTGTACAGAAGTCTGTGACATTCCCTATGGTAGATAAGGGTGGTCTTTATAGATTAAATATGGTAGTTTCAATGATTATACCCATTTTATCTTCAGTCTATGAAGCATTTCAACCACCTAGTTGACGAAATTCAGATTTTTTCAATCTGCGCGACGTAATAATATTTTGATTACACGTCATTGGTTAAGATAGGTTCAGAAGGGCACTTACTTCCCTCATATCTTGCATAACTACATACATATCTGGAATTCCTTATCTCTACAGGTCCAGACTGTGATTACTGTTATTGCATTTTGAAGGCACTTTGCTCTTCTTCGATAGATTTTCACTAATTACTAATTATGCAGTAACTATCTTTGGATAATGCTTTTTGTCTTCCTCTTTCTTTTGGTATGGAATGAGGAAATAGTCAGTCAAATCTGGAGAAACTCGGAGATTGGTTAATTGTTTCAAACATGGCTAGATCGATTAATAACAAAGTGTTATGCCTATTTGCTGGTAATCGCGTCCCATCTGTGCGTTTTTAAATTACTTTGCCAACCTGGGCTGCAGCGATGGTATTAAATACATTTTTATTATTATTATTCATTGCTATCGCCAAATACTTCTTTTCATTATACTTTTGTTTTTTATTATTAGTTCTTTTATACTCTATTTTATTTATATTTTCTCTCTATTCGTTATACACCTTTATTATAAAAATGATATCATTAGTATCATTAGTCTGGTAGCGCTCTTTATGATGTAGCTAACTTAGTGCAATACTAAATGATTTTCTTAATCTAAGATAATTTGAGAATGTGTCATGCAAATAGCAGTGATTATTTATATTATATTCTTATTTAGTTATTTAGCTGATTTTATTATAAAACTGTTACGGTTGCCAAGTTTCCGCATTTTCTTATCAATATATTTTTCTAAGTAAACACTTAGAATCTAATTTTTGAAACCTTTCTAAAAAGAGTACAACTTCCTATAGCTTTTAACTTTTTGAAGAATGAGGTCACGAATTTCGATCCACCTCGACAAACATACTGCTCTACAGCAATTGCTACATAGTTGGATGGATAGTACCGACAGAATTTCTTTTTTCGTTTATATGCATTTACTATTTGAAAAATCTTCATTCTGTTTTCAAATTATTCAGATTGGCTTTACAAATTTAGAAGCTATTTCAACGATTTCTGCTTATAAATATATACAAATTTACCATAGTAGCCAATGAAAAGCTTTGCACATTATATTAAATCATCACTACTCATATTGCTTTTCATAACCATTTCTTTTACTCATCTCGAATAAGTTCTCGCATCGATTTTTATGGTACCTATCTTAAAATTTAAAATTGCGAAGAAGAGATTACCACAAATAAAATTCAAATTTGGAAAATTGCCCCAATATCCACTTTAAAAAGGGCACTGACTTTTAATGAAAGTGAGCCGTGTAGAAGTAAATGGTAGGTATGAAAACCCAAGGCAATATACATAGGCAAGCCCCAAAAATCGATATATTCAGAATTCAGTATAATCAGCCTCCAGAAATATTCCAGAAGCAGCAGTTCACGGATGTAATTAAATTTCTCCCTGACTCGGAAAGTTTTCAATGGAACAAACATTTTACAGCATTCACTCCTCGTTGAGATGCTAGCAACAGTTCCAAATTCACCATTATTCAAGGAAGAATTCGGTCAACCATTATAAAGATGAGATATAACCCACATTCTTCGCGTGCAAATAACAATGCCTTCAACAAAGGACAGTGATTTCTGAAATGCCCACAAAACATGAAATGAAAAACGAGGAATATTAAAAAAAAAAAACAGAAACTGACAGAAAAGCTGTTTTTTACCAGCCCATTATGAATAAAGGGAAAACTTTTAGCGACACTTTTTTTTGTCCCTCATTCAATGTGAGGTTTCATTTCCCTCTGCAGAGACCGGGTTGTCAGCTTAGTGGTATCCTTCTATTGAATCGCTTTGTTTACGAGCAATATTTCGTGGCATACAGAAATGTGTAGGACTTTTAAAAGAGGGCAACAAACTGCGGCAAGAAAAGGCTTCAACACTAACACATATAAAAGGAGAAAACGAATCAATCGATAGTTTTTTTTCTATTCTGGCTTTGAACTGGAACGAACGAGGACTGTAACAAGTGCTACGACTATGGATACGCTGAATAATGCTTTTCACAGATAATTTCTTCTCCGTGATATCGAAGAATTGGAATTTTCCACATTAAGCTAGAGCTTAGGATAAGACTTGAAGGATTTCTTGAATTTCTTTAGGAAGGAACTTATTGTTCTTGAAAAATAGCAACTGCTTATTAATTGATGCCATGTAAGGTTCAAAAAAGGGATACAATTTTGTCCTTTCTACAAAATTTTGCCAAATTCATAGATGCTATAGTAAGGATTTTCATTAGAAATACAGAAATTTACATGCCAGAGAAAAAATCCACTTTTATTTACAACGAATACAATTCCTTTCGGTGCTAACTTCAATTGAAACATAATCCATTCAAAAAGTCAGGACGAAGAAGAGGAAAAGAGAGGACTGGTACTGGTAGGGATTGCAAAGAGGACTGGTCCTGGTACGGAAGACAGATAGGCTGGTTTTTCGACTAAGGCACTGTATAACACTGTTTTGTATGTTAGTTAAATCTGCTCTGAACATTAGGATTATAAAGCGAATTGGAACAATAGTAGCAGCTCTTCACATTTGAGTCATTAACAAATTCCAGTTCATTTTAGAATTAATGAAAACTTAATCCCAGTTATTATTAAGAATGTGTAGGCAGGCTAATTTATAAAGTTCATATCATCATCAACTCCTTTAAGCCATTTTCGCACCTGAGCATATAAGCATTGCCTGTTTCTATTACTCACCCGGTAGCTTTCTCCGAACTTTGGTTTGGGGATTGATGAGTCTCCATGGTAAAAATGAAACTTATGAACAAAATTGGCTTAATTAGGAGCTAGGAGAAGCGGCCGAACAAAATTGGAAATTTTCTCGCCTTGTTAAACAAAGACAGAAATATGTCTTATATACTTTAGTCCTTTGCATGAAAGGGAGAAAAGAACTTGGCTGTGCATTATTGTAGTGTAACTCAGACAGACAATGAGTTAAAAAGAAGAATTGATGTAGGATTACTTGAATGAAAAAAATCTTCTTGAATAACTTTAAAATCCTTACAAAATATTTATAATAATGAATTTTTGGTATATCGGGTCACACTACCTCAATTTAAAAAAAAAAAAAAAACACAAATTTTCTTTGGCCAAGGTGCTGAACGGAGATGTATAATTTCTATCAAATAAAATTGTAATTTCTCTTAAAAATATCACAGAATTCAGTATGAGTTACACAAAGATGATTATATCTGCAGTCCACCTGAGTTGCTGTAGATGTCTTCAGTCCACCGTGTGTCAAAAACTGAGGACTCGGGCTGAGAGGACAGTCCCTGAGGACTAACTTATCGTAGAACAGCTCCGGAGATTCAGGAAATCGTTTCGGAGAGAAGCAGTCCAGGAAATCTGGCTTTTAAATGGGTTGGGAACCTAGAGCTTGTTGATAGTACGGATAGTCCGGTCCAGCAGGCGCCGAGAAGACAGTACTTGGGAATCAATAATTTCAGTAAAGAACCGTACGAGAGATTCTGGGAATCAGAGACTTGTGACTTATTTCGAAAAAAAAAATTGGTCCTCACTATTGCGTGTGTGGAGAGACCGTTCGTGGGTTTGCGTAACTTACTTCGGAAAGCATCAGTCCCCCAGTCTATGAAGTTCAAAAGCTTGCTTCGGAAAAGATCGATCCTCAGTAATGGATGTACTGGGCAAACAGAACTGTTCCTCACTATAAGGCTTCGGCTTCTGCGGCTGTCCCTAAATCTAAAGGAAGAAGCAAAATAAATTTAACTGAAAAGTCAAGAATTGGTATTCTTCAAAATTCATTCTTATTTATTTGTTGTTTAAGCATTTTCGTGAAGATTTACAGAGGTTGATGTCTTGCCCTTTGTCTGGCCTGTTCGATTTGGAAATCAAAGCTAGACTAAATTATAAGCTAAAAGCAGAAACAGATTCAGGCCCCGAGGTTTTCTCAACGCAATGCTTCCAGCACGGGTTTCTAAATGAGGCAACCCAAAGCTATAAAGTTAGCTGCAAGGCTCCGTTTATTTAATGTTGGAAATTTTTTCCTCTCAGTCGTACTCTCGTCAGCAGATGTTTTTTTAGTGTTAAAATAACAATGATAGCATCCGAGCTGAAATTGGTGCTGTCATTTTGGTTTAAATTCGGAAAATTTTGATACAGTAAGATATTCCATTGGTTAAAGCTTGACTTTTTTTTTTTTGTTATATTATTCAGCCAAGCTCAGGGGATGTCTTATGATGCAAAGTATAGAGTGAGAGGAAGGAGATAAAAAGAGGATTAGGAGACATGAGAGAAGTAGCGGAGGTGCAGATGGATATCACTTTTGATCCTTTGCAGATGTTAGACTGTTCCACATTCGCACAGTTCGGGATAAGAAAGCATCACGGAATTTTACTGTACCGACAAAAGTATTTTGAAGGGTGAGAGGATGTGCGCGGCTTGCAGCGCAAAGCATGAGTGTTGCATGCAGGACAAAATCTACAAGAAATCAGACTAGATTTGTCATCGGAAAATTAACCATGCGTGTAGCGATAAAGGAGCGAAAGACATCCGATATTGCGGCGGTGCTCGAGTGAGTTGATATGACAAGTTATTTCCAATGAGCTTCAAGGCCCTGTTTTGGGTAATATTCAATGATGATAAGGTTGTACGACCAGCTCCGGCCCAAATGTGAGAGTTGTATTTCATTCTAGGTCTAATATAAGACTTGCAGGGTAACGCTAGATTTAATGGTCTGAAATGTTTCTTACATCTTTTCAGAAATCCACAACGTTTCGATGCTTCTTTGGCAACAGAGAAGGTGTGTAATTTACTGGAAATGTTAATGCCAAGAATTTTAAGTGACGGTAAATCAGAAAATAATGCACTATCAAAAGAAACGGCAGTGGTTAAGTTATGGTCTTGTTTTAGTGAGATGAGACTGGGTCTTAGATGTATTAAATTCGACTCGATTCGCTTTGTCCCAAGAGAGGATAATATCAAAATTGTTATTCAATGATCTTGTCATGCCCTCTCGTTTAACACATGCAGCATTCGCTCTGGAGTTCGCAAGAGTATCAATGAAGTAAGCGAAATCAAGAGCACTGTCATCGGCAAAGCTATGGATGGTATGGAAAGTAAGGGAAAGCAGATTATTAATGAAAATTAAATAGAAAGATGGAGAAATAACAGAGTCCCGGGGCACACGGAAATTTATAAGGTGAGGTTCAGATAGAATGTCATCTAATACAACATGTTTGGCTGACAGAAAGACAACTTGCAATCCATAATGGAAGAGGAGGGCAGAGACTAAGTACTTTGAGTTCGGTTAAAATGGCAGGATGAGAGACTCTATCAAATTCCTTTGAAATATTCAAAGCAACGATTTTGGAATCAATAAAAGTAAGCAAGTAGCCAGATGACTGTCCAGTCGGGAAGCCATACTGGCGATCGTTGAGGAGTAGATTAGTTTCCAGATACTTCATTAATTTGGAATTATTGATAGATTCAAAAACCTTCGAATGAATCGAAGTGATTGTAATTGGTCGATAATTTGAGGGATCGCTACCCTCTCCTTTTTTGGGGACAGGCTAAACGTGGGCTAGTTTCAAAGAAGTAGGAACATTTTTTGTCGAGTAAGACAATTTGAATAGTTTGCACAGAGGCTTAGCCAAGAATGGGGCGCAGCTTTTAATTAACAGGAACAAGAACCCATCAGGTCTGTTTTCGATACGTCGATCCCCTTAAGGACCTTTAACTCATCACATCACCCATACGGTTGCGTATTGGCTCTTGTACACATCCACACGGAAGATACAAAACAGGTATCTGTGAAGTGGATGGAAGCTGAGAATTTGAAGCGAATCTAACAGCCAGAATATTAGCCTTATCCAGGGTGTCAACTACGACTTCACCATTCTTAAGTAGTGAAGATGTAGAGGAAGTGGTGAAGCTGTTCCTTGTGGTTTTGACGAGAGACGAGAAACTTTTGCCACCTTTGCGGCTTGCCAAGAACCTTTGTTCAAAAAGAAATTGTTCACTCCAGATAATAGATTTGAAGGTGTTCCATGCTGTCTTGTAGACTTGTTTTGCTCGGGCCATGGATATAATTGATATGCACGAAAAGCAGACTCCTTAGCTCTTATAGCTTGGTTGCACTTATCATTAACCCAGGATCGATCTTGATGTTGCTTAGATCTGCTGTAGGAATACGGAATATATTCGCGCATGCCAAGATATAGAATAATATTAAGCTCCAGTGTGCATTTAACGACATCCCCGGAAGAGAAAACCGACTGACCAATTAATCTTCCTGAGGTACTAAATGAAACTCCCTGGTAGAGAAGCCTACTTGTAGGTGGAGAGGTAGGCTGGTACAGAGATCATTAATGCAATGACGATAAGATCCTCGTTGACCCTAGACGCTAGCATATAACACAGAAAAGTGGTAAAATATAATACAATTGGTGAAGTCATCAAATAATTTTAGAAAAGAAACGGACAGCAATAAAAACTTTTATGTGAAATTAAAAACATTATACAATATATGTAGGGCTTTAGTTAATAAAATTCAGTTCAATCTAACTTATACAATTAAGACCTCCAAATAATAGTGAATGTACTATTCCGATTAGGTGTGAGCAGAGTTCTGTATGGTTCCGATAAGTAAGGACGGTCACATACTTAGTTGCACTGAGCGCGATTACCAGCAACAGTGTTATACCTGTTGTGATGCATGTAGATTTTGTATGACCACTTAATATTGAATCATAATCGTTTTATTACAGCTTCGTTAAAACTCCAAATCTGAATTGGGAAATAATAGATTTTTTTTATTATATTTCATATCTCTTAGTTTGGATATTCTGCTTTGGCACTCAAAAAGGCAATAGGTATGAGTGCCTCTACCATAAATTCCCCATTAATTAAAACTGATTTTAATTTTAAACCGTCTATTTCTTGTATGTTTGAATACAAAAACGCTATTCAGAAAACTCAATATCGCTCTCGTAAATAATACAACAGATTAACCTATTATATTAACTCCACTGAGACTCTTTGGCATAAGTCCAAGCCCCCAAGCTCAGTACTATTTTAGTTGCAAACTATTCTGCAGTGAAAATTGTCTCCTCAGAGATATAGCAGTTTACTGTATTCAGTATTTTCCAATTTTATCTTCATACTTATATGGAGGTATTACGACTTTCGAAATAAAACATTTACAATCGGAATCTATCCAATTTGCCAAACTTGGTATGCAGTTGTCTTAATCAAGGAACAGCACCACAGTAATTTGCATATCTCCATTTACGCGATAAAGATGAGAGGGATTTAAATTAGCTCACACTCATACATACAATAAAATATAAATTCCACGTTGTGAGCTTCATGGTCCGCAGTGTGGTAAAATATTCGAGATCTCTATGTACACCATAAAGATAATCAGTGGAGTGGGTCTATTATGATTTTATAGCTTGCGATTGTATAACTGTTCCGATTCGGGGGACTATATTTAATCACACCTCTCTGCGTGATGGCTCAGACTTGACCACCAGCTAGGCAGACAATTCTGTCGTCCATTGTGCAATGCAATTGAAAGCGCGATCTTCCGGTTCATAACAACAGCGGGGTGATTTTATATTTCGCTGAGTTGTCTGTATGAATTTTTCAATATTCATACGGATTTTCGGATAATAATTGATTTTTGTGTTAATTTTTGATAAAATGGTCCTATACTAAAGGGGATTTAAGGATTTTGACCTCGGATTATCGAGAGTAGGTACATTATATACATTATGAACACATAACAAAATTTAAAGCTGTAACTACGGGTGATTTTTGTTCTATGCATGGATTAAGTTCCAGCTGCTACCAAATCACCCTGAAATGAAATAAAAAAATTCCATAAATAAATAGAGGAACGACAATCAATATAATGCACAGCTCCACTCCTCCCACTAATTTTTCTGCACGAAGCTTTTAAAGCCAGGTAAATTCGGTTTAACGTTGTTCTATCTAGTTTTGGGCTTCGTTGCTGTCGCCAAACTTCATAGTTATAAGTTGAAAACTAAAATTGTAAAAAGTAAGGCAATATGTGGAAAGTGGTAAACGGTTTTTTACTCTTTGAAGACCAGTACAATGTACGGGTCTACAGGTAATTATCAACCTACTGCATATGAGCAGAGAGAATTTAAAGGCAAGTACCGAGGTACTATCAGTTTTCCTTAAAATGATTCACATATAGATTTTTAAATAAATCTATATATATCCACCAGTAACTTATTGGCATTTGAGTTCTCTATAGTGTAGACAGCAGCAAGCAGTTTTAGGCTTTTATTGCTGTTCTGATGAGATCGCCCTTTTACTGCTGATCGAAACACTTTACACACAATATATATAACCTCAAAAAATTTCTTTATGGAATTTATAGATCTTTGGATTTAGGCCATAAACTGCAAGTACCTCGGTACTTGGCTTTGTACAACAATATCATTCATACGTATACAGGGTATTCGGGTGAATGTAATTAAGTGAGTGCCTAGTGAGAGATTTTTCAAGGTAGAGGGCATATTAAAATGGAAGATGCGGGTGGTTTTAGTTTTCTGCTTTATTTGAATCATATTGTAATGTGTCATTAAATAGACAATTCTTGTAGCCTTCCGAAGTATATTTTTTTTTATTCCTTCATTTTAAAACTTTACAATGGAATTTTAAAGAATTTATGTTTTGTTTTTTTTTTTTTTGTTTGTTTGTTATGTTGAGATACAAAAACATAAAATTCCTATCACAGTCTGTACCCCCAAAATTGCAATGATTTTTACTTGTTTGTTCAGTCAAAGTAAATCTGAATACTAATTATATTTTGGTAATTATATTTTAGTCAAATACAGTCAATTTAGATTAAAATTGGAAACTGGGAAATGAGAGCTGTTTTGACATTCAATTCTCCAATTGAAATTCTGTAAATCGGCGAATTTAATTTGAGAATTGCTGAATTCTCTACTTTGTACCTAGGAATTTTCAAATTAAATTCATCACAGCAAGTAATTAAAATCAACTAATTATAAAACTTTAAGAGTATAAACAATTTTGTTTCCACATATTTATTATGCACAGTACAAACAAAAAAAAAAACATGAAATTAAAAAATAATAATTAATAATAATTAAATTCCGAACTGTTACCCGTAAAATGTGGAATTGTTTGGAATTTCCAAAGCACAGCGCTTTAGTCGGTCGGAATTGCAATTTTCTTTTCTCATTTCTCTCACGTTTTCCCTAATTTTCCAAATATGTTAGTGATTTGCGCGTATGGAGAATTAGGGAGTTTTAATCGGAGAAAATGATAGTTCTCCTCTCCCAAAGTCCCAAATGCTCCGTGTTACAGAATCCGGCGTCTGGGGCCCTGAATCCATATCGCTGAGAGTTGTGAAGCTTGGGAGATAAGAATTTTCATTTTTTCAGATTAAAACATCCTAACTCTCTATTGTGAATGCAGTCATTCTCTCTCTACTTCGAAAGTTAGGAAAAATTACGGAGAAATGAGAAAAGAGAGATTTTAATCCCAGCCGGTTGGAGCACTGTACTCAGCAAATCACATTACATATTAATTATTAAAAGTCATATGGATATTTAAAAGTACTATTTTAAAATAAAAGGTGAAAGAATAATATTTTAATGTATTACCACGTTTTACTTGATGAGTTACCGCATTGTACAATATTGAACTCCGACAAGAAAAAATATGTGTAAGGGATCGGTATCATTCCTTTGTTAGCAGAGATCCAAGAATAATAAAAATGAATAAAATACTTTCTCATAATGCGATTTCTCTCTACAGGTAAATATATCTACGTATTCCATTATTTTTGAAATTTTAAAAATTACTTACCACTGTAATAACTTACATTTAGTACCATAGAACGTTGGGGTAGAATTTTTTGTCGAATATATTCCAATTATTAGCAAGTCACTCTATTACAAAGGCCATCGATATAATTGAAAGAGAGATTTTTACTATTAATAACTCACTTTTTCTGAATTTATGAATAAAAGTCAAGCAAATGCCCAACTGAACTGAGAAAACTAGAGAGTTTAACGGGTTCTACTTACTTTTCCATCAGGAAAAACATCAAATCCAGTTAAATAGAGAGTTTAATATCTCTTAAACCAAACTCTCCGAATTACAGAATAGCTGACGGAGAGTTAAATTTCAAAATAACTCTGATCTCGAAAAGTAAAAAAAAGAAGTAAATTAAAGAACCTATTCCAAAATTAATTCTCTACTGATGCATAGTCAAGGCACTGACGACATAAAAGGGAGCTGTCGCTACAAATGATCAAGAAGAGTTCTAATTTGGTAAATTTGTACATTTTGATGTCCTCAGTAATATTTCGGTTTTGCGACCTTGAGCGACCACCGCCATATTAGAAAAAATGGTACCGGAAACAAGTTTTTCGAGAATATCTGCTCTTCAGCGCCACCTATATTAAAAATAGTTACGAAAATTTTGGAGCATTAAATTTTGTGCAACTTTTGTAAAAATTTTTTTCCAATATTATAATGAATATTAATGAGGCCATCAAACTGTACAAATCTAAAACTCTATTTGTCCTTGTGTTATTCCCTAGAGACACAGCGCTCTTAATGAAGAAATAACTATTGACCTATTTGACTATAATAATTCATTATAAACTGCAGACTCACAGCCATTTATGTATTTAATTAATTTGTACTGTCAAACTGGTTTTGATAAACTTATACCCTAGACACACAGCACGATCATCATTAGTACTAACTATTCATTAAAATGACGTGTGTCACACAGTATACGTCATTATGGCTCGAAAATCAGATGATAATGAAGTACACTAATGGAGTGTTTTCTTCCTTCATTACAGCTATAATGAAGAAAAATGTGCTAGATTTAGCATATAATTTAAGTATGGAGCTCCGCTATGCATCCGCTGATTTGAAAAATAAGAAAAAGAAATGCAAAGCACAAAGTAATTATGCCAAAATATTTTTTCATTTCTCAATCGTTAAATGAAATAAAATAAAAATAAATAAAATTGAAAATTAATAAAAACAAGTAAAAAAGCTAGAATTGGTCTAAGACCAATTCTTATGATACCCTAGATGAATGCTCGTATTAAATTTTGTATGGTCACCGATCTATGCGAGTTTGATTTTTGAAGTTGTTTTTCGTATATATTTCTAGAACGGTTTGTCGGACAGAAAAAATGATTATAACCAATTTTATAGGATTTCGTATTCTGAAGAAGTTTTTAGTACAATCAAAATGTCCTGGACTATGGTTTTCACAGTATACGTAAAAAACCTAAATTTTTATATGGCAACACCAAGAAGGAGGTTCCTCATTTAGTCCATTTTTGAAATTTTATTTGCTAGTACAATGAAAACACCACGTACCAAATTTCAGCTCTCTATATTGATGCGTTCTCAGGCAGTGTCCAAATATATAGTGAAAAACGAAAGTTTTGTATGGCAACCCCACGAAGGAGTGGCCCGATTTGTCTCATTTTCGAACTTAATTATACTTTTTTTTAAAGTCCGTGTACAAAATTTCAGCTCTCTAAGTATACGCGTTCTCGAGCGTGCGCACAGACAGACGGACGGACTGACGAACGGACGGACGGACGGACGGACGGACGGACATGCAAAAATCAAAATAACTTTTAATATTATGCGTGGGTGTCCAATTCATTTTGCTCTACCATCATTATTTCGAGGTGTTACAAACGGAATGACAAACTTAGTATACCCCTATAGATTTCATCTAGGGTATATCAAGGTTTATCGCGTTGATTCCATCCATATCGCTTCTTTAATGTCATAAGTAAATTAAAACCAGTTTGACAGAATAACTTAATTAAAGAAATGTCTGAGTGTCTGGAGTTTATAATGAATCATTATAGACTAATGAGTGGTTAGTTATTTCTTCATTAAGAGCGCTGTGTGTCTAGGGCATTATGACAATAAAGAAGCGATATGCATCGAATGCGATAAACTGTGTCTTTATTTATTTTATTTTTCAATTTAACAATTTACAAATGAGAAAAAGATTATATTAAAAAGGATAAGTTTGTGATTTGCATTTCTTTGCATTTCTTCTTCTTATTTTTCAAATCGTCAGATTGTTACGACCTCCAAGTAAGTTTGGCTTTGTCAGTGTTAAAAGTAAAGAGTCAAGTCCGTCCCGGCCGTGTTACGTGTATAGTTAAAACAGGTGATACTGCGCATATGTATTTTGCAGGAAACGACTGCCTGTATTTGCTCGGATTGGCCTTAACTTCAACTGCAGTTAACCATGGGTACAGCTGTGGAAGTGTACGGAATATTGCTTGGGAAAATTCTTGCTGGTCGAGAGTTATATGTGTATAATTAAGACAAAAAAAAAAGAACATGGTATAAAATCCAATGGGAAGCAGAGATCTTACGTTTTGATCTGGCGCCACCCACTTTAAGGAGTTTTTGTTTTTTTGTATCTAGTCGAAAAATAATATTGTAAAAATATTTAAGATTTACATAATTGTGTAAAGTAAGCTACGTAATATTCTTTGAATTATGTACGGTAATTTTAGGGTACCTACTTGAAATATTATCTAGGAATTTTGAATAATTTTGTGCACTTACTGAATTTTAATTTTTTTTTAAGTAGAGTTTTACTAAAAGTTGCATTTCCAAATTGTTAAATTATAAATCGAGGTTATTTTTGCTAGTTAAACTTTCGCAAAAGCCAGTGTTAGCGACAAATTGCTATAATAGAAATATTGAAAGTAGAGATTAATCTTTAAGATTTTCTACCGGGGTAAACTTATATTTGTTCAAGAAGAAATTTTTTTGGATTCTCCGGTATATAGCAAAAACTAAAAATACTTTTAATTTGTTATTCTATCACACAACCCATTATATTTTGGGTGACAAGTTTCAAGTCCTGGTTTGACTCATCAAAAAATAGAATAAAGAAAAGAAATGAAAAAATGAAAATGATTGAGAAAAATAGAACTGATGAGTGTAAGGTTTTCTGCTAACACGAAACGCTTCTTCTTCTTCTTCCTTTTTCTTTTTTTCTTTTTTCAGCCCACTGCGGGCGTATACAGGTTCGATTTGTTTTGAATGAATCTGATTTTTTAAATTTTTTAAAATTTTTTTTAATAAAATATTTTTTTCTATTTTTCTCAATCTTTTTCATTTTTTCATTTCTTTTCTTTATTCTATTTTTTCATTTGTTTTTCAAGTCACTCAATTTTGCTATTTGGGACCTGGTTATGAGTCAAACCAAGACTTGAAACTTGCCACAAAAATATAGTGGGTTGTGTGATAGAATAACAAATTAAAAACATTTTTAGCTTTTGCTCTATACCGGAGAATCCAAAAAACATTCCTTCTTGAACAAATAGTAGAAATATTGTTTTTTATTTCTGCTTGCTGCCCAACATAGATATACTAGTTCTAAAGGTGATAAGTAACATTTAAAGTAAAAGCTCAGTCCAGGAGTCTTTTAAGAAAATTTAAAACAAAACACTAATCAAACTTCACTGAACGTAACCATAAAGGAAAAAAGTCAACGACTTTTATATAACAATTGAATGCACGATCTAAAAGCCCACTATTTTATTGACGGATGTACTAAAGTACAATTCGAGTCAAAAAGACGAAAAAAAATTGGTACAGAGAGTACGATATTGGAGACGAAGGGAACGATCGCTCTCTTCTTATTAGTCTCGTGAACAGTGCGGTTGAAAGTCTAAATCGTGCATTAAAAAGTTGACTTTAACTGATAAAAGAAAAACATTATTATTAAAAAAACAAAAAAAAAAAGATAAAGGTTACCAGGAATATTAAAATTACGAAGAAGGAATCTAAGGGGATTGGATTAAAGCAGGATTTCTTTTTTTTTATTAATTTCTTTGTTTTACGGCACGACTCTGGAAGGTGAAGGGCAGTAACCCGAAATGCTGTGGAAAAATAGCTAAGTACATAATATTATAATACATATTTACATATTAATCTTTCAATTGGCTGACTGGCTTAGTTTGGATAATTTTCTTTTTAATCCATTTATAGGTAGCGTATTATATTATAGCCTGTATTTTATATGGGCCGACACTATTGTTTTTCTTTTATTTTGTTAAAGTGAGTGAATCCCAGTGATTTGTTGTATAGTTTATTCCAAACACGCAGCAGAGAAAATCACGTGGCGCCAATTTAAAGTCATAAACGAACCACCCCGTCTCCTGAGCCAGCTAGCACGTACCGCGGAGTACGTAGCAAGCTCCACATTTATATTACATGCCAAATCTAGCACATTTTTCCTCATTATAGCTGTAATGAAGGAAAAACAAAAACACTTAATTAAGATCTGAATTTCGAGATAGAATGACGTAAACTATATGACGCACAGCATTTTAATGAATATTCATTCATATTATATTTCAAAAATTGTACACAAGATTCATGGTCTTATATTTAAGTACAATTTATTATAAATTCCGGAAAGAACACTAATAATGAAAACTTAACAGTAATCTAAGTACTACTACTAACTTGTTTAAAAAAGGGAAGATACAAATTAAGGATTATAGTTTAAGAAAAGAAAAGAAATAAAACAAGAGTTTATTCAAGTAAATGGTAAAAAGCACCAAGTAAATATAGTTTACAACTTAAAAATTTAAAAACACAAAAAATAAGAAAGATTAAAAATCAAACAAAAGTAACAAACTTACCACAACTGGATTAGGCAAAAAACTACGGTCATCAAAGTGAGAAATTATTAATGAACTTTTTAAATTCGTTGACAGAGGTTACGCGACGAGTTTTAGTAAATAATGAGTTCCATAGGCGAGCAACCTGGACAAAGTAAGATCCTTCAAAGGTTGATAAATAGAAACGTGGAATTTGCATGAAACATCCTCTCTGAGATTGCAAGAATTGAATACCGCTATAAAGATACTCAGGCGCACACCTGTGAATGAGATTATACAGAAACACCAGGGCTTTTCGCTTGAGATGTGTGTCCAAAGAACAGCCAATAACGGATGATCTATAGCGCGTGATATGTATCAACCTACGTAGACCGAAGCCAAAGCGTACACAATCATTGAAGGAAAATTCGAGTTTTCGTTTGCAAACTGAGTCTAGCTTAGGAAAGATTAGGCTTCCGTGGGTAAAGTGGGGCATTAGCATCACCCTGACCAGTCCCACTCTGAGGTTCACAGGCAGAATATTGGCAGATAGCCACAGTCTTCTTAAGCTGTGGTCTTAATGTGATCACAGCATTTCAGCCGGGTGTTGAATTTCACTCTATGCAATGTGATTTACTAGCATTGAAGAGGAGCTGATTGTCTTTAGACCATCTGCAGGTCATCGTTTATTCTACTAATACAGTCCTCTATAAGGCCAGGAGTCCTGCTAAGGTACAGCTGTACATCGTCCGCATAGAGATGTAGATTAACGTCATGGACTATATCATAAAGGTCATTTATAAAGACGCTAAACAGGAGAGGTCCTAAAATTGATCCTTGCGGAACTCCACAGGACAATAGCATGAGCGAGGATGCAGTCTCATCAACCATCTCCTGTTGAGACCTGTTCGAGAGGAAATGCGATATAAACCTGATGGCAGACGGCGAAAAATAAAAATTCGAAAAAAGTTTACGGAGCAGCTTAGCATGCACAACACTGCTTCAGCGAAATCCAGAAGCACCAACACACCAATATCACCCTTATCCAGAGCCAATCGCAAGTCAGATAAAACCTTGAGCAGAGCAGTTTCGCAACTGTGTTTTTCACGAAAACCAGACTGAGTTTTCGTCAAGAGCTTATTGCAAATATGTGTTTCATAATCTGAGTTTTCATAATTTTTTCTAAAACTTTTCCAAGAAAGCTTAGAATGCTAATTGGTCGATATTCTGCCAAATCAATCGGAGAAACTTTATTGGGTATTGGAAAGACCTTAGCCACTTTCCAAATGTTAGGAAACTGAGAAGACATTAGACAGGTATTCATAATGTGTAGAATATATGGGGAAATGTAAGGGAGTATCAGCTTAATAAAACGGGGATTCATTTCATCAAAACCAGTCGCCAGGGACTTGACAGAGTGTACAGCTTGATACAGTTCCCCATAATCAATACAGCGGAACGAGAAGCAATTTGCACTTTGATCTCGTAGCGCAAGCATTGATGTAATCGGTTGCTGACAGATAGAGAGATTCGAGCAAGACCCTTCAGTAAAGTATCTATTTAACTTCTCTCCGTCAAAGGGACATTTTGAGACTTCATCCTTATAAACAGATGCCCGTCTTAAGTTGCCTCATAAAATTTTGGAGGGTAAGCTAGTATCAAATTTAGAGGAGTAAAACTCGCGCTTAGCCTTCTTAATTGCAGAGCTAACCCTATTTCGTGCTTGCTCGTATTGATTATGGGCGTATGCAGTTTTAAGTCGTTTCCACTGCCGAAATAAAAACTCCCTTTCCTCAATTAGAGAACGAATTGCTCGGGAAAACCAGGGATAATTACATACACGAATGCTATTAATTTTAACAGGTACATATTTATTGAATAATTGGCTAATAAGTACATCTAATTTCACAAGTTGAACTTCCGCCGAAGGAAGACCGAATAGTTAGTACTAATGATCATTAGATCGTTCTGTGTGTCTAGGGCAGGGGTGGGCATGCATGAGGTCAATGAGAGCTTTAAGCCGGTTTTCCATATATTATGAAGAGCCGCACAATAGTATTTAAGTTCAAAAATTGAAATTATACAGAAAGCAGCTTTCTTTAAGTGTGGATAATATGATTCTGGTATGAGTTTCCAAAATTCAATTATAGAAGTAGATTTGTGCTACATTTGCAATCATTTACAATCTTGTAAAAATATTCTTTCGGTAGAGGGGATAAGACTAGATAATAATGAAAAAAGCTTAGAGCATACATTTGTATATAACTAAAGGAAGTGAAAAATTGCGTGTGAGGGAAACTCCGTTTCTATGCGAAGTGGTGGAAAGGTAAGAAGAATTTAACCAAGTTTGAGGACAAAGTTAACTTGGTAAATGTCAATTGTGTCAATTCGAATTAAACGTAAGATTCGTGTTTTTGCGCCGGTATTTGCATTTTGTGTTTTCTGTAATTAAAAAACTTTAAATTGTGCCATGTGTTAATTTTGTATAAAACCATTCATTATTAAGCCTTGGTGTTAAGTTCATAAGCATATGAATATTTTAACAATGAATTGTGCTGCTGTTTGAATAATCGCCGAAATAATCCTGAAAAGGTGTTTTTATAGCAAGTTGAAGAAGTCCTGAAATTTTGCCAGAAGTTTCTTTTCCGTAAATACGTGCAAAAGAAGTGAAAAAAGGAAGGGAAACACAAATATTAAGATAATTGTTCAAAATAGTCCTATTTTTACGTGTTTGTGTTTCCATTTTTGTTTTGTTTTTTGTTTTCTTTTTTTTTATTTTCTTTTGTTAATCAATGTGTCAGTGACTGTTCACAATTTTGTTTTATTTTAAATAATTTCGCCAAGTCCACCCTTAAATACATAACATAAACGGAGTTCTAGTTCCGACTATGTGGGAAATGCCGCAATTTTTCGGGTATATTGCGCTTCCTTTAGTTATATGTTCTAAGAAAAAAGTTAGCAGACACTTATGATTAACACCTGGCTAAATCGACATATCTATTTTTCAGCTGTGAAAAATCAACATTAATTTGTTTTATGTGTACCGCAATGAACTTTTAAGTCTTTGATAATGAATATGAATACAAATGTTCTAAAAAGTTTGTTAGTTCTTATTTCTGAAAACTACAGATAATTTAACTTAATTAAAAACAAAATTGCACTCAAGTCTTTTAGCTTCAAAATATTAATACTACTCAAAGAATTATTAATTAACATACACATTGTGGATAAAAAACTTTCGAATAAACATAAAGACCTATAGTGAGGCCTTAAAAATGTATTATTTTAAATTGTGCGACAGAACACTGCCGCGATAGCGATTGCGATAATATAGCGATAGCGATAACGAAGCGACAGCGTTAACGAATCGAAAGCGATATATCGCTATACATAGTTTTGAATATAAACGCTTACACAAACGCGAACGACCACAGCGATACAAAGAATTTCTGCTGAGTTTGACCAACGTTTCTAATCTCCATAGCAGCATGCAAAATTTTAGTCATCTAGCGCAAGCTGTGAGATCAAAGATCCAAGATCTAGCCTAAAACAAGTAAAAAATCTAGAATTGGGTCTAACACCAATTCTTATGATACCCTAGATGAATTTCCGTATAAAATTCCGTATGGTCACCGATATATGGAAGTTTAATTTTTGAAGTGCTTTTTGACATATATTTATAGAGCGGTTCATCGGACAGAAAAAATTATTATAAACAATTTTATAAAATTTCGTATTTTAAAGAAATTTTAGTACAATAAAAATGACTAGGATTGATCGTTTTCACAGTAGTATATGTAAAAAAAAACACCTAAATTATTATATGGCAACACCAAGAATGGCTTGCCCGATTTAGTCCATTGTAGATATTTTATGTGTTATTACTATAAAACACAAAATACCAAATTTCAGCTCTTTATGTCAACGCGTTCTCAAGCAGTGTCCAATTATATAGTAGAAAACGAAATTTTTGTATGGCAACCCCACGAAAGAGTTGCCCGATTTGACTCATTTTCGAAACTAATTTTACGTTTTTTTTTTTCAAGTTCGCGTACAAAATTTTAGCTCGCTAAGTATACGCGTTTTCGAATTATCGTGCGCACGGAAGAACGGACGAACGGACAGACAAACGGACATGCAAAAATCAAAATAACTTTTAATATTATGCGTGGGTGTCCAATCCATTTCGCTCTACCATCATTATTTTTGTGCGTTACAAACGGAATGACAAACTTACTATACCCTCAGATTTCATCTAGGGTATAATAAAAGTGGGAAGTTTTAAACAAAGTGAGGTTATAGACGTACGTTAGCATGCAACTTCAACCGATTTAACTTGGAACTATCTCATAATTTGTCGTAAATTTGGCGTGAAAACCATAAGCTTGTCGTGTCCTTTTTTCTAAAGAAAACTCGATGTGGTGCTAAGTTGACGTCACGAGAAATTAACGACATATTAATGTAAAATTCTGAGGCAGTTCCGAGTTAAATCAGGCGAAGTTGCGGTTCTAACTTTACGTACGGTGTTGGATTTGGAAAATTTCTTCCTTTGGTGTTCTTCCATTAACTTCAAAATTAATCAAACCTTAATTTGTGATTAAGAAGGCTCTAAATGTTGAGCGAAATAATTACCGTGTTTGAAAAAAAAAAATTTGAAGAGCGTATGGGACTTTACCAGTTTTAATAGTTGTTGCAGACTGTATTGCAGTAAGATTAACAAAAATTCTCCATTTTGCGCCAAAATTGAAAATGCGATTTCAATTATCTAATTATAAGGCTTTAAATATTCTACTGATCTTTCTGAGGTTCCTGA
Source organism: Dioctria rufipes (assembly GCA_963924295.1). Taxonomy (NCBI): domain Eukaryota; kingdom Metazoa; phylum Arthropoda; class Insecta; order Diptera; family Asilidae; genus Dioctria; species Dioctria rufipes. The sequence goes on along the minus strand of OZ002742.1, from coordinate 80,376,617 downwards.
CGAATATATCTTGCTGCAAAAGTACGCATCAAGTAAAATTTTAAAGGGAATCCTTAATCGACAATCGAGGTATGAGGTGTTCTTCGATATTGATCAGCAAATATTTGGTGGTATTATTTGAACAAACCGTAGTGAAATTTCATCTCTATAGCCGAAACATTTAAAACATCAGCGTTACCACTCTTTCCATATCTTTCAACGTCGATATATAAAAATTTGTATTCGATATCAAATTAATTGACCCTGTATAAATCGAGCTAGTGCACATTGAATTGACATATGAAACTCTAATTGTTCCCAAATGTCTTTATTTGGTTCAGGCGTAAGAATATAACTATCTCTGTAATATATCGCGTTAATGTGAAAGGAATTGTGGCGCCAGTTTATCGCTATCACTATCGCAATCGCTATTGAGGCGGTTCGAATCGGCCTTCAAAAAGACAGTTTATTCGTCAGATCAGTTAAATATAAAATTTTGTATTATTTGGGATTTTACCTTAAGACAGCTTTGGTTTTTTGAATATTCTTGTACTATATATGCTAAGAAACTAATAATATGATTATGTATATTATTTATTAAATATAAATGTATTAGGCTGCTCTTAGGAATGATCCGTGTTTGCTTATTCCAAGCCATCCCATGGGTATATACATATTTTGCAGATTGATTTTTTTCTTCCAAATATGGATGTGCATTCAACTTGGTGGCCATATGAGTTAATTCCAAAGTTTGATTTTAGCTATATTTTGTTACGAATAACCTTTCGTCTAATCAATATAGAAATATCACGAACTGAGCCTCGCTCAAATATTAATTTCGAAAAGAATCAATCCTGTAAAAGTTCCATTGATTTCGTATTTTGGAAATTTTTAATGAAATTTTATAAAAGCTAATTATTTTGAATCCCGCCGTCTTTGGATTCGCCCTGAAAAATGTTACCCTATGAAATTTGATAACATTCAGCTACATATTAACGTTTTTAAAACTGCGATAGTAAGATATCAATAAAATTGCAAATAGACGATAAATTCATCTTGTGTCAAAGTGAACCGGAGAATTGGAAAAAAGGAAATAGTAACCTAGGTTCGAGTCTCGTTTGTGACAAGTACATTTTCTTCGATTATTAAATACTACATTATGATGTTTTCGAGAAAAAAGACTAAGAAAAATGTATGGCTTAGAATGAAGGACTTATGGATACCAAATGTTGTGAATACTTACAGAAAAGCTGGTAGACGCTGAGATAAATGCAGAGAAACAATATACCGAGACAATATTATTTACAATACTGTGGAGGTTTGCAGCAATGAACCCACACAATTGAATGCAACAACTAAGGTCAGCCAAGGTACCATTTCCGTTGTACCGCCCGCCATATAAAAAAAAAAAAAAAAACAAAACAACTCTAACTCCCCTTAGTTGAAAAGTAGGAAAAGCGTGTTGGTGAAAAAATATGCCTACATGGCAAATATGCAAGACAGCAATGCTCCATAAGTGCTTGTATTATAAATTGTTTTGAAAAGGGTACAGTGACTTTTATCTGTCGATGTGTTACCACTTGATTTTTATTACATACAACAGTAAATTACAAGCTGTCGGAGACTTTTTACATTACATATATACATATATATATAGTATATACCCATATTCACTTGAAGGCTGCCATCCATACAGATACGTGAAGAGCTTGAAGCTTGAATATTTCATTAAATTTCCTGTAACTTTTTGAGGAGCTTTAAGAATTACATAAGCATCACATAGAGTGGAAGCTGGTTAAATGTACAAAATCCCTCCCCTTTTATCTACTTTTAAAGGAGTGGCTGCTATTTGCTTTAATTTCAAGTAAAATATCAACTACAGGATAACGAGGAAACTACATTAAATGTCATGTGTTCAGAGACCTTTGAGGCTATATATTTACATATGCTATATATAGTATATCTACTCTTCTATAGTAAGGATGATCTCTGAAAGTATTACACGCGGAGCTCATAAATAATGTAGTTCTTGTCCCTTTTAAAAGGAATATCTCCAGAAAAGCAATTTACTGCCGCAGGAAGGACGAGCGGCGCAGAAGAATGTGGTTTTACTGAATTGCTTCCCATAAAGTTCAATATCGATCGAAAAAGCATGGCGAATTTGGAATTGGAAAAGCTTCCGTTCGAGAATTTGATTTCTAAGTCTTTAATTTTGAAAAGGAAACTAACTTTTGGTCTAGACAAGAGTAATTTCCATGTGATTTCTTCAGGTTTTCGTCATAAAGCAATATAGCTCTAGCGTTACGCAAATTATTGTTTAACAATAATTTTTTTTTTACATCAGATAATCTTTAACGTTCCTAACTACATTTTATTACATCCTTCCATAGCTTATAAGAAATTACTCATCATGTAAAAAATAATTGCACAATGATCTTTAGCCTTTACAGCAACAAAATTAAATGGCAAACGCTAGCAGGAAGTAAGCAAAATATGACGGGCATCAAATAGAAAAATAAACTTTTACGTTCAGAGCTGCATACACTTTTAGTGTGTTGGTAGTTGGAAAGGCAAACTACAAGCATCCTAACGGAAATAAAATCTTATATTTTTGTACTCTTTTTCGGTATATTGTTACTACATCTCTCATGGTTATCGGCCAATGAAACTATTCGAAATCTAGCGACGTGCATTTGAAGGATAAACGGCAGGGTAAATAAAAATAATGGCGGCTGCAGAGCAACACTAAAGAATCGCTTATGGGCTGTGGTACTACTATACTTGCTGTTCAGAAGGAAATGCTTCAAAATAGAAAACTAAGTAATACAACCTAAGGATTTTGCACTTATGCGCAAATGAGAAAATTTAGTGCATACGCCACCTTAATTATTTGCAAAGATTCTCTGAAGAGCGCTATTCATTTGAAATGTGTATATTCCCTGGGTATTGAAAGCCATGTAGTCGCAGAAGTCACCGACACATTAAAAGGCTTTAACGGGCTGGCTACAGCCATGCAGTTAGAGCTTACTCTCAATGTTTTTGTATACTCGTCATGGAGGAAAAACTAAAATTTCATCTTAAACAGATCCTAAGGCCGAAAACTGTTGCTCCCACAGGAAAATGAAGTTAAAACCAATTGCAACCAAATATGTTTTCTTTGTAATAGTTAAAAAAAAAAAACATAGCATGCAGAACAAATTTATGGAAATTATAATGTTTGAACAAAATCCGGGCAACTGTCATACGCAAAACTCCTACACAAAGACAAGGCAAGAAAACTGCCTGCTTGCTAACCGGTCCGCTACTCTCTTTTAGACGTACTTCATGGCTTTTATATTTCGGGGGTTACGATATTGAGCATTTGGTTTAGGTTAAGGCAAAAGCGGGAAACACAATACTACGGTCATCAGAGTTCGTCAGTTCACATTGCAATTTATTCCTATATCTGATAATAGAATAGAAAGAAATCTGAGCTGATGAACGCTGATTGCCATCTCATTGTGTTTCCAGCTTAAAATGAAACTTAGCCTGCTTTTTTTCACTGTCGGCAGAGCCGGACTAAGAGGACGGCAGAGTTCCCGCAAAAAAAAAATTTAATCGTGTACCACATACTATAGGAAAAAGTACCAAATGAGCCAAAAAAGTACCAAATCCATTAAAATTAAAAGAGCTACACTAGACAGTACAGTACACTTACTCGTGTATGCAAAAGATAATTATAATATAAGTAGAAGAACAAAGTTTAATAAAAATTATAAGGCAGACGTATCATCTTTATTAGTACAACAATAACTCAACATAAATCATATAATAATTTCTTCGGTGGAGCGATATTGCGCAAATAAAAGGTTTAAAAATTTATTTGCATCCAATTAAAATATAATTTAAATGCAATGCTTAAGTCGTATTCAGCATCTTAAAAAATTATTCAACCTAAATTTAATCCTTCGATGGAAAGATATTGGAGCAAATACAAGGCTTAAAATTTGATTTGTAACCAGCCGAAGAAGAAATTTACGTTAAATCATTAATTAATTCATTCGATGGAAAGAAATTACAGCAAATAGTAGGTTTAATAATTTCCTTATAGGCCATTAAAGCATTTATTACTTTGTAAGATTTTTATTGTCAGTCTTAATATTATTTAAGGTAGAAAACACTCTCTCTGCAGAAGCACTACTATGACGAAAGCTAAAAAGATGTAGAAAAATTGTGCAATATTTGCAAATACTGGCTGATTTATTATGTTTTTTAAACTTTTTGTATTAGCCCATTATTTTGTGGAGTCTTTATCATAAAATTGATCTTCAAAATTAAATTCCATAACCTTCGCGAAGCTCGGAAAAAAGTAGCTCACTATCGCAATCATATATAGATTAGAAAATCGTTCAATTAAACTTGAAAATGTGATAGAACTTCGGTTAGAGATTTATTTAATCTGAAAAAATTAAGGTCAGTAATTTGCATTGCATTTAAAATTGAATTACCAAATTCAAATTTTCTTTTAATTTAACAACAAATTTTTATATAGAAATTCTGCACATTCGTTAAATATTTACCTTTCTACTGCCAAATCATTGATTAATTCCGCAGCTTTCAAACCAAAATAAATTTCGTTTAATGTCTTCAAATTTGCAGGTAAAAACGTAACTTCGCTTAAATCGGTTTTCTGTTCAACACACTCTTCCTTTACGATTTTTTTTAAAATCACTTTGTAAGAGCTGCTTATATGTATGTAAAAGAAGTGTATTGATTCTGGGGGATTGAAAATATGAATTTAGCTTTTCTATGATTGACAAAATATAATCTAGAAAGTGCAAATACAATTTGATCCCAGGATCACCTAACTTATGAACGAGTTTTCCAGCATTACTAGATTTATCTTCATAAGTCGCAACTAAAAAATAATGTTTCAGTACATTCCAATTCTCCAAAAGACATTGGAAAAATTGCCACAAAGGATAGCCATCGAGTAGGAATCTTTTTTTTAATTTTATTTTGTTTAATATTAAAATACTTCTGAAAAACTTTTAATTCATTTTGCCTTTTGTGGCTATTTTCCAAAAAAATAATATATTCCCTTTGCTAGCTTCTCGATTTCATTAGGAAGCTTCTCACAAGCACATGAAATACAAACATAAAGTGAATGTGATGGACAAGTAATCGAAAAAATATATTTATTTTTTTTTCTTTTAACCGAAATTGCAGAACACTCCTATTTCCTTGCATAACGCTTTCTCCATCTGAGCCAAACGCGATTAGATTATATAAGGATATATTCAGGTTTTCTAAATAATTGACGATAGCTTTCGTTGTATCTTCTGCAGAGGAGTCAAATATTTCTAAAATCTCTAGAAATTTATCTAGCACATCATTTCTTTCCTTATTATAAAATCTTGCTAAGATAGCTACACATTTTATAAAAAATACGTAAGTGGACTCATCCAGTGTTAAAGAAAATTTATTAGACTGTAATTTTTACGCTATACTTTTCGTTGCATATGGTTCTATTTTATTTATTAATACTCCAGTAGCTTTCGTCCTTCCACATTGCAGTCTTGCTGCAAATTTTTTAATCCGGGCATATTTTCTTTAGAAATCCGGGTAGGTGGTCCATGGTTCATGCTAGGCTCTTTAATAATGCATACTGTTTTCTTTTATATTGGCAGAGTTCACAAAAGCTTGCCATACATTGACAGTGCCTTTAATGGCTAAAAAACTTTTGCGTTTTTGCGTTTTCGTGCCTATTTTAAGTGAGCTCTATTTTTTACTAAGGCCTTGTCACATATAATGCAAATTGTCTTATTATTGACAAATTTGAGCCAGGGAAATTCTTTCAGCCAACTTGCTTTTAAACTTCGACATAAGGTATTTTTTCTTTAAAAAATTAATAACATTCATACATTGCTTTCTTGTGTGGCAGCTCGAAATCCCTAATTTTTACTTGTTCAAATATTTCTAATTTTTACTTAGTTTTTTATTACATCAAAATTATTATGATCACGTAGGGATTGGATTTTTTTATGGAAAAAACAAAATATATGAGAGAAGACTTTTGCGATTTTGTGACTACGACATCTTCTAAATTTAATAATAAATATTGTAACATTATAATATAATAAATTTTAGTTCTTATTTATACATGCTACAAATTGGTGACCCCGACGTGATGCCCGACGAAGAGGCGGAACAGCCCAACGAAAAAGGGGAACAGCCACAATGAATCGCACGAGTTGCTGTAAAAATTCCACCGTTTTGGAAGGAGAATCCAAAACTTTGGTTCATCCAACTGGAGAGCCAATTTTTTTAACGCAAAAATAACAACTGATGAGACAAAATATCATCATGTTGTGGGAGCAGTTGAGACTGGAATACTACGTCAGGTATACGACATTATTTCTGATCCACCCGCCACCAAAAGATATGAGGCATTAAAGAAGAGATTAGTAGAACAATTTGCAGATTCGGAAGAACGGAAATTACGGAAGATTCTTAGTGAAGTCGAACTAGGTCACAAAAAACCATCGCAATTTCTCCGCGAGATGAGAGAATTGAAAGAAGGACGAATTTCTGACAATATTATGAGGTCACTTTGGAAACAAAGACTTCCCACCCAATGTCAACACTTTCTGAGGAAGACCTAACGAAACTGGGAAGGGTAGCAGACAAGATAATGGATGTGTATTATTTTGATAATCAGAGAATAAATGCTGTTATGACGACTAATGATACGAATAACCTTACTAGAACATTAGCTGAAATTTCAGATCGTTTGGCTAAACTAAAATATCGGGGAAGATCATCATCCAAAAGTTCATCATCTAACCGACATAGATCAGCATCGGGCCGGCGTCCAAGTCCATACTCTACAAGCAATTCCGAAATCTGTTGGTATCACAGAAAATTCAACAATAAGGCTAGTAAATGCAGAAGTCCTTGCAGTTTCAAAGGAAGTTTTTTAAATTTCCAAGCCGATCATTAGATGCGACGAATGATCAATACGTTTTTGATTCAACGACCCGGCAAAATTTTCTTGTGGATACTGGAGCTGACATATCGATTTTTCCAAAAGGAATGAAAGATATGAAACACATCTTTTCTTTTTGCAGTAAATGGAACCAAAATAAAAACTTTTGGCGACAAACTTTTAAATATCAGTCTAGGATTACGTCGAAATTTTCAATGGAAATTTATACTTGCTGATGTCGATAAAGCAATCATTGGTTCTGATTTCTTACATCATTTTGGACTTTTGGTAGATTTAAAAAATCGAAAAATAATTGATTACATTACGAAATGTAGTTGTAATGGTACTGTGTTTAACTCAAAAAAATTGTTGCATATAAAAACGATTTCTAAAAATTCCTCATACGCAGAATTACTCGCCGAGTTACCAGAAATTATTAAACCTAGGAATTTTGACAGCGAAGAGAAAGTGAATATTTCTCATCAGATCATTACCAATGGTCAACCTGTTTTTGCAAAAGCGAGAAGATTGGATAAGGAGAAATATGAAGCAGCGAAGAAGGAATTCGAGTTTATGATAGAACAAAACATTTGCAGACCGTCGAAGAGCTGTTGGGCTAGTCCGCTGCATATGGTCCGAAAACCAAATGGTGATTGGCGACCTAGTGGGGATTACCGGAAGTTGAATTCAATTACTGTTCCAGATCGTTATCCTGTTCCGAACATTCAAGATTTCACTTTCAATCTGGAGGGAAAAACCATATTCTCTAGAATCGATTTAGTTCGAGCTTTTCACCAGATTCCTATGGAGTCTAAAGACGTTCAGAAAACAGCTATCATCACTCCGTTTGGATTGTTTGAATTTCCAAGAATGACTTTTGGTTTACGTAATGCAGCACAAACCTGTCAACGATTTGTGCACGAAGTTGTTCGTGGACTAGAATTATGCTTTCCATATATCGATGATTTTCTTATTGCATCTTCAACTGAAGAGGAACACAAGAACAATCTGCGAGCTATCTTCTTCCATATAAAAAAATTTGGCGTGGTAATTAATCCAAGTAAATGTGAATTTGGTAAGGCATCTATTGAGTTTCTCGGATTTTTAATCTCTAAAGCTGGTCTCAAGCCAATGAAGCAAAAAGTTGAAGCTATCGTTAATTTCAAACAGCCTGCGGATTTGAAACAACTGCGTCGATATCTTGGAATGTTTAACTTTTACCGTCGTTTCGTTCCAAATGCGGCAAAAATTCAAAGTGCACTTAACGATTTCATGAGGGGAAATCCAAAGAAGAATTTAAAATTGCAATGGACAACCGATACAATTGAAGCCTTTGTTAACACGAAGAAGGCTTTAGCAATCGCTGCTATGTTAGCGCATCCTTCATCATCAAAAGAACTTTGTATTATGGTTGATGCATCTGATTTTGCCGTGGAGCTGTGTTACAACAGAAAACAGAAGGTAATTGGGAGCCATTAAATTTTTATTCACAGAAGCTATCTTCTGCGCAACAGAAATATAGCACATATGACCGAGAGCTATTAGCGATTTATCAATCATTAAAACATTTCAAATATATGTTGGAAGGTCGAATTTTCAAAATTTTTAGCGATCATAAACCACTTATTTTTGCGTTTCAACAAAATCCTGAGAAGGCATCGCTCGACAATTAAGACAATTGGATTTTATAGCACAATTTTCCACCGATATCCATCACATTTCTGGTTTTGATAACGTAGTTGCTGATACCCTTTCAAGAATAGAAACAATAGATATTTCTGGAAACATCAACGTTGAAAGATTATCAGCTGAACAGAAATCCGATCAGGAGCTCCAAGGCTTGCTAACTAACAAAAATTCCTTGCAGTTAAAACTTTATAATGTACCTGGCTCGAATTCAAAAATTTATTGTGACATTTCGACTGAATTCATTCGGCCATATGTACCCAAATATTTTCGTTTTGAAATTTTCAAGAGACTTCACAACTTAGCTCATCCTGGAGGAAACGCAACTCTTAAGATGATTCAACATCGGTATGTGTGGTCATTCATGAACAAAGACATTAAAAGTTGGGTCAAATTATGCATTTCTTGCCAGCAATCAAAGGTAAATAGACACTGTCACAGTGCCATAAGTCAGATTTCTGTCCCTGATGAAAGATGTAAGCATATACACATCGATTTAGCTGGCCCATTAACACCATCGAATGGATTTGTTTATTGCTTAACAATTATCGATCGTTTTACGCGCTGGACTGAGGTTGTACCTTTGAAGGGGATTTCTGCAGAGGAAGTTGCCGTTGCATTGTACTCTAACTGGTTTGCTCGTTTTGGTGTTCCAGAGAAACTATCTTCAGATCAAGGTAGACAGTTCGAAAGCTCATTATTTACAGAACTTTCAAAACTCATGGGAGTCCAACATATCAGAACAACGCCATATCATCCATGCGCGAATGGTATGATTGAGCGTTTCCATCGTGTAATGAAGGCAGCAATCAAATGTCATTCTACTGAGAGATGGACGGAAGTTTTGCCTACAATTTTGTTGGGTATAAGAACGGCGTATAGAGAAGACATTAAAGGTTCGACAGCAGAACTTGTTTATGGAACAACTTTACGTACACCAGCTGAATTTATGATTGAACCTATCTTTAAACTAAGCTCGAGCGCATCAGAATTTTTATTAAATCTTCGCAACAGTATGAGCAAGATTCGACCTGTTCCTTAGACAAACCATAGTTCAAATAAAGTATTTGTTTATAAGTATCTCTTTACTTGCAGTCATGTTTTTATTCGTGTCGATGCTGTAAAAAGACCACTTCAACACCCATACCAGGGACCATTTGAGGTGATTTCAAGATCTGAAAAAGTTTTCAAAATTCGAATCAAAAACGCAGATAAAAATATTTCGGTAGATCGTTTGAAACCTGCATGTTAAATATCGAAATAGACGCTGATACCAATGTTTTTAAGAAACCACACTTACTTTCAGTTCCTATTCCAAGTCCTTGTCCCATCAAGACTTCAAGATATGGAAGAAGAGTTAAATTTGTTGATTATCGTTAACACTAGGGGGGGAGTAATGTGGCAGCTCGAAATTCCCAATTTTTACTTGTTCAAATATCTCTAATTTTTACTTGTTCAAATATCTCTGATTTTTACTTAGTTTTTTAGTACATCAAAATTATTATGATCACGTAGGGATTTGATTTTTTGATGGAAAAAACAAAATATATGAGAGAAGACTTTTGCGATTTTGTGACTACGACATCTTCTAAATTTAATAATAAATATTGTAACATTATAATATAATAAATTTTAGTTCTTATTTATAAATGCTACACTTGTAACGAGTGGAGCAGAGTGAGCTCTGAGTCCAAAGCGAAGCTGTTCACAATACAGCGCAGAGTGAAATTCGAAATTTGAAATTAAACGTAACAAGTCGCCATAACAACGTCAAGTCAACATGCTTGACGTTGTCAAAATAATAAATTCGAAAGAGCAGACATCTGTAGCACCATCAGATTACTTCGAAACTAGATAAAAAATAACGTAAGTTTTTTGGTTTGTAAATCATGAAGCTTGCAGAAAATTCCTTTTGTTTTTTATTAGCATTCATAAAAAATAGTAAATCAGAAATAACATTAAAACATGTTAGATATGATAAAAAGAGGAATGGAGATTTTTCCACGCCATCTACATCCTAGTAGTTCGAAATTCCAGTTTGTAAGCTTTCGGTAATGCCAACGTGAAATTAGAATAGAATCTATTATCATACAGCTCCACTCTGCGCTACTCTGAGCCAAACAGAGAAAGCAATATATACTACTGCGTGCGAAAAAAAGGATGCCAGTTGCCACTCTACGCTACTCTACTCCACTCTGCATTGTGAATGCGGCATTAGAGCGCAGGTGTGAGAAAAGGAGGGAAAATACAATCTGGTGACTCCACTCTACTCTGTCACGAACCTTATTTTCCACTTAAAATTAATAAATGTCCATTTCCACGGTTCTAATTAAACGTACATAAAAACTCGCTTTTGCTCGAATCGCTCGGTTCTGTTAATATATAAGAAATATATAACACCACTAACACAAACACATTGTGTGCATAAATTCGTTTTAACATCGCCTTAGGCTCTAAGTAATTCACTATCGACGCAGAGTCTCGGGTGATAAGTCGAAAATCATGTTACTTTTACTACGCTGGTAGTCCGTTTTCCGTACGATATTGAGTTCGATTTCGAAGTTTAAGCCAGAGATTGCGATTTGCTAGAAAATCGTCTTCGAATCATGACGTCTGCAGGAGTCCCACATATTATAAACACAAGGCGCGGAGCCATGGTAGCTGGTGAGTGTTGGAAAGATAGCACTTTACACCATATGGCAAACTTGGCATACATGTGACTACAAAAACATTCATTTTTTTATAAAAATATTGCCAAATCTTTTGCATCATATCCACAGTAATTTCGAAAAACGCCTTGAAAAAGGTTTTTGTTTTTTAAAACAAAGGGGTTCAATAAGGCCTTCAAAGCGTTGCTATTCCAATATGTCCCTTAAAAAAAAAAATCGAAATTGAAAAAGAAGTATACAAAAACTGTTCTCAAAATTTGGTTTAATTTTTTAATTTTTAAAAATCAAATAATTTTATTTCATGTAAATCAACTTTGAAGGAGAGAGTAAACATGGTCAGTGAGCGAAATTATTACAATCAGTCTTTACTTATGATCAATAAAATACTGTAACACTCTCAGTACCGGCCACAAAAGTAATATCTTGCCTGGCAGAAATCAAAATACTTTTGACTTGTTCATTAAAATTGGCACCGTCATCCGCTAGTACGTTTTCCAGAGTGAAGGCTTAGCATAACTAAAGAAAGTACCCAGATATTAGAAAAAGTCTGAAATTTTCCATATTTTATTTTATTTAATTTTTTTATTTATTTGAAAAGCTAATACGAAAATGAACGCACAAAGTCCAATAATACATTAACGTACAGATTAAACAATAGTTTTAATAATAATATAAAAGAGAAATAAAATACATAATTCATGAGAAAAAAAATATAAAATAAAAAAGCTTAAAGTGAAGTAAATAAAAATAAAAGTAATGCTAATTAAAATTAACTGAAAAAGAAAAAAGAAATTGAACATGTACAATACTACAATCTAGTGAAGAAGGATATAAAAACAAAAAAAAAAGAGAGAAAAAGTCAAAATGAAATAAGGCTTGGTAGAAGGGTGAAATGCTTTGCTAGAATGCCTTATTTCATTGAGTGTTAGCCCTTTAAATGTCGGGAGGTCAGTGTTAAAGAGATTTAAATTTAAATTTGTATACGATATAAGAATTCTGAAGATAGGCGACTTTTCCTTGATGTATCATCTGCGAGAGGGCAGTCTGAAGCAAGGTATATTTCTTTGTGTGCGAGTGGGAGAGTTAAAGCATAGATAGCACAAGAACTAGATGTCTCATGGCATAGTAGAGCAGATTGTACAGATTGTAAAATAGGTAGTGCATTCTGGAATAGACCAAAACATGTTCTAGAGCGTGCCGAAAGCAAATGTTTTTATAATAGTAGTTTTCTATACATGTTGATCGACTTACTCAACACTTGAGATACGAAAAAATATGAATCACTCGACGTATAAATCATTTCAAATGTTGTGGTCCATTCCGGGATGGACCACCCAGCCATATAAATTTTGTATACTTTTTTCGTACTGTATGCGACATCTAGTTCTTGTGCCATCTATGGTTAAAGTCAATTTTAGACAATATGATAGGGCAATCAAATAGGCAATTTACCGTGTTAAAAAGAAAGATATTATCCAAGTAGATTCTGCGATTCACCAAGGATAACAAATTAAAATGACTGATTCTTTCGGGGTTTTCAATTTAAATGACAAGAGCCTGGAAAATTTTCTCTGAATTGATTCAATTTAGTCAGAATAAAATGAGTAAAACACATAATTCCACACTTGACATGAATATTCGAGAATACTTCTAATTATAGAGTTGAAAACAATAATATAAGACGCGGAGCATTTAAGGGACCTGCATGTATGAAAAATAAACTCGATTAACCTAAACGCTTTGGAAGTTATGGCTGTAATATGGGAGGCAAATATAAGCTTTGAATCAAATATAACCCCCAAGTCATTTATTTCATTCACACGTGAGAGAAATATTATAAATTTTATAATCGAAATTTATAACTTTACATTTATTGATGTTAATTTGTAGAGAATTCTCGTTACACTAAGCTTAAAGCTTCTTCATGTCATGGATATTTGTAATTCTCCTAAATATCTTATCATCGTCGGCAAGAAAGTAGGCAGTTACTCTCAATAAACGTGGGAAGATCATTAATATAGATCAAGAAAATAAGATGACAGAGAATTGTGCCTTGAGGAACGCCAGACAGCTCTTTATAAGGGACAGATCGGAAACCATTAATAACAACGAAGCTACTTCGATTAATTAGGAAGGAGAAAAACCAAGAAATTGTATTTGTGTGGAATCCTAGTTGCGCCATTTTTAAAAGAACATGTTTATGTAGAATTTCATCAAATGCCTTCGAAAAATCTGTGTAAATGGCATCAACTTGTCCGTATTAATTAATAGCGCTAGCTATAGTGTCAGTGCAAAGGACAAGATTGGTAGTGGTTGGTTGGTCACAGATATCCGCTTTAACTTGATAGAAAAGGTGACAATATTCAATTCTGTCGAAGGTGAGAGTAAGGCTGTTAGATATTTATATAGGCCGATAGTTAGTAATAAGTCGAGGGTCACCAGATTTATAAATTGGGATAACAAAGCTATTCTTTAAGATCTGAGGGAAAATATTCGTGTGAACAAATTTAAATAAACAGCAACATAAGGTTACCAGAACAAGAAGAATAATAAACATTAAAGTTAAAAATTTAGCAGGATCAGCATCTCATTCACCCAATACTAAACAAATTAAGATAATAATACTGTCATAAATTAAAATCTGCCTTAGCGTCCACATAAATAAATGCGCACGTTCGAAATATCACAACTTACTCACTATAAAACTAGCTAATTACTTTAAAAATTAAATATTAAAGGAAGAAGACATAACTAATATCGCACAGACTGAATACTGTACAACCTTAGAGAGCTTTAAAATTACAACCACTAACTTCCAATAGCCGTTAAAGAATTACTAGCTCATACCGAAACTAGCTGACATTTTGTTTAAATGAGGTGTTTTCATTCGCTAAGGGAAAAAATTATCTTTGAGAATAGCTTTCAGAATAGGTTAAGAGCTAATAACACCTTAACGGCTACAAATAGCATATAGGGTATAATAGATAAAAATAAATAGGAGAATCTATAGTTTTTATAAAAAAAAAAAAGTTATGTTAATCGGCTTTTTGCAAAAAAATGGAGGTCAAGTTAAAAACAAAGATAAGAAAATACAAAAATTTTAGATTATACCACAATAACTCCTGAGAGGAGAGGAGCACGGGACTGGTTGAGCAGTTGTTGGAAAGGCCATGTAGCTCTGCATACAATGAGCTCTGTCACCATACGCCCTGTACTTTTTAAGACACAGGGTGTTTTGTGAAAACTTTTTCTTAATCACCCTGTAACTCCGAAACGGTAGATATGCCCCTCCCCCTGCCGTACAATTTATTGTTCGTCTAGGTGAGTACTATTACCCCCTGCTCTATTGACCACCTAGACGGAAACACCCTGTATATGTCAGTGAAATAGTGATTGAGTTTCCAAGCAGTTACAAAAATTTTTGCAAAAACAAAGTAGGGGACAAGGTGTTAAGAGCTCACTTCTTTCCTTAGTTCCTTATCGTAGAATCGTAACGACTCTTTTTGGCGCCTGAGTAAACGTATAATTCTACGCCCCTTATTTATAAAATTCAACATAACCTAATTTAGAAAACAAGTACCGAGGTACTGTCAGTTTCTGGCCTAAACACCGAAGACCAAAAATTCCATAAAGAATTTTTGGGAGTATAGGTACTGTGTGTAAAGTTTTTCGATCAGCAGTAACAGGGCGATCTCATCAGGACACCAATGAACCCTGAAATTACCTGCGTCTATACTACAGTGAACTCAGATGCTAAAAAGTTGCTGGTGGATATATATAGACTAGTTTTCCGGAATAACGAGAGAATGGAGGGAAGAAGAAGAATGTATGTGGTATCAAAAAAAAATGGGAGCTCAGGGCGGACAAGATAGGTGGAGGAAATGGGAAATGGGAGCTGATTAACGTAAATTTAAAAAAATAAAAATAATATCAGGAGCTGCAATAACTCGCAGGAGTTAGCTCAGAATCTGTAAGCCCAATAATAAAATAAAAGAGAATTCACTTTGGTATGCATGGGTATTATAGGCTATATTTTAATTCGATTAACGGTAATTTGCAGATTTGAGATCCGTCGGCGTTAAATTTTGTTGTCTCAATATTCACGGGGTCCTAACTCTGTGTGGGAAGGCTGTAGAGTAATGAGGTTTTTTCTGATTGATTAAGGTTTTAGAGTACAAAAATATAGGTGAACAAGTTTTGGGGAGGGTGTTTTGGAGGTTGGGGATCATACCACCCCTCATAGTGGGCTGTCCAAATTACGTCATGTTTGGTACCAAATTAAAGAGGGAGGAGAGACTAATCGAGTGGTGTAGCTTGTTTTGGATCGCTGACATTTGACCGCCGAAAACCGGTTTTTTTGCAGTAGTGTCATATACACCTCAGTTCCTATATTTTGCATATATTTCTTCCGTTCTTTGTTTCGCATCCATTAGTGCTCCGTTGTGAACATTTTTGTCATAGGAAGGGAATTTCGAGGACTTACCAGTTCTTCGCAATGATGAAATGAAAATATGTCCATTTTTGTACCAAAAAACGGCAATTTTTTCACATTAAAAAGGACTGCTACACTTCTTTTACAGTTATTTCCAAAGTTCAAAAATTAATTACACATTTAATTAGGGGACAAAATGTAGATGCGATATCATCCTACGCACAAGCTTTAACGTGTATACTTAAAATATTTACAGCATGTCTTCTGTACTGGAAGACCACCAAATTGATCATTTTCGCGTGATTTATAATTTTTAGTGGCTACCTTGAAACACAAAATCCATGTTTCTAAGTAAGTATTCCATGGATTTCGATAATTTGTTTTTTAGAATATGGCCAGGATATGCAGTAAATACACAACTCAATTTGAAATTCCTAGATACCTAGGTACCTTCACAAAACGCAACAAAAGCAGACAATATTAAGTGGAGAAATTGTATTGTCTGCTTTTGTTGCGTTTTGTGAAGGTACCTAGATATCTGGGAATTTCAAATTGAGTTATGTATTTACTGCATATCCTGGCCATATTTAAAAAAAAAAAAAATTATAGAAATCCATGGAATCCATGGAATCCCAAATTCTGCGTGTTACAGAATTCGGCCCCTGGAGTATATTGGATTAGGTTAAGGAAGTCATACAAAATTATTATTCTAAATGGAAAACAAGAAAAACAAGATTAAGTAAATTCAATTAAATCAGAAAAAGAGAGGAAAGAAATAAAAATTAAAAAGAAAAAAATTCTAGAAAAAAAAAATAGGAGAAAATATACTAAATAAAGATTAAGAACAGCCATGATGTGTACCTAATAAGGCTCCAAGGAGCTTAACAATTCAAGAAAATCTCTGCCTGAGTTCGTGCTAGGTATATTAGAGGGTATAAGCAAACGTCGCTGATTACCGGTAGACTCCTGCAATGGTGATCTAGCGGCAATAAGGCAAGCATGAACTCCAGTGCCAACGTGAGCGTGGTACGGACAGGCAGCCACCTTGGTTTTTTACAAGACATTGAAATTACATTTCCTCGTCAGTGCCGTTCACTAGACCGTCGAGCTCTAACACAGGATCGGCCGATCTATGGCTGTGTACATCCTTCGTATCACCTTGGGTTTTAGTCCCCAGCTGTCACCAAAAGTTCTTTTGCACATGTAGAAGGCAACACGGGCCTTATATGTAAGTCTTCAAGCTTAGCCAAGAATCTAGATTTTTTCCAAGATACTTTGCTTCACTAAAGAGAGAGAGATAAATCCTCTTCCTCAGCTTTGGAAGTCTGAAACTCTTCTCCTGCCTTTTCCTTTAGGAACGGACTAAGTTATTCGATAAAAATATTAGAATTAGATTTCGAGGTGGTTACAATTCTCTGCACTTATATTAATGTCCTTAAAAGCACTCTAACGCCATCGACGAGCATGTTACACTCATATGTTGCTCTCGTAAAGCAATATTACTGCTGTGCATAAAAATATTCTTCACCGTGTTTCTACTTCTTCATTCATTCACTAATAATTTCTAGAAAACTCCTCTTTTTACGTAAACTGGAAAAAAATACTGATCCCTCAGATTTAAATGTATACAGAACTTTTGAATTTTAAAACCTTTGAAGTCTTTTATGATAATTTTTATTGTCGGACAAACCATTCTTAATGCGAAAAACTACTGTACGCAGCAAGCAAAAATTTTAGATATGGAAATTTTGCACACAATTCCTATGAAGAAAATAGGAAAAAATTCTGTCACACCACGTCAAGGTTTTACACATCACCCTAAATCCGATTTTTTAATAAGATCTGTTTAGTGTGAGTTTGCAGAAAAAATCTTTCGATTAATTTTAGTTAAAGCTTTAGCAAAAACCCATATGTATCCGTTTTTTAGTCAAGATATTGGTAAAAATTCTAAATCCGTAATATGGCAAAAAATTGGTATTTTATATCCGGAATATTTCCGGGGGAATAAAAGCAATTATGAGATTATTCGCATAATGTGTTTTTTAATAGAGAAACAAACAAAAAAAGCAAGGAAATAACATTGAAATTTGAGCAAATCCATAGAAAAATCCAGAAGAGAAGAAATAAAGTCTCAAAAATAGCACGAATTTTACTTCCATATGAACACAACGCATAAAAAACGTGGAAATCTGTTAGATTTTGATATGACATGGAAAACGACGGAATTTCGTGTGAATTTCGAAAGGCCATGATAAAGGTGAGAGTATAGCTACTTCAACATATCGAAAATATTAGAAAATTGGCAATTATGGAAAGCACTGTGATCTGAGAGCTGAAATTATCCGGATAATTTAGTATTCGGATCCAAAATATCCGGTTCTGGATCTGAACTATCCGGATCCATACTAAGCAAAAAAAGGTTATATTTTCCTTTAGATGCATTGTTTCATTGGGAAAATGGAAATTTATAGTTTGCCAATGAAACAATGCAATCTGGATTATCTTGAACGTCTTTTGGTTTGGATTGGGATAGTTCGGCTCCGGATTAGGATAGTTCGGATCCAGATCTGGATAGTTGGGATACGGATTTCAGGAATCGGATAGTTTGCAAGTTCGGGTATTCGAATATTAGAAAATCCGGATCAAATTGGCAGCTCTAATCTGAACTTGGGCTTCTTTTCCCAATCCCCGTGTATTTATTATCTGAAATAAATATAAATAAGAATGGTGCTGCAATGTATTTCAAACGAACTGTTGCATAGCAGAAATTCGAAAATTTCATGAAGCAGATACTAATCTGATTTCTTGGTTTTTATATCAAAAGAAAAATCTTGTTCCGCCTTTTACACAATTTTTAAAAGGAAATACCGTCACACAAAATCCAGCAAAAAGTGTAAAGATCTTACTTCACGCAACAAATTTTATTTAACAGCTCGTTTGGATAATTTCAAATTTCATACATACTTAGTTACTATATAATCCCACTCAACAAATTAGCACCATTATAAATGCCGTTCACTTTAAAAATTACTAATGACTCCGGGTATCATCCCCTACTTGTAGAAGAATAAAGAAAAACCCGTGTCGATCATCTTGAAAAGGTCGTGAAGACAAAAGCACTTTCCAAACAGGTAGAGTGTCATCAATGTATTTCCTGTAGAATCTTCTGCTTTGAGTGTAGTATAGATCGATATCATAGAGTCAATGGAAAGCATATTTTATGGTAGGTGCTCGAATATAAAAGTTCTTTCAGATATGTCGTCTCCATACGAGATTTATTCATTGTTAAGAATTTGTCTGGAATACGAAGGTATTTATGCAGCAAAAAACAAATTTCTATTCGCAACCACCCATTTGGGGTCTTCATTAGCGAGTTCACTACAGCATATAACGCCCGCATGTCGCCTGGCAATTGAAATATGCTAAACGAGATAAAAGTTGCAAATAAAAATCTCAGCAGCCCAACACAAAAGAGCGGATATTATAGTTCAGTAGCGGAAACCTAGGTATCCATTTAAATGCTTTTATGTAAAATTGCTTAGAGCCCAGAGTAATGGGGCATCGCCAACCGCTAGAAACTGCGATACGTTTTTCTAGTATTACAAAATGCATGTGGAATGGGGTTTACATACATACATTCATACATACATGCATGCATACGCACGTCAGCGGTAGATGCAATTTGTATGCGCTGAAATTTTCGCTCAAAAGCATAAAGCGTGAGATTTGTATTCAATGATGCTGTAAGATAAACAGTCTTGGATACGATGAAATTACTATGGAATTTGCAATGAAAAACAAAAGGGGAGAAATGGTAGATTCTGCGTGTGTACATATTACATATAACGTATCTCTGCAGAAATGTCAAGAGCAACCCCATCCAATTGATATAATTTATATGGCTTTAAGGCTAAGGGTAAAGGGGGAAAAGCGCAAAAAATTCAATAAAGCATCGAACTGAAAAATGTACCCCCGTTTAATAAGGCAGAGAAATGTGATGAAAATTCACCCCACTTTCCATGGAATATAACTTTGCTTAATCGGAAGTTTTAAATTACATTCATCCTTGGATGGTGGCATGAATTCGGTGACAGATTGACAAAATTATGTATGCAAAAGAAAGCTAACATAAAATTCTGTATTTTGATTAAGAATCTCCGTTATGAATTTTATTTTCCCTCTTAACATGTGTAGTACGTATAAAAAATAAGTAACATTTTATGGGGAACGAAATGATTAATCGAGTTTATGTGAAGACACAAAATTACAAGTAAGTAGTAGTTAAAAGTAAAAAACGAAGACAATGAGCATTTTTTAACTTTTCGGGAAAAAATCAGGACTTATTTTCTATTAGAAAGTTGACGTGTATTAAAAAAAAGTGCTTAAAAATCCCGGACGGCTGTGGATTCCAGTTACTGAACAAACAATCAATATACATTAAACAAACTTATATAAGTCTTTATATGACATTTTTCATGTTATGTCAGATTATTTACCGGCAAAGATATCGAAGGAAAAGGGTAGATTATGGAATGAGATTCCAAATCTGTTTTTTATTTTTAACATGTCCGCCGCATCTAATGTGTTTTGTAGTATGCAGCTATTTCATTGAATCGATTGATTGCAATAATTTAATATACAATTAATGCGGTCAATCGATTCACAACAATTTCGAAATCAATATGCATTACAATGCATAAACAAGCTAAAAAAAATAATAAGATTTCGACACCAAGTACACTCGGAACTGTGTCAACCAAATTAATAATAAAGAAAACAAAAAAAAACACTTGACATGCATTTGCCGCGGCGATTAATGATTGCGTCACTGACCAAGCATTTTTGTCGTTGCAATAAATGTATGTCATCATCAGTTCCAAGTGTAAGAGGTTATTTTTATATGTAAGCATATAGTATGGTAAGCATAGGTTAACATAGGTAAGAACAATGTATAAATAACCCGGGGGATTTTAATAAACAACAATTAGTCATTAGACAGTTGTACTAGCCGTACAGAATAGTCCGTGTTTTTATTTTGGAGTGAAAGCTGATAAGCTGCTCCGACTTTTGACAACCATATTTATCTCGGAGTTAGAGCTTTGAATAGCCGCTCCATTGGAGTGAAAGCCACACGGCTGCTCCCAGGTCCACTCACCAAATCGGAAGATTATCACAGTTTGCATTTTTGTCAGGAATGAAGTATATTCTCCTTGGAAGTAGCACGCTGCAGCAGTTATAATAAATGGTTTCCCAAAAATTGTCCTAAGATATTTTCGATCCATTTAAATGTCCATCTGAACAAGCAGTTCGTGATTTTTAACTAAAAAAACAACAGGTGGCATGCCACCGTAATTCAAAAAATCTAGCAATTCTTGCGCTAAGTGAAACCAAGGTCGTTTCTGCTGCTGATGGTAATCAGTATCACATCCCTGGTTACAGCTTGGTGCCTCTTTTTACCCAACATAATGCGACCCTTATAACGGGTCTTTCAAATTGAGTTTTCAAAAGTGCGCGCCTGTGTAACACACTTCAAACATCGAATGCGCCTGTGAAAACACTTCAAACATCGAATGCACCAATATTATATGTCATTTTGACAGCTGAAAGCTTGCCATTTATAAAAATGGAGTCGTATACATTACAACAACGTTTTGAGATTATTAAATTATTTTATGAAAATGGTGGTTCTGTGAGAAATGTATTTAGCAAATTACGCGATGTTTATGGTCGACACAATCGTCCAACTGAGCAACAAATTTGTAGTAATGTGCAGAAATTTCAAGAAACTGGTCTAGTACAAGATCGAGAAAGACGTCAGTATGCTCCTGCCGGTCGTTTAGATGAAAATATTGGTGCCGTGAGTGATAGTGTTGCAGCTGACCTTAACACACGTCAATTTCCCGACGTTCACAACAATTGGGACTTTCTGAGTCAACTGAATGGCGTATTATGAGCAAAGATTTAGCGTTGAAAGCCTATAAAGTTCAATTGACACAATAATTGCTGGCACAAGATCACTCCATGCGTCGGGACTTTGCCAATTGGATACTGGAACAAAACGACGATTTTTAAAAAAAACATCATCTTTTCGGATGAAGCACATTTCGAGATCGGTGGTTACGTTAATAAACAAAACTGCCGTATTTGGGGAGAGGAAAACCCTCGCGTGATCCAAGGCAGGTGAACGCATCCACAAAGAGTCAGTGTTTGGTCTGCATTGTAGTCTGGTGGTGTTATTTGTCAGATTTTTTTCGAAAATGATGTTGGAAGAGCCATAACCGTTAACGGTACCACATATCGAGACATGATCCCAACCTTTTTATGGCCAAAACTGAAAAACATTTATACTGAAGGCATGTGGTTTCAACAAGATGGGGCTACGTGTCATATAGCCAGAGAAACTTTGCAATTACTGCATACATAGTTTCCAGACCGTGTTATTTCCAGATTCGGTGACGTGAATTGGCCTTCAAGATCCTGTGATTTGACACCGTTAGACTTCTTTCTCTGGGGCCATGTGAAAGCACAGGCCTACAAGGATATTCTTCGAAACGTTGAAGCATTGAAAGCAGAAATTATTCGAGTTATTGATGAGATAGAGCCGCAACTATGCCAGAATGTGATTGAAAATTTTGACAAAAGAATCAAGTACTGTGGAGACGAAAGAGGTGTTCACATGGGAGATATCATTTTTAGAGTATAAATGGCAAACATTGTATTTCAAAAATAAATAAAAACTTTTTCAGTTTCAACTCAAATTCTACGTCTTTTAATTATTTACTTTTGAAAACTCATTTTGAAAGACCCTGATACGGAATGATGTTGCCTTTACCGTCCTTAGAGACATTCCTTCCGCAAATACAGAGTTCAATTATATCTGCATTCGGTTTAAATTCCATAGGCACATAATTTTTATCTGTCTCCTATATTGCACCACAAATATGTCTGATGGCGACACAGTATCCGTTTTTGAAATATATGAAAGTCCTAGCAGGCGATTTTCATGTCCATAGCATACGTGGCTCAAACATACTTCTACCACAAGTCCTGCGGGGCGTTTCGTTGAACTCTCTTGTGAATCTTTTAATTTGCAACAACTAGTGGATGCGTCAACCCGAATATCTGCTGCATCTGGCGATACAGTTAATTTATTAGAATTTTTTCTTTCATCTCTTGGTACAAATAGGTGTCTCTGGCGCTATCAAAGTGCTGATCGGGAAATTCCCAATCATTATCTCAGGGAGATTGATTGGTCAGTCTGTTTTGCTTCGCGGGATGACAATAAATGCACTCTGGAGCTTAGTAATATTCTTAGACTTGGCATGCGCGAGTATATTCCGTATTCTTCCAGCAGATCTAAGTAACAGCAAAACCGTTTTCCTGTTTATAAATTATATCCATGTCCAAAACTGAAACAAGTCTACAAGACTACATGGAACACCTGCAAGTCCATTATCCAGAGAGAGAAATTTCTTTTTGACAAGAGTATTAGACAAAGAATTTTGGCAAGCCGTAAAGATAGCAATGGTTTCTGGTATCTTGTCAAAACCATAAGGAACAACTTCACCACTTTCTTAGTACATTCACTACTTAACAATGCTGAAGTCATATTTGACTTCCCTGGATAAGGCTAATATTCTGGCTGCTAGATTTGATGCAAATTCTCATCTTCGACCCACTTCACAGACACCTGTTTTGCATCCCCCGTGTGGATGTGTACAAGAGGCGATACACATTCGTACGAGAGATGTATTCAAGATCCTTGAGGGAATCGACCTCTCCAAAGCTGCGGGACCTGCTGGGTTCTCGCCCCTGTTAATTAAAAGCTGCGCCCCATCCTTGGCTAAACCACTGCGTAATCTATTCTACTTGTTTTATTCGACAGAAATATTTCCAACAGCTTGGAAACTAACTCACGTTTAGCCTATTCCAAAAAAAACAGGGTAGCGATCCCTCAAATTATCGACCAATTGAAATCACTTCGATTCTTTCAAAGGTTTTTGAAACTATCACGAATTTCAAATTAATGAAGTATCTAGAAACTCATCCACGATCGCCAATATGTCTTCCAGACTGGCCGCTCATCTGTAGACTTGACTTTAAAACGACCTTGATGATTTGAAACGTGACCAAACTGATTTTAAAACAATCGGTTTTGATGCTCAACAGACGTTTGATATATTCTGCATATATAGCACAGTTTCACTTGAGCATATAGACTGCGTTGCAAAGTTATATACGCATCCATTCAATAGTGCGGTAGCCCATCTCTGTAGCCAGAAAGAGAAACATGTGTGATGGCTTTCTTGTGGTCGCTGATACCAAGAAAAGATTTGCCGTTAGAACGGTACTTGTGGAGTTATTCGATAAAAAGGTTCCCACAACAGGTCTGTGGTGTATGCTGATACCATACTGGAGGAATCTCTGGAAAGGGCCCCGGAGTTTTCAAATATGAAATTTTTAAGGCGTGTTATTGATCCCATGGGACGCCTTTAGACATGATGGAACCGTAAAATTACTAGCCTGGAGTACCGGGAAGTTCACACTATCCTGTCGATCATTTAATTTATGAACAGGATAACGTTACGATCCATATAAGAAATTCCACGAAAGCTCGCTTTTGGGGAAAACTATCAATCTTCTCTGCTGGCCGATCCGTTCTCCTTATGCAAACCCTATGTACAGTTTTAAAGGATGCCAAGCAATTTAACACCATAAATGAGTTTAAAGATACCGTTGAAGGTACTTGGCTACCCTTGTCTCCATGTTTACATGCCAATAAAAAATTCTGGACATCCTGGCGAACACAAACTGTGTTCTTCAGTGGCCCCAGAACATAGCAGAACAAAAGATTCAAAAAAGAACACCTCATACATTTTCATATAAAGATTTAAATGAAGCGAACAGTACAATTAGTTCGCTTCAATCGACAGAACAGTTTGTTCTCTCCAGTATATGGGAGTTCTTGGAAAAGGTATAGAAAAGGACACAGCTAATAGTGTAGCTACTCATTATCAATAAAATTTATTTATTTATTTTTGTGCAATCGTATTATTATTAAGTAAAATTACGTGATATGCGTCTATACCAATGCAACACTCATTTAGCACATACCCACAACTTTTTGCGTAATCGTCTAATGGCAAATATTTTCTTGCTGTCAGCGATATCAAGAAGGCAGATGTGTTTTGCCAGCGTACATTTTTTTCTTCCCTGCAACAGAGATTGGCTACCGCACTATTGCATGGTGCGTCTATAACCTTGTACCGCAGTGTATTTCTAAGAAACTGATATATTTCCAATGCAGGTCTCATATGTTATAATGGCTGAAGGGTGTCTTCTAATCCTTGTCCCATTTCGGTTGAAATTATTCTCTTCGGTAAAGATGGTAAGCTTCAATGTCCACTTTCCATTTCTTTCGGCCACTTACTTCATACTCCCCACAGATTTTCTTATTTGATAGTACATTTGCCCCTGGTCTTTTCACCGCAGGGTAATATACAGGGGCGGATTTGATCACTTGGCCGCCCTAGGCCTATGGAAGATTGCCGCCCCTCTACTCCCTGTAAAACACGAAAAATTGAATGATCTATATCCAGTGAAGGGACCCCAGGGTAGAATTAGCGGAGTAGGCTGCCTCATAAATCGGAGTAGATTTGAAAAAAATGGAGTAGAATTAAAAATAACACTTTCCAACGAATTATTTTATTTAAAAAAACGAAAAAGTATAAAAATGTAATGAAATACCCACAACTACAAGAAAAAATCGCCGCCCCCTAAATCTGCCGCCCTAGGCCCGGGCCTACTCGGCCTATAGGGAAATGCGCCCCTGGTAATATAATGTCATTATGCAATTTCATGAAACACACTTAGCAAAATTCACTCAAATAAAGAAATTATAAGGATTTCAAAGGAGGGTCGAATTATAATTGGTTTAGTAGGGAAATCGAAATGCTTATACGTAGTTGAGCGCGATTATGTGTATAAATGCTTGGGAAGATTCCGGGCTGCGCTGCTTCGGAAAAACTACACTTTTTTGAAAAATAAACTCACTGCCATAAATAAGAGGGAAAAACTAACTATTGTCGGAAAAAGCTAGACCCATCGCTCCCGCTCGTAACTATGGAAGTACATACATTCAAGCAAGAAATATAACCAAAATTGACGAATTCAGTACTCATCTAAACCTGGATTAGCTAAACGACTAGTTCTGTAGTTCCGCAGACGTTTTATCTAATTATTTCGTTTCTATGCATTACTATATACTCTACATTCTGATTATTACCCTAGTAACCACAATTCCGATGTCCTCACATTTCCCAAACACAAATATTGGACGGGATTCCAATATTTATCCAAAAAATTCCAACACAGAACGATGTCTTTACTTGTTCAGAAGTTTTACCCTGCTCTATTTTGCCATTCCTAGGAAAATCTATCGAATTGGAAAAACAGTGGACAACTGCTGACAATATTTAAAACTGTTCTTTGATTTGTCCATTATTTTTCTGAAGAATTCCGTATATGAAAATATATGGAGACAGTGTGAAAATAATGCAGAAAAAGTAGAAATTGAAATCCCCACTTTGTCCAAAGAAATCTCCACACTCTTTCCTTCATTGGAAAAACAGCGGACGATGTCTTTACGTGTTCCGATGTTTTGCCATGCTCTATTTTGCCATTCCTAGTAAAATCTAGCGAATTTCCGTAGAAATTTTATATGAGATGAACTGGAGTCTGCATTGTATTAAGGATTATTCATTCAAATTCCAATGTAACAGTGGAAGTATAATATTTGCCATGGATATTCTTCAGAATGAATCTGCACTATATCCGGGCTTTATCCAATAAAATTCCATTATTTTTTTTTTTCTAGGAAAAATTATATAAGGGTTGCTATGGATTTGAATGGTATCTTTTGAGACGTGAAATTATTTGCATTTAGTGTTGTGTTCTTGTGAGTGATGTGAGTAATATTGGGAACAATTTTTTTGACAAATCGATAAAAACAGAGGTAAGAAAATTGGTTTATACCTATTTAATATTATACATTTTCGAAATTCTATTATCAACACTGATACTGATGTAATAACCTTGATTCCCAACACATTATCAAGTCAAACACATATTGGGAAAAATAACGATGTGTCAAACATAGGTAAATTATTCAGATTTTACTGTTTAATGTTAAAATATCTTATTTTCTTCATAAAACGATAATTTCAGAGAGGCGTGTAGATGATATGGAAAAAAACCTCAAAATATACGTTTATGAAAAGTTCCAAAATATAAAAAAAGAAATAAGAATATCCTTCGAAAATGTGGAGAAAAAGTTGTCAAATTGCGTTGAAAATCTGACCGTGAAATTTTACAAAATTCAAACTTTCAACAAAATGAACAACCAGAGGTTGTAAAACCAACTATTTGTACAATGGAGGAGTTTTCAGAAATAGAAAGTAGTTTAGCAAGAGGAGAAAATCCATTAGTAGGTACTCTTTATATTTTCTAACTTTCAAGTTAATAACTTTAATATGTTATAGAATTTCCTTAAAAAAGTAACGGCATTCGATACAGGAGAGTTTTTTAAGAAGTCCATTTTGAAAATATTCTCAACGGAAATGATTTCCAATCTTACATGGAATAAGACAGAAGGGAAAAAAAATTGGTTTAAGAAGGACCAAGTTTACCCTATGCAGTGAAGGTAACAATATTACTTTTATTAATAAATAACTCTAGTAAAGTACCGCTTTCTATTTACTATTAGAATTTTGCGCGGAGCGATTTGGAGCTCAACAGGGGATAGATGTGCAAGATTTATTATGCAAAAAACAGTGTAGGTTAAAAGACTCCATAATGAAGGAAATAAATAGGAAAAGAATAAAGTAAGATATAAATTTTGTTATTTTATTACTTTAAAGACTAATAACTTTTTCTTTCACAGAGAAACTGGAGGTAAAACACCCAGCATTGTATAAATTTAAGCTTTTTTCTTTTTACAACTGAATTATTTTGTTTTGTTTTGCTTTAGTGAATTACTAAAAAATAAATTTTATTTTGTTAACACTAATATCTTTAAAATTCTTTTTATTTATTGTAGCAGGGAGAAATTCTGAAGAATTTCTGTGGAATAATTCTGCAGAATATCCGAACAAACCCTCCGTAGAGTATCCGTGGAATATATCCACTAAATTTCCAAAGACATTGTCCTTATGATTTCCGTAGAATTTCTGTGAAATTATTCTGCAGAATATCCGAACAAACCCTCCATAGAATATCCGTGGAATATATCCACTAAATTTCCAAAGACATTATTCTTATAATTTCTGAAGAATCTCTGTGGAATAATTCTGCAGAATATCCAAACAAACTCTCCATAGAGTATCCGCGGGAAATATCGACTAAGTTTCCAAAGATATTGTTCTTATTATTTCTGAAGAAATTCCTTAGAATAATGACCGCATACTTTCCTTGGACAGCGTAACTTTTACCCCGTGACATTCCCATAAAATTTTTTTGATATTCTCGGGAATATTCCACGGAACACATTCTTCCGACAGGAAAATTTCCTAAGAATACCTGATGAACATCCGTCGGCTTGGTTACTAGGGTATGACGGGGATTTTTCATTTCTGAATTTGACTGAGAGTGAAGTCATTTGAGCTCTAAGATCAATCAAATCTAATGCTGTTGCTCTGGATAATATCAATCTTTGCTTTCTCAAGTTAATTCTCTCATTTTTAGTAAGGCCAATTACTCACATGTTCAATATCACAACAGGACGTTTTCCAACACTATGGAAACTATGTGAGATTATACCTGTAAAAAAATAACCAAATCTACCATCTGATTACAGACCTGTTAATATTTTGTCCGTTTTATCAAAAGTCCTTGAAAGGCTTCTTTTTGATCAGTTTATAGGTTGAGACGTATGGACTCTTAAGCTCTGCCCAATCTGGATTTCGTGTTAGGCACAGTACAATCTCAGCATTGCTAAATTTAGTTGAAGATATTAGGAATAATATATAGAGAATAATCTACAACAAAAATTCTATGTCTACTCGATTTCAGTAAAGCTTTTTATTCGATAAATTTTAATATATTATGAAACAAAATTAAAACTGAATACAAATTTCCGAGCTCTTCGCTATAATTTATGCACTCTTATCTATCGGGCAGGCAACAGGCGGTTGTAAACGGAATGAATTGTTTCCAGCATAAAGCATTATACTTGGGGGTACAGCAAGGGTCAAATGAAATGTCCAGCTAATATTAAAAATGTTATACGCCCTTACTTCGTTGAAAATCTAAAGGAAGATATTGGAAACTCTCCGTATAGTTTAATTATAGATGCGTCAACAGATATATCTGTCCAAAAGTATTTGGGCAATAAAATATTTTAACTTATCGCGCAACGAAAGTGTTACATTATTTTTGATATTAATCCAGCTGGAAAGTTGTATACAGCTGATGATATTGTTTATGCCGTGAAGAAAATCATGTTGGAATTCTGATTATCTATTGAAAAATTATGTGAACTTGGAACCGACAATGCCAGTGTCATGGTAGGAAGAAATAATGGTGTATATCAAAAATTGAAAACTGAAAATCTCTAAATAGTTCTGATCCCTTGTGTGTGTCATTCCTTGCAACTTACGATATCGTCGGTAGCAGAGATTTGTTTAACAAAGGAAATTGAATATTTAATTGCAGTAACCTGCTAGGCAATCTGCATATTCCACATTATTTCGCTTAATAAACAATGATAGGAATAAAAAAAATATATATATTGAGATCTTTCCGGACAAGGTAGATGTCAATATCTTTTTCAATTGAAAGGATTTTAGATCAATGGGTTGTACTTAGGACTCACTATGAAAATCTCCATATAAACCAGGATCACTTTTTGAAAGCTCTTTAACTTTTTTTTAACCAAAGAAAGCTATCATTGCGAAGAATTTATGTGGCATAATACAGCAAGAGAGAGAGAGAGAGAATGTGTACAGTTTTCTATTAGAGGGCCATTAGCTCGTTTTATTTGGACCGCATTTTTGTGAGGTTTTGCACATCCAGATGTAAGTTATCTCAGCTTTGGGATAGCAAAAATGCTGAAAAATGTTATAAAGCACAAACACTGTATAAATTATATTACAATGATGAAATATTGGCGTTTATTGAAGTAAATAAAGTTAATTTGTTGTTTCAAATCGAGAACGCTGACATCACAAGAATATTGAACGATTTGATATTTTTGATCAAATTTGTCGTACACATTATTGTTCCAAAAAAGATTTTCCTGATTTCGATGTTTTAAATACTCCGCTAATTGAAGATTATTTTATATCTCAACCATATTTAGGATAATACACAGAAAAATTACTAAGTAATCAATACTAAGATTGTCAAAGTAAAGTTCGCGCTAAATGTCTAAAGTTTTTGTTACACTTAGCCAATCAGTTAAGACAGAGACTGCCGTCGAATATTGAGTCTTTTCAGAAAATTAATTGCCTTAGTCCAAAAGTCATTTTTGAGAAAAGACAAAAAGAAAATGCAGAATCAGAAAAAAATTCTTTAATAGGAGTATTCGAGGATGAAAAGAAAGTTACAAAATTGTGCAATCAATTTAACAACCTACTTTTAATTGACTGGTTAAATAAAAAAAACTGCATTAAATTTTGGGGTGAAATATCTCAGTACAAAGATGCTCTAGGTGGTAATCCCTTTAAGGATATAGTAGATTTCGCATTTAACTATTTGAATTTAGCACTTTCAACGCAGAGGTGGAAAGAGTATTTATAGTAACATGAATATTATAAAAGCAAAACTTAGGAATAGTATGGGATTAAAACTATTAAACTCAATTCTGATTACAAGAATGTGGATGAAAACAAATAAACAGTGTTCTTGTACATATAAAATAGAAAATGAAATGTTAAGAAATATGGGCAAGAGCAGTATGTATAATTATAGAAAATGATGAAAATGCTGAATTCGCCCAAAATAAATGATATATTGTTGGAATTAGATTAGACGTATTTATACGAATTTTCTTTTTCGTTTTATGAAAACAAGATGCTATTCTAGTTAAAGTTTTTTTCTTATATTATTATATTATTCATTAATATATATTACATGTATATTACATTCTTGTTATGCTTGAATGGCGAATATTTTATACCAGAGCAATGTGAATAAATAAACACATTATTTTTCACAATATGCTACCTGACATTTTTTCCCCCTACTATTAGCATAATTTTCGACAGAACTTGTGCCAACACTGGAACGTAAAATGCTGCTTGGTCTTGTAATAAGTCACTCTTACCTATATCAAAATCAAAGCATGACGACCTTTATAAACTTTGGAAAGATAAAGTCATACCAGGAGCTTTTCATCAAGAATATTTGTATTTGACCATTCCTATTTTTGCTAGACAGACAGACGCAGACGTAGAGGATGAGGATTCTGAATAAGTTAACAATATTATTATTGATATACTTAATATTAATTTTCACAAAGTAACGCTACTAAGACTGTTCATTTGTTGTGTTCCTTTACAAAGAGATTTTCAGTTTTATTCGAAGATTTATTTATCTTAGTCTTTTGAACACCTAAAAGAAGGGACCGAAAATAACTGGTATTTTGAAAATTTTAAACGAAAAAAGCTAGGATAAATCATGATCGTGGAATTTAGTGGAATATACCAAAAGATATCTCGTGAAACCCGTTTCGATTCCTGTAAAGCTTTTGAAAACTTAACTTTGTATTAAAAAAAGCTAAAAAAAAAAATAGGTTGGAAAGGCTTTTTGTTTTATCTGGTAAAAGCCAGCTTGACTTTTTATTTTTTCGAGCTGGAAGTAACAAGTTTTGAAGCCGGAAGTATAAAAAGTCAAGCTGGCTTTTTATTTTCAAGGACCGAATCAGTTATGAATTTTTACGAAAAAAGCTTAATTTACTTGTTATTCCTGGCCGGTAATAGTTTTGAAGCTAGAAAAGCAAGCGCAACGGCTTGATATTTTTTTTTTTTATAGAAATATAAAAAGCGAGCCCAGCTTTTTATTTTTTCTAGTCAAGCTGGCTTGGCTTTTTATTTTGTCTGACAAAAATAAAAAGCCAAGCTAGCTTTATATTTTTGCCAGATAAAATAAAAAGCCTTTCCAGCTTGGATTTTTTAGCTTCAAATTATTATCAGTCAGGAATAACAGGTAAAGTTGGCTTTTTTCGTAAAAAGTCATAACTGATTCGGTCCCTGCCTAAAAAGTACTAATAACTATTTTCGTTTAAAGGATATAATTTTTTAATTTTAATATTTTTTGCTTTGTTTTTATGCTAGCACTAGTTTAAACCAAAACTATTAAATCTCTTCTTTTTCTTCAATCAGTTGTGTGCAATTATAAAGATTACGCCAGTTTACTTTAAACTTATGGAACCCTATTACTTCATTTAGGTTAACTTGTGTATTTTTTAAAAAGTTGAAAAAACAGGTTGAACCATTTTTCCTGACTTAGAAAACAATAAATATTACAATTGAGCCTTTTTACCATTATGAATATTTAGAAAATTTATTAATTTTTCCCTTATCATCTTTGTGTGTGTGTGACCAAATCCCGTAACCGACATTAAATCTGATAATAAACAAGTAAAAAAGCTAGAATTGGTCTAATACCATTTCTTATGATACCCTAGATGAATGCCCGTATTAAATTTCGTATGGTCACCGATCTATTCAAGTATTGATTTTGAAGTTGTTTTTCGCATATATTTCTAGAACAGTTTGTCGCACAGAAAAAATGATTATAACCAATTTTATAGGATTTCGTATTATGCAGAAGTTTTTAGTACAATAAAAATGTCTTCGACTGATCGTTTTCAAAGTATACGTAAAAAACCGAAATTCTTATATGACAACACCAAGAATGAGTTGCCCGATTTAGTCCATTTTTGAAATTTTATTTGCTAATGTAGTAAAAACATCATGTTCTGATACAGTGTCCAAATATATAGCGGAAAACGAAATTTTTATATGGCAACCCCACGAAGGAGTTGCCCGATTTGTCTCATTTTCGAACTTAATTTTACTTTTTTTTTTAAAGTCCGTGTACAAAATTTCAGCTCTCTAAGTACACGCGTTATCGAGTTATCGTGCGCGCAGACGGACGGACGGACGGACGGACAGACGGACGGACAGACGGACGGACGGACAGACGGACGGACGGACGGACAGACGGACGGACATGCAAAAATCGAAATAACTTTTAATATTATGAATGGGTGTCCAATCCATTTTGCTCTACCTTCATTATTTCGAGGTGTTACAAACGGAATGACAAACTTAGTATATGATTTCATCTAGGGTATAATAACAGTTTGGAAAAAATCAATAAGAGATGAAGTTCAAGACCCTTGAAAGGTATGGATTTTTTAAAATCTAATCATTAGCTGATTTTTAATGATTAATTTTTTTTCGAAATTTTAAACTTTAAACCGTTCTTCTGCAAAATTTACATTTTGTCGCTTGTCCCATTGCATTTCATGCGTCTATATAAGTACAAAAGGACCATACAGCAACCCAGTACCTACCATCATCCTAATAACACAAAACAACATAATTTCTTACTGCATGAGTCATTTGAAAGGGGATTTTCACAGAAAGCCAAAGATCCCATCCCAAGCAGATTTACAATGAAATTATCTCAGGTCATAAAATTCGCTTACTTTCGGGATTTGTTTGATAAATACGTGGATTTCGGGCAAAAACTCGTTTTCGGAAGCGTTCCGTCATAATTCAAAGCTAAAAGTGGAAAACAGAAAAACGGTTACGGCAAGCGGTTATTCATTTGGGGGAAAGTAATGCGGACGATAACAAATAACCAAAGAAGGTTTAACAGCATCTCATCCTTCCTGCCCGAAATTTCTGCGAAATGGTGTACATTTATCAACAACACCCTTCGGTGGTTTTGTATTAATAACATCTTCTTAAGTTTGAGAGAACATACCTTTCGTCTAGTGATAGAGGTGTTGGTGGCAATGGCAATCCAAGTGAAGATGTGTCGTCGATTACTGGACCTGTATCCGTATCGTTAGCCTCACCCATTAAAAGGGTTGTTTGTGCAATTACTGGCATGGCTTCCGCAGCCGAAACTACGTGAGATGATGTGCCTGGTGGATGAGATTGCTTCTGATGCATTAATGGCGAATCTGTTGGCGACAGAGGCAATGGCGGAAACACTGGTGGTGGTGGAGGTGGTGGCGGTGGTGGTGGTGGTGGTGGAGAAGGTGAACCTTGTACTGCATGTTGTGGCTGTTGCCCACTAATCGATGGTCTCGTTATAGTAGTATCCACCTCTTCTATATCGGAGTCAATTCCTTGAGCGAAATCCATATAGAATGAATCTCGAGAATCACTCGAACCACGACGCAATTTCAAGGATAAATCCGGAGAGCTATCCATTGTTTATGAATATAATAAGAATTTCTGTGCAGCTTACTAGTTTTTATATGAACACTTTTTGGTTTCGCAATTTATATATCACAAATAATTTGGGCAGTAATCACATTCTTACAGCTCTTGCCATATATATTTACTTCACTTATACCAACAAATTTCGATAAGCACACATCCCCCAGCTCCACATTATTTGCAGAACTTTACACACAGCCGCACATTTGCACTTATTTTCGTATAAAAAAAAAACAAAAGCACTAAAAACACTTTAGATATTAGCACACATTTTTCCGCATAAACATTAAAAATGTGGGTTTAATAGTAAAAGGAAAAAAACAAAAAAAACAAAGGAAGCATGAAAACAGCTCGGGAAATTCAAACAAACGTAAAGCCACAAAAGCTTCCTG
The DNA here is from genome assembly GCA_963924295.1 of Dioctria rufipes. Classification (NCBI taxonomy): domain Eukaryota; kingdom Metazoa; phylum Arthropoda; class Insecta; order Diptera; family Asilidae; genus Dioctria; species Dioctria rufipes. The sequence goes on along the minus strand of OZ002742.1, from coordinate 80,342,034 downwards.
CCCGCTCCCAATAGTATCGTCCAGCAGCGTACAAAAACTTGTTCGATTCACGTTCAAAAGGGAAATGCCTGCGAACTCCGATCCTTTTCCGACGGGAATCACCGATGGAATGATGGGGGACATTTGCGCCTTTTCCGCACAAAACCAGGAAAAGTCTCTTTCCCTTCTGGAATGTTACGCGCAATACAAAGGCGCCAGAAGCAGCTAGCAAGCAGCAAAACCAACAAAAACCAAGTGCTCAACTGCTCAATGCTCAAATAGGGAACGCGGTATGTCGCTTCGCCCTGTCATTAGTCGCATTCACTTCTCGTGTTCCTCTAGTTCTACAGAAAGTGAATTTTCAGTTTGTTGCGCACTCATCACTCACTGGCACAGTTCTAAAGTGGCTTTTCACTTGCGATCCGAGGCGTTTGTGCACTGCTTGCTTAGTTCCATCCCAACTCCAGCCCCAGCGTTAGACGAGATGAGATGAGATGGATCCATATCTTTTCTGGGCTCTGGTCTGGATGGGATGCTGCTCTGCTATGCTGCTGCGATGGTTCCGGATGATGGGGTTACCCCTCTGTATGCCACTCTCTTCTTCAACTGATTAATTTTAAGTCCTATGGGCTAGGGCTCACATCACGAACATTTATTAGCAGCACTTCATGCTGCCACCGGACTGTTGCGTTAAGTTCAATGAGGAGCTAGCAATGGGTTCATTCTGAAAGCTTTTCCGGGCGTGGGTGGGGGCACTTACTCACTCTGGATGAAAGCTTACGCACAAGAACTTAACTGTGGTGGTATTATGTGACCGTAGTGTAAAATATTGAATTACGGCGAAATCCGGGTTATCAGATATCATAAATGCTTGGAACTTAGTTTTTCATTCGCCGCTCAAAGTTTTTCTGTAGAAATGTTTTTTATACAGTTGCAGCTGGAATTGAAATGGTGGTGGAAAATAAAAAAAATTCAGAAAATTCTAATATCACTGCGTTTGCAAACTTTGTTAGGAGTCTAAAGATTATCTCGAAATTTCAAACGATCAACGGCTAAATAGTTTTGGAATGTTTAGAAATTCAGATATCGAAACACATTTTCAAATACTGTTAGCCCTTCAGTATTGAGTTGCCGAAAACGGACAGAGTATATACAGACTAAGCACCAAGTATGATTGAAAGAAAGTCTATTTACAAAATTAGAACAAAATACTACCTAGTTGCTATTTGAAAACTCTACTCCTTTCGCGGAAGACGGGTTTTCCTTCGTGCACAAATAATTTGAGTTAGGTAGCAAATCTGAGATGAAATGAGACAAAAGTTATAATTGGTCTTAGAATAATAAAATAATATTACATACCCTACACCGTAAAAAATCATGAACTAACTTTGTGGAAAATTACTATGGTTAAAATAGTCACTACCGCTTAAAATGTATGTATATACACATAATCATTAAGAAATTAAACACTTTTTACGTAATCTGCAAACTTCCTATTTTTAATTGAAAAAATAAGTAAAGTAAGTAATTTTTTAGATAATTTATGTGATTTTACATTTAATTACACAATTTGTGTAAAATTAAATACAGAACTGTGATTTTACATTTAATCATACAAAACTTTTGTATCGTACTATAAATTCGCGTGAAACTCCATACAATACTGTAATTTGCATTGAATTTCCCATATTTAAAAACGAAATTTCAATAAAACATAAGTAATGATGTTTGCATTTATCTCGATTCTTTCAGTACTCTGTTCATGCTCATACGTTTATCAGGATGCGTTTCTATGAATCATTATACGGGAAATTGTATCAGAATGTGGTCGTCGGTCAGTATACATATAAATAGTTTGATTTTGTGGAGTGCAGTTGGTCATGGATTAATAATCATAAAACATGGAAAGAAATGTTACTAGCTTCGATCCTAACAGTTAAAAACCTTTTAAAAATCAAAAAATATTTTTAGGTACGCAGTATTTTTATAATTGAATTTCGCTCAAAAAAACTAATCAAGGAAATACTGCATACCTACAAATATTTATTGATTTTTACAATGTTTTTACGGTAACTGTTAGGATCGAAACTAGTATTACTTCTTTTACGTGTTGATTGTTAATCTATACTTATTAGTGCCATGGTCACACGAATTGGTCTTAGACAAATTCTAGCTTTTTCACTTGTTTATGTATGTAATTTATTAATTTCTGGACGAAACGTTATATTGGCAATTGAAATAAATTACATAAATTTAGGTAAATTCACATATTGTGTACTTCACATACGGAATAATCACATTAAACTTAGTTCCACAGCATGACGTAACTTTACATATCCAATCATTTTACATGGGAAATTGAAAAATACATAAACAATGTAAAATTACATACAACTTATGTAACTTAGTTCCACAGCATGATGTAATTTTACATATAGCATTTTACATCGGAAATTGAAAAATACATAAACAATGTAAAATTACGTACAGTGAGAAATTGCTTTACATAAGGTTATGCAGTGCGCATAAAGTTGTGTAAATTTCCGTTACCATTGTTGGCAATTTGTTGCCTATTATAGTAGCGGAATTTTCAATAGATATTTTTTACGGTGTAGATCAGAGGTCCGCAAACTTTTTTGTCTCGTAGACCACTTGCCATGGTTTTCGGTTTTGGGTAGACCCCTTGTTTTCTTGATATTGGTGTTTTTGCAAATTCATCAACTTTAAATGTGTTTTTCACAGCTGGTATAGTGCTACACAGTTTGAAAGATTTAACTTTCTAACTATAGTGAAGTGTAGTGTGAAAAATTTAAAAACGCTTGCTAAGTTTTTACATTTATTAAATAAATTCACATTAAAACGAACCAAATTAAACTCTAGTGTCTGTTACAAAAAGTAACTAAGCAAAAAATAAATGCTTCTAGTGGGACGGTTGAACCGGATGCTTTAATAATAAATTTTCAATACTTGGAATTTACTTAGGTTTAATCTAAAATCTCCTCGGTTAATGATGTCCAGTCTGTTTTTTTTTTTCGTTTTTTTTTTTTAGAAGATTGGCAACCTAGCCGAAATCCCTTTCCACTAGGTATGATAATGGAAACGCAATTAAAAACTTGCTCGTGATATTTCATAATTCGGGATAAGTGACATACCATATATGTCTTTTTCAAGCCAGAGTTGCTGATATCTATTTCTAAACAGTACCTTAAATTCCTCGTTAGTGCTTATTCCGATCAGTTCCTTTTATAATATGACATCCATTTCTTCAATGTCACCATATGAATTGATTAATCACTGTGGTATTGCCATAGTCAACACATTCTCAAACCAGTGAAAATCTGAATAGAGGGCATTAAATGTTGAACCTAGGTTGAAACGTCTTCTTCTGGGCAGTTTGTTTGTGACAAACTGGGGAACTGGGAAAATTCGCGCCGTCCAAAGTTTTGCTTCATTAGTATTAATTCTGGTAAGGAACGCTGAAATGATGAACTTTTTATACCCTAGATGAAATCTAATAGGTTTGTCATTCCGTTTGCAACACCTCCAAATAATGATCGTAGAGGAAAATGGATTGGACACCCACGCATAATATTAAAAGTTATTTTGATTTTTGCATGTCCGTCCGTCCGTCTGTGCGCATGATAAGTCGAGAACGCGTATACTTAGAGAGCTGAAATTTTGTACACAGACTTACAAAAAAAAGTAAAATTAAGTTCGAAAATGAGACAAATCGGGCAACTCCTTCGTGGGGTTGCCATACAAAACTTTCGTTTTCTAATATATATTTGGACACTGCCTGAGAACTCGTCGACGTAGAGAGCTGAAGTTTGGTACATGGTGTTTTCATTGTACTTGCAAGAAAAATTTCAAAAATGGATTAAATCCGGCAACTCCTTCTTGGTGTTGCCATATAAAAATTTGGGGTTTTTACGTATACTATGAAAACGATCAGTCCTAGACATTTTTATTGTAATAAAAACTTCTTCAGAATACGAAATCCTATAAAATTGGTTATAATCATTTTTTCTGTGCGACAAACTGTTCTAGAAATATATTCGAACAACCACTTCAAAAATTCACCTTGCATAGATCGGTGATCTTACGAAATTTTATACGGGCATTCATCTAGGGTATCATAAGAATTGGTCCTAGACCAATTCTAGCTTTTTTACTTGTTTTTATAAAATTTAGAATGTCATCTTGTAACTACAAGTTAACCTAATTAAATTTAGTAAACAATTCTGTTAAGTCGGCAATGTCTGGTTTCCACTTGATTGTATTGGATCTTTCTTTGTGGATTATTTAATGCATAATATAACGAACATATCCCAATAATAATAAATTTTATGTTGTTTTTGATCGGGGTTTATGAATATAAGAAACGATGTGATCTTTTTTGGGGATCTCCGATCATTGAGAAAAACTACGATAGGAACAATTTGAATAAACTACTAAAACAAAGTTTCGTAGTTTTTCTCAATGATCGGAGATCCCCAAAAAAGATCGCATCGTTTCATATATTCCCAATAATAATGCTTCATTGCCAGGTAAAGTTGAGTCGTCCAGCTGTATAGAGAAATGGGTCGTTTGAAAATAATTACACGAGAAGCTTTAAATATCACAAATCATTTCAATAATTACGTCTTTCAACTGTGTTGTTGCTTAAAGGAATTCCTTTAATGATATCAGATGCAGGTTTGTGTAAAACAGTTTTTAAAACTTTTTCGATGGCTGGCAAAATTAACTTTTCTCCGACAGTATGCAGTTTTCCGGATTTTGCTATAAAGTGAGATATTGTAAGATTTTAAGCTAGAAATATTTCGTCTTTATTAGACTAAAATTCATTAGAACAATTTGTTTTTTCCCCAATGAATTTACAAAATGCATTGAGATGCAGAAAAAATATAGAACTTTTCGACCCAGCGATCAGACAGGTCTCATCAGTGTGGTTATCTCTGATCGCCTACCACAGAAGTTCGATTTTAGAGGTCACACAATTGCCCATCTAAATACTTTTTAACAAAAGCAAGTGTGAGTTATATGGTAGCAAGATTTCTCATTGCAATTTTCAAATTAGGTGATTATTCCCCTTGTTGCCGTATGGCACTCGGATAACCCAAGTAAAACTTTAAGCTGGAAATTTTTCGTCTTTATTAGACTGAAATTCATTGGAAAAAAATATTTTTTTCCCCAATGAATTTACAAAATGCATTGAGATGCAGAAAAAATATAGAACTTTTCGACCCAGTGATCAGAGAAGTCTCATCAGTGTGGTTATCTTGGATAAGTCACCTGCAAACCATCATCGTGTCTTTGTGACATCGAAGCAAACATTCTGTCCACCGTGGGTTTCTTCTGAAGTTTTTCCTTGAGTGTTTGAAAGTATTTCAAATCCTTACCTGTTTTATCAGTGTGACATATTCTAAGATGATCCTTCAGCTAATATGGTTTTATAGCGTCATTTCTTAAAACTTTATTGCACATAGTGATTACATTTAACGAAACAGAATGACAAATAATTCTCTCAATTTTTGTTTGTAGCTCGTTGTCTCAGTTGCAATACAATAATGCATAGTCAATTTCCTTTCCCCCATTCATTCAAAAGACAAAATATATAACAGATATAGTTTAAATAAAATACCTGCACTACATAATCCCTACTTAGCTACTACTATTATAATTGCGATAGAAGTATCTTTACATAACCGTAGTAGTATATTGTCGATCTATTTGTTATATATTCACCTAAAACCTAAGCAACAAATTTTCATGATTTGTGCATAGATAAAGTTCGAGGCCTATCTAGCTAAAAAATTGACAAAGGTTACAATTTATTGCAAACAAATACTTTTTTCTTTATATTTTAAAAAGTGTTACTTCATAAATAGTTTTATAATTTAAGTACATATTATAAGCAAGTATTATGTGAGTAAACAGGTATCTGAGTGTGTGGATTATTACATTCATGAAAAGCCAAAATTAAAGTTATGACCTGCTTAAATGAGATCCACTATCGTTGACCCCCATTTACATCTCATGAAGCCCAAATTTTATTTTTCGCCGACATGGACCGCATACAGGTCGTCGTTGATCCCTGGGGGCGATATAGAACACTTTGGGAATCATGGCCCTAGATGAAAATAAAAGTTAATTAAAATGAAGGTCAAAAGTTTTGTATGGCAACACCAATAACAGGCTGCCTGATTTAGAACATTTATTGAAATTTTATTTAATATGTTTATGTAAAAACTGTGTACAAAATTTCAGCTCTTTACGTCGACGTGTTCTAATACAATTGCGAAATACATAGTGAAAAACCAAGTTTTTGTATGGCAATACCAAGAAATGGTTTCTCGATTTGATCCACTTTTGAAACTTTATTTCCAATTTTTATGAAAACGCCCTGCACAAAATTTGAGCTCTCCACGTGGACGCGTTTTCAGGCAGTTTCCATATATACACTGAAAAATTTAAGTTTTGTCTGACAACACCAAAAACGGGTTACCCGATTTAGTCCATTTTGAAAATTTATTTACTATTGCTACGAAAACAGCATGAACAAATTTTCAACTCTACGTCAACACGTTCTTAAGCAGTACTAAAATATATAGTGCCCCAACCATTATGCTCTACCAACATTGTTTCTGTGCGTTATAAACGGAATGATTTTATCTAGGATATAACAAAAAAAAGGTTATATTTGAATATAAACACAATATACAAGGTTTCAGGCTTCTAGGACGGCGCGTTCTGAGGAAGTGTGAAATTATAGAAATAAACCAAAATTTTCTATGGCAATATCAAGAGGTGCCCGATTTAGTGCATTTTGAAATTGTAATTACTATTTTTATAAAACGCAGTGTATATAATTTCAACTGTCTACGTCGACGAGCTCTCAGGCAGTACCCAAATATGTAATGAAAAACTAAAGTTTTGTATGGTGACACCAAAAAGGAGTTTCCCGATTCGGTCCATTTTTGGAATTTTATCTACCTTTTTTAATGCTACCACTGCGTGCAAAATTTCATCTCTCTACGTCGACGCGCCCTCAGGTAGTGTCCAACAATTGAAAATGAAATTTTTGTATGGCAACCCTACGAAAATGTTACCTGATTTATAGAATTTTTGAACTTAAATCTACTATATTTCTTTAATAACATGCTCTGAGCTATCGAGAGGACGGACAGATAGACAGATTTTTAATATAATTTGTGTGTCTTTAATCTATTTTGCTCTGCCAACATTGTTTTTATGCGGTACAACTTAGTATACCCTATGAGATTTCATCTAAGGCAGAGGTGTCCAAACTACGGCCCACGGGCCAAACCCGGCCCGGCAGGTGATTTTATCCGGCCCGCCAAGGTTTCTGAAATTTTTTCGTAAACTGTAAAACACATTTAACCCAAGCAGTTCCACATATATGTAGGTTTTAAGTTTACAAACCTATTCAAACTTTATTTTTCATACGATTTGCATGATGAACAAAATGGTGAAACGATGGTCCGGACAGTCATACTTGTTAGTCTGTATACCGTGTGCGCGTGGTAAATGCGCAAAAGCAGCATGAGTCACATAATTTCTATGAGTAAGTCTACTGATTCATACAATTTACTGTGACTAGATAGAGCCTAGCCTATTTAACATCTTTGCAGTTGAACTCGGGATTTCTTTTTATTGTGTTCTGTTGCGCGTGACTCATTTGTAAATTGGTATGTTTAAATTCATATTTAATATATTACAAATTAATTATTATGTTAATATTATTTTTTAAAGTTGAACATGGAAAGAAAAAAAAAAAGTTGATGACGAGTGCCCCGTTTTTAAAGAAGAATGGGGATTTAAATACTTTTTTGTGAAATCGCAATCAAAGAATGGCAAGGCTGTATATGTAATTTGCAGGACATTATTGCTGTAATTAAGGAATATAATTTACTTCGACATTATGAAACAAAACATGCTTCAATTTACTCACAATTTGAGGACAAGCAGCGTACTGAAAAATTTTAAAAAATACGTCGTAGTTTGTCTTCTCAGCAAAATTTATTTAGGAAGACAAACTCAGAAAATGAAACATTGACATTAGTTAGCATGAAAATTGCTTATTTATTGGCGAAAAAATGGAAACCCTTTATGGATGGAAACATCCTTAAAGAGCGCATGATGGAAGCTGTTGGTGAATTATGTCCAGAAAAGTTTAAACTTTTCAAATTGATCAGTCTTTTCCGTAATACTGTTGCTCGTCGAATTTACGATATTAGAAATAATATTCTCCACCAGATTACTGGGAAAGCACAGCGTTTCACTCATGATTCTCTCGCGATGGATGAATCAACTGATGTTAGTGATACCTCACAACTTTTAGTTTTTGTTCGTGGAGTTGACGACAAACTTAATGTCATACAAGAATTAGCCTCTGTTAACAGCATGCACGGCACTACAACTGGAGAAGATATTTTCAAGGAAGTACAAAACACGTTGGCAAAATATAACTTGGACTGGAATCGACTCCAAGGTGTGACAATTGACGGAGGAAGAAACATGTCTGGTGCAAATATCGGGGTGGTTGTGCGAATAACTATCAAATCAAGAATAAATACAAGGAAGGAAACTTGATCGATTTTTACAAATTTTTGGACACAAAAGAGTTTCCAAATTTCAATTTGCTTGTAAATTTATTTCTATGTTTGGCACTACCTATATGTGTGAACAAACTTTTTCCAGTATTAAGTATCTGAAATCTAAATACAGGGCAAATTTATCGGATGATCATTTGCAATCATTGCTAATAATTGGTGTTTCAGATTTTAGTCCCAACTTTGAAAAAACTCTGAAGGAAAAAACACAGTACCATCATTCCCATTAAAAATTCCATGAAATAATTTTCGCCCCTGCTAGGGTATAAAAATACACAAGCACATATTTACAGAACTCTCAACTTTTGTGCTTATTTTTGTTAATATTAGCATATATCCAGGATCACAGAAAAATATTCGTTTGGATTTTGCACTTCTTGATTTTACATACCCTGAAGTGGATTTCGGAGTAATGTTCTTCAGTATATAATTCTTAATATGCGCTATAAGGGAAGATGGGACTAAAATAAATATTTGTCAGAATTTTTTCAAAAACACCTAGCTGAAGCTTTATATGTGGTTCACACTCAGCCAAACTGTTTTCTTTTTTATATAGTTTTACAGTGTTCGGTTAGCTAAGTTTAAGTAGCAAGTCTTGACGCTTTAATTTTATGTAAGTAAATATCATGAGAGAAATGTGTGTAATAATGCAGCAGAGAGAAATTTCTCATTTATTTCACAGCCAAACATATACATAAATTATAATATACCTGTATATCGAGAGTATGGCCTAGCGTTACACCAATCCTAATTAAGTGGCCAGACCCAGCCATAAACCTAAACACTAAATATTTAAGGAAAACAGTATTTGGAATAAGCTAGGCATTTAGCCGCAACAGCAGCTCATATCTAAGGCTACTACATCACAAGAGAGCACATAAAAATAAAATAAAAAATTCCTTTCCTTATTTTTTGATTCATCCTTTTTATATCCTAGTCATTCCTTGTCATTCCATTTATAACGCACAGAAATAATGATGGTAGAGCAAAATGGATTAGACAACCATCCATAATATTAAAATATAATATTTTGATTTTTACGTGTCCGCCGGTATTGGCTTTAAAAAAAAAAATGTAAGTTCAAAAATAATACAAATTGGGTAAGTCCTTCGCAGGGTTGCCATACAAGAACTTCGTTTTTCATTATATATTTCGGCATCTCCTGGGAATGCGTCAACGTAGAGAGCTTAAATTTTGTGCAAAGTCTTTTCACAAAAATAGTAAATATAATTTAAAAAATGGGCCACTTTTTATTTGTTTCATTTATTTTTTTTATACTTCTTCGGTTTCAGTATTTTCGGAACTAGATTCATTCTTGTTATAAATTTTCTCCGCAGCCATTTTCTTGCTCCGGCTTATTATAACGGCCAAAATCATCTCGTAACGATTTCAAACAGTGAAAGGCTCTATACTTTTATGGATCGGCACATATTTTTTGTTATTTGTAAAAATAGTTCACCTTCGAAATTCGCATTTTGACACAAGTTCATACACTACATAACCACCTTAAGTTACAGATAATCGATTGTAGATTACATTATAGTAGAAAAGTATACCCGCGTACAACTTTTCCTTACAAAAAAATTAACGAGAAATCACAAAATTGGAGTTCCGGGTCCGCATTTGCGTGTTGAAAAATTTATAAAAGATAGAACTTCATTTTTTAAAACGACTTTCATTGTAATAAGTTCATAACTAAGTTCCTTAAATTGAAAAACAAACAAAAAAAGTTGTCAAAGTAAAAAGTTATAACAGAAAATGTTGGAACAGTTTTCAGTCCAAAACAGCCAAAAACTCAATATTTCGATTTGAGCGACCTATAGACATTAATAAATTTCACAATTTTGCACAGAAGTTTAAAATTACATTAGCTAACAAATTGTGAATGAGCATTTAGACATTTTATCACTTTTGTTTTTTGGGCCAACCTACTGTACACGGTGCCCTTTTACGCATGCGCTTATATTGCATGCGCAGCGCAGCGTATGCCTATTCCTAAGATTTTGTGTGTGCTTTTTACGCTTAGAAGCACAACACAAGCTGTGGGCATAGTCTCCTGTTCCGAATGGGAAAACTGTGCGCAATTCGCCGAAAAGACTTTAAAATGGGGAAAGCTGATTTTACAAATTATGCGAAGAGAAAACAATAATTTATACAGAAGAATATAAGAAATTGGTAATATTGTGGAAACCGGATTCAAGTAGGTACATGCAATAGATTCTTCGAAGTGATGCATTGAAATTTTAGGACACAAGTCTCAGTTATCAGCGAAAGAAGTGAAAAACAAAATAAAAAGCCAACGATTGTGTTTCCGAAAAAATATGCGAAGTGTAAAAGCAAAAACAGTGGATTGCATTTCCACTAATTAAATCAAATTGCTAAAATAACACACTCTGCGCTCTTGTGTAAATATGTAGTATCAGACAATGCGTAAAATTGCATGCACTTTAGAGGAAAATCTCTTTTCACTTTACTATAAAATTCATGCACAATTCACCCCAGTTATATGCGTAAAAAGGCACCGTGTAAAGGCCCTTTCCGACACTCTCTTTCATGAGTGAGAAATATCTTACAGAATTTTCCGAGAAATACTTTAAAATGCTTTTATTGTTTTCGTTTATATTTTGTGGAAGCATAGCACAACCCAGTTGGAAAAAGAAGCATATATGGGGACATTCCTGGGAAGTTTTGGATGAATGAATCCTTGTTTCCCAGTTAATTTCGTTTTTATATTGCGATGTCATTGAAGAGAAGGCATGTATAAAACTTCTTACGAAGACATTATACTATCATGATGCGGAAGTGGTTCTGCTGGAATGATATGAAATTGATTCTGATGGCATGATCTAGAAGTAATTCTGAGGGCATGATTTGGGAGTATTTCTAATGGTTTCTAAAGCGGAAGAAATTTTTACGTATCATAAAATCGAAACTCCATTTTGCGATTTTATTCTATAATTATTAATATTTTTTTATTCATTCATTTATTTTAATTTACTGGTTAATTCATGCTTTTCCCTCTATATCTACAGTTTTGTTGTAAATGGAATGGTTATCTGAAGGAGATTTCTCGTCTAACAGACTGAAATTTATTGAAAATAATTTCAATAAATTTACAAAATGCATTTTAAGTGCAAAAAAAAATTATTGAACTTTTCGACCCAACGATCAGAGAGGTCTCATCGGTATGGTTATCTCTGATCGCCTACCATAGAAGTTCAATGTTGGAGGTCACACCAATTGCCCATTATTTTCAATAAATTTCAGTCTGTTAGACGAGAAATCTCCTTCATGTAATTGTTACTTGGTTTATCCATATGCCGCCAGGCAAAAAAGGGGGAACAATCACCCAATTTCAAAGCGCAATGAGTTATCTTGCCACCATATAATTCACACATACTTTTTATAAAAAGTATTTATATGGGCAATTGGTGTGACCTCCAACATTGAACTTCTATGGTAGGCGATCAGAGATAACCATACCGATGAGACCTCTCTGATCGCTTAGTTGAAAAGTTCAATATATTTTTTTGCACTGGAATGGTTATCACCAAACTAAAAATCCTTCACTAAAAAACAGAAAATTAAATAAAAGTAAATTTCGAAAGACCTGAAAATTATTGTAAGTTTTAGGTTAAAAAATAATAATTCAGGATTTAAACAATACTAAGATAATTATAAAAAAAAAAAACAAAGCTCAAATTTACACTTATTTAAGTTATGAGCAGCCTTATAAAATTTATTTTTAGCCAACTTAAATCAGTTTTTCTTCTCCATTTCGAATTGAATATAGCCCTAGCTTTCATTTTTCACAGCATCTGCAGAATAAGTAAATAATGAATGAATACCTAACTCTATTGAAAAATCACTTAATCCTCGTACCGCGAAAACAAAAGTATGGAAAATCATGTAATTTTTTATTGCGTCTTTACTTTTCACTCTATCCCAATTTACTTTTAAAATTATATCGTCAGTGAAAAACAATCCAAAACACTTTCCAATTATTCGCTTGATATAAGCAACATGCAAAGATATTACTCCTTCCCAGTAAAACATGAGTCACCATTCTACTAACAAATTTCGGAGCTTTTCGATGCATCGCATATGCCTTCCTGGGAAGGTATGGAATTTTTACTAAAAATTCGATTCCTTCTGCATACCTTCCACAGGAATGCCTTCTAGGTTTTCCAACTGGGAGTTTACAAATCGGAAAATCACATTACAGATAATTCATAAGAATTTTAGCCTTCACTTAGTGAAATTCCAAGAGTACAGCTGTGCTCTTTTGTGTCCGCAGAACAGGGCAGCACAAAAGATACACAAAAGAACGCCTCATACATTTTCATAGACGACTTATTAATGAAGCGAACAGCACAAATAGTTCGGTTCATTCGACAGAACAATTTGTTCTCTCTAGAATATGGGTGTTCCAGAACAAGGTACACAAAAGAACATAGCTAAATTATTTTAAGTCCATCGCACAGTAAACATACAGTAGACCAGCTTAGCACAAACTACTGAAAAGTGGATTTTAGAATTTTAATTACATAAAAACCCTCAAAACCCTCAAACTATTAAGTATGATACAGAAGTAAATGGGCCAACAGTAGCTAGTAGCACAATTGTTGAGAGAGGTATTAGTTTTATGTGAGTACACATCTCGGAAAAAGTACTGCAAATGTATTGTTCCATTACTGAACAGCTGTTTGATTGTAAAGTGGTGATCGTAACATGGACAGTGTAACAGAGAAATGGCTCCGATAATGTTTGCCACAGTTCGACAATTCTATCAAGCCGAATGGCATGGAAAGTGGAACAAATTGTTTTTAGATTTTTGTTTTTCTTGCAGAAATAGTTTTGCTTGTCATGTTGAAGCTCTTCCTCTAGTACAGGCTTGAGCATGCTGTAAGTTCTCTTTCTTCCACTTTAGATTTACAAAGGAACTTTTAATTAAAAATTGACTAGTGTGTCAGTTAAAAATTGAAAGAGAAATTATAGTCATATTATAGAGAAGCTCCTACTCATGTAACAGTTTTGACAGAGCTTTTCACTGTATGAATAACCTGTGTCCATGGCCTTAGTTTTCTCGAAATATTTCGAATCCATTTATTTATTTATTTAGAACTTCATTAAAGATCTGATTACTGAGTTTACATGTACTATGATGAAAAAGTCACAGTTCCTCAAGGAGCACACAGGAACAGATATGTATATTTAAAAGCTCAGGGGAATTTATCGCTCCTTGTATACACTCAAATGCAAAAATAACTCTGGAAGTTTTTCATGTATTCTCCAGAGATTCGAATGGAAAATGTTTAAGCCTGTTAACTTGTGGAGCCAGAATAATAGGGATGTCCCAATGAATTCCATACAGGGCAAATCGGACGAATCTCCGCTGCACAGCCTCGATGGTATTTATGTATACAGCATAGAAAGGAGACCAGAGAGGACTGGCATACTCCAAAATGGGTCTAACGAATGTGCAGTAAAGGATCTTCGTTATGAATGGATCATTAAACTCTTTTGACCATCTCTTTACAAACCCCAGAGTAGCATCAGCCCTTCTCGAAAGAAAGGCGAGTCTGAAGGAAGACACCCAAATCTCTGGTTTTGTCAAGTCCAGGTAATAAGCATCCATCTAGAGTGCAGTTGACGTCCAATGGCCTACTTCTACGAGAAAAGGACTTAATAGTACCAGAACTGTAAATAGTAGGGGGATAATCAAAATTCTTATTCACCCATTATTTGTCAAAAGATCAAAAAATTTTTGAATAAGAAGCTTTTAAACTAGAAAAAACGCTCACGCAAAAGCTTTAGCAGATACGATTTCAAATACAATACCATGATGGGACATGCAATGCAAGAATCAGCCATGAAAGAAGAAAATGAACAGGCAGAAGCAAAGCTTCCGCCTGCTTAAATCAAAATAGAAAAAAGGGAAATAATTTAGGTGGGTTACGTCCCCTGGCCAGGCTGTTTACGGCTCTGGTAGGTATTTGCTGATACTAATAGCAAAACAGTTTGTTTTGTAATATTGCTGGAATTGATAAAACAACTGGATTACAGCATTTAGGTGGATAGTGTAGCGGTATGAAAAATAGATATGTGCGCTTCTGTTTAATGCTGTATTTATTGAACAATTCCGAGACACTCAAATTCATAAATTCACTATATTTTAATCCTGCTTATTAATGGCTCGATTGCATGTGTAGTTGTTATGCCGTATCTTGGCATATATTCAACTCAATGCAATTTATAGCCTTTTCTAAAGTTTTCACGCTTTATGCACTTGTTTTTATTTCACTTTAATCTTATTTTAACTTAACTACTTAACTATTTTTGTTTCGTTGCATATATTCTTAAAATGCCAGATTTGGCATGTGTTTAATTTTATTCAAGAAACTTATTCAAACTACGCACTAATTAGTATTACACACAATACTTATCTGAAAAATCCAAATCCAACAAAACCTTTATGTCCCTTGCCAGCACCAATTGCACACCAATTTCCAGCATGTATAATAATGTACCTTAAACGTGGCACTTTCTATTATATGCTTAATTGCTGAAAATGAAAAATTATAAATCACTTGATCTGATGCTATAAGTTGCATGTATGATCGCTTTGACAAAACTGAGAGAGATCTCAGGGATTGCCTCCTTTTTATAGGCTTTAAGCGGCCATTTTGACATACTTTCCACAAGAAAAATGCAAATTAAGCATATTTTTCGACTTTGCTTGACTTGTATAATTATGTCAAAATGTGCCAATTTCCTTCAACTAATTTATTTTAAATTATCCATCAATTTTCATAATTTATTTATTTAGATATTTTAATTTTTCTGAATTTTATCAAGATGGCGGCTTCCTGCCATATTATGACAATTTCCAGTGTGGAATGCAAATATTTCTCATTTTTCTTGCATCTCGTTTCCAATTCTTTCTCTTTCCAACTTCATCTAATTGAGTTTCTCGCGATCGAGGTATTTTAGTTCGTTAGTGCCGTGTTGTTTTTCGCGTTTTTCCGCGCAAATTATGGATTAATTATATAGGTGAGTACATTTTGTCACTCTTTAAGTGTTTATTGTTAATTATACGTAAGTTCCAGCATGAATAATTTGCAGGAAATATGTACATTCTGATAAATTATTCATGTTAGAAAATGATTTGTGAAATGTCAACAATGCTGTAAATTGTTGATTTTTTATCAATTATATGCTGGGTACCTAATGCAAATTCATGTAATTTGCATATATAAACATATTTGCATAATTTGCAAAGGTTTATCATGCAGAGAACCTGTAGTTTGCAAGAAATTGGCAATGTTTACATTTGCATGCAATTGTTGTTGTACTGCCAAGAAATTCGTTTCTTGGCAGTTTTGCATGTAATTCGTAGAATTTAGTCTTGTTTTGTTTGTTAGATTTTTATATTGCTGCATTTAAATTAATGTATGCATTTTTTCTCATTTTCAGATTAGTTCCTGACACTGTGGGATGACCTGGAGGGAATTACCTGGTAGACATTAAGGGACGTATGAAATACATTTTTTATCAAATGCTAATGTTTTTTTATTTTCTTTTTAGCTGTGCTCAACACAGTTAATAGCGCACTAGCAATAGCACACAGCACGAACTAATGAATCATTAGTATAACTATTCATTAAAATGCCGTCATTATGGCTCGAAAATCAGATCTTTATGAGGTACGCTAATGAAGTATTTTTTCCTACATTATAGCTATAATGAGGAAAAGTGTGCTAGACTTAGCGTATAATATAAATCTGGAGCTCCGCTGTGCATCTTCCGATTGGAAAAATAAGACGAACAAATGCAAAGAAATGCAAATCACAAGCTTATTTTTTTTAATATAATATGTGGGAGTTCTCTGCTCAAGCGAAGGGGAGTGCCGGTTTATAAAGGACAACTCAGCTTTTCCAATCCAAATATAAAATTTTTATTGAACTTTTCAACCCAGCGATCAGGGAGGTCTCATCGGTATGGTTATCTCTGATCGCCTACCATAGAAGTTCAATGTTGTTATATGGGCAATTGGTGTGACCTCCAACATTGAACTTCTATGGTAGGCGATCAGAGATAACCATACCGATGAGACCTCTCTGATCGCTGGGTCGAAAAGTTAATAATTTTTTTGCACTTAAAATGCATTTTGTAAATTTATTGAAATTATTTTCAATAAATTTCAGTCTGTTACACGAGAAATCTCCTTCATATAAAATTTTTATTTCAAAATATGTGCTTAAAATTAATATCAAAATTCAATTTCTGAAACTAAAATTCAAAATATTCCAAAGAGACCAAAACAAAAAAATAATAATTCAAACTAAAACTTAATTTATCCCATAATTTAAAATTCAATGCCGCCACTGTAAATCTTGTCCCCTGTTTAATTCTGGAAAAAGAAAAAATATATTCCACAATTAAATTCGTGAATTGATTCAAAACAGAATAGAAGTGTAGTTTTGCCGTGAAGGCGTAACAAAATAGAAATTTTATCTGTGAGCACTAATAGAAGCAGAAGTAGATTTCTACAGCAGGAGTAAATACCTGCTTAGATGTAGGATGGCAGTAAAGCCATTTCTGCAGTAGGAGTGAGTTCCTGCTTACATGGAGGATAAGGTGAAACAGAAATAAATTTCTGCAGTAGAAGTACATTCCTAACTAGATGGAAGCAAAAATTAGATTTTTTCCAAAGGATAGGGAACCGATTAAATTCTAGTGGAGGATACTTATCGAGTAAATTCTGAAACGAGAATGGGTTCTGCTGTGGCTCGTCGCCTTTTTCTAACCGCCGTGAACCGCTACGTCTCTGCTTCGTGATGGGTTGCCTGGCAACGCTCGATCGCAAAGTTTTATTCCATTGAACTTTGACTGCGGCGACACGAACTTATGTCATATCGTGAAAATGTCATTTGATGACATTAGCAAAACATAAATATTGGGATGTATGACGGATTTTCGGTGAGTTTACTATTTACTTGTTTTATTTATTTTTGTTTATTTTCAGGTGGAAATGTATTTGGAAGAAATTTAGGATGGCACTGGACCAAAGGGAGGAAGTTTTTATCATCTGATAAGTGTTTTTATATCTGTTTTAAGTTTTAATTTCTTTGTGTTTCCATTTTTGTTTTTCGTATGAAAGGATATTTCATCGAGGGATTTAAATGAAGTATATAGACTGAACAAAATATGTTTTTCTCATTTGTAAATTGTTAAATTGAAAAATAAAATAAATAAAGACGCAGTTTATCGCGTTCGATGCATATATATCCCTTCTTTAATGTAATAAGTTTATCAAAACCAGGTTGACAGCAACACTTAATTACAGAAATGGCTATGTGTGTGCAGTTTATAATGAATCATTATGGACTAATGTCTAGTTAGTTATTTCTTCATTAAGAGCGCTGTGTGTCAAGGGCATTAGTCCGAGTTTAAAATTCCACACTCGTTTTCAGCAGAAACAATGCGGAAGATTTTGGCATCGTCAGCATAGCAAAGTATTCTTGACTTAGCCAAAATCAGATTGACATTGTTGATGTAAATTATTAAAAGGACTGAGGAACCCTGGAAGTATTACTTATATCGCCAGTAAGAGCTGCACGGAATATAACTCGCTGCGTACGATCAGATAAATAAGAACGAAGCCAATTTAAAAAGTTAGTAAGTAAACCAAGAACAGTCAACTTATGGCTTATAATTTTATGATTGATCCGGTCAAAAGCTTTACTGAAATCCGTGAAAATGCAATCGACTTGCTTACCGTTTTCAATACCAATACAATTTAAATTAGCGACAGGTCTGTAGTTAGAAATATCGCGATTATTGCCCTTCTTGTGTAAAGGAATAATCAAAGAAAGCTTCCACTGTTGCGGAGAAACACCATAAGCTAGAGATAAATTAAATAAATAACACAATATATAAACGATGGACCTAGCATAATGTTTTATTAGTGTGGAAGGACCGCTTGAAGAACTATCAGCTATGCTTGAAATATACTTTGAGACATATGCATCATAGAACAACAGGTCTTTAGGTTGAAGAGGGCTCAGCGGAAGCTTCGTCAAATGGATAAAATCATTACAACCGATATCATAGTGATTATCACAGAATGCAGTTTTAAAGAAGCCGATCTCATTCTACATAATCATTGTAGGAGTAAGTCATACACGAAATGTATTGAGCACGCAAATTAAAATAAATTACGTAATCAGCATTACTCCTTGAGGAAGAGAACCTCCTGCAAGTTCTATTGTTTAAATTTTTAAGATGCTTCAAAGAGCCATTGAACCACGATTGATAATTCGAAACACGATTCGAACGAACAAGTGGTACACTGTGAGTAAAACAAAGAAATTGAATGTCATAAAACGAGCTCACAGCTTTATCAATGACACGTTCACACAGCACACTGGTCCAATCACAAGCGGATAACCATTCATTCATTTTATCAAAATCAGCTTTTTTAAAATCAAAACAGCAGTTACTTGCAGCATTAAATGATGAAATTACAGGATCAAAAACAAAACTATATGTAGTACTGGATAAAAAGATTACGTTTGGACTTTTTACCGGGTTAAACTTAATTTTGTTCAAGAAAGAATTTTTTTGGGGATTCGCCGGTATATAGCAAAAAGGTAAAAAATGTTCTAATTTGTTATTTCATCACACAACCCATTAATTTTTGGTGACAAGTTTCAAGTCTTGGTTCGACTCGTCAACAGGTCACAAATAGCGAAATTGGGTGATTTGAAAAACAAATGAAAAAAATGAAAACAAGAGAAGAAGTACTGGATGATAACTTGTTTCAGGAATAATATGGGTTAAACAACGCTTAACGGGAATCCCATTGGGATCGGAAAAAAAATACCAGGTCAAGAGATTTTCCAGAGTCATTAGTTAATAGAAGATATAGCATGCTGAGGAGTCGCCGATAATGAAGGCAAGAAGGTCTTATCGTCCAGAGAGTGTTTCCAGTTAGTACAAGTAAAAGTCACCAAAAAGCAAAATTCGTCGACAGGCAGAAAAACTTCAATAAACGATCAGTACATGAAGCCAGCAAGAAGTCAAATATCTCAGCTGATGAGTATGGAAGGATGTAAACTGTAGCAATATATACGGTTTTGTGTGAGAGCTTGAGAGCCACACATATAATATCCAGATCGCCGGACTGAACAAAATCGATTAACATGCATAGAAGGTTTCGACGAATGGCACAAAACACTCCACCTTCAAAAAGATCATCCAAAGACAGACGATGGCGGTCACGGCGAAACACCAAAAACTCTGGACGAAAAAGTTCTACAACTGCAATCTTTCCACATAGCCATGTCTCGGGCAAGCAGCACACGTCAAAACAGGAGTTCGTCGAGGTTTTAAAAAAGCGAGTCCTCTTGGATCGAGGACCAGTTACATTGACATAGTAATGGAAATTTAGGCAAAAAGTTTTTTACCTTAGCAGAAGATCCAGAGCGTCCCTTTGGAAGAAATTGAATTGTGGGGTCATATATCAGGAGAGAGGACCGCCTGAAATAGGTTTTACGGAACCAAAATCCTGAATGACGCAAAAAATGAGCGTTTTTCATGATCATGTCGATTAGATAATTTTTTACAGACAATCAAAGAGATCCAACTCCAGAATCACGCAAAAAATGAGCGGTTTTCATGATCATGTCGATTAGATAATTTTTTACAGACAATCAAAGAGATCCAACTCCAGAATCAGTGGTTCACAATTATATACATAGATTTTTATAAATAAATTTGCAATATTGAGAAAGTTCAAAATTTTTCAGTCCTTTGGCTGGATTCCGCAACTATGAGTTTTCGCGTATACACAAAATTTTGTGTACACCACCTTCTTCCGATTCCGCAAAAGTAGAAATGAGTTTTCTGTCAAATTTGTGTACACTTTAACTGATATTTTCTCACGGCCATTTTGGTTGTGAGTTTGAAGAAGTATCTGTGAGTTTTTGTCAAGCGGTATTTTCAAAATTATTTGTTATGTTATTTATTTTACCATTCTCTAAGCCGTAGTCGCCTTAATACTAGTGAATTCATGTAACTCATTTATTACAACTAAACTTAATTTCTTCAAACAGATTATTTTCTTACTTAAACAACATCCAGCACAGAAAAATTTACTTTCAGCAGTTAAGTGTACAGAGATACTTACGGAATAGCTTGAAATTCAAAGAGCTTGTAAGAGGACTGAAAACTCTAACCGTAGTTAAAATTTCGTAAAAACAAAGGATTCGGGTGAAATAATAATAACTAACAACAAACAAATTAAAAGCATGAAAATTATGTTCAAAATCTCTCGGAAATTTTCTAAGAAACGTCTCTGAACACTACAATTATATTTCGCACTTATCAAAAGGAAAGCAAAATTGATTCTAAAACAAAACAAAGCTCAATTCATTGGACCGCTTCTATTTTGTATATTTGTAAATGGTACTTCTTAAATAATTAAGAATTTTCTTAAATACTGTAGATGTGCAGATATATCGGAGAATGCCAAAGGAGCATATCAAAAACTATTGCGTTCAAAAACAGTGATCTAGATAAGTATAATTAGTATATTGATTGTTCCTTATATTTTTTTACAACTTGTTAAGTCTAAATTCGTCAGTTTTTATAGATGTTTGTAGTGAGATTCCATCAGCTTCTCTAAAAAATTCGGTCATAAGTAAATATACAATTTAAGGTGCGTTCAAAAATTTAAATAGGGCTGAGAAGTCTTATCGGAACGCCTATAGCTTATTATTCGTCAACATATGTACGAATAGGTATCATAAAATTAATCAGGAGTAAGCTCATTTTTCTTCATTCGCAAATGCAATTTTATCCTGTTGAGGCAATGCATTTGAAAAATTTTCTTCCTGTAGTTTGGTAGCTAGTTTCTCTGCGAAATAGGAGAATTAGCGGACAAGAAGTTGGGGGACCCGGTAAAAACTTTTTGACTGGTTTCGACGCATCCCTTAAATTTTAGGAATATTTTCCAAGTAGGGTCGCAATAAGGTGGCATGACATTGATGTGGACCATAGATGGTTTAAGTGAGGCTGATCGCATGTTTTTTCGATGACTACTACTATAACCTAACCTAACCTTACCTAAACTTATTAGTAACGTCCTAATTTTTAAACATTAGGATTTTTGTCTTGTTCCATGTTAGTATTTACGGAAGATCTTCAGTGCACTATTATTTATTTTATTTCTTAGATTAATTTCTGATGTTCTTATTTTCGTAATTCTGGGATAATGCCAGGGGCATGATTGATTAGCACCATTTTTCTGTATTATTTTAACAAAGTTATGATTATCATAAAAGCGCTCAATATTGAGTTGCATATCCCTAGCCTTACCTTAAGCGGGACTTAATACCATAAGCAGACTGATTTAATAATGACTTAATTTTTAATTAAGTGGAGTCAAATGTGTAGTGTGTTACACAATTGAAGTCCATTGCATAATTTCGCTTCATTTTTAAATGAAGCAAATTTTAATCATTCAGTGAAATTTCCGGATATCCGGCCAGCCACCTATCGGCATTAGAATGAGCTAAATTTATTGGAAATTGGAAAGATTTTCCAATAAAGGCATCAGCTGAACACGAAATCCCTTTTTCCGCTGCTTTTATTTTTTCTTGACCTCTTTAAAAAAAAAAAAAAAACAAATCTGTTAAATGCTTTGCAACTACAGCAAATACGCACTCGAATATTATCTTGATAGTATTTTATTAAATTATTGTAACTCTGACATGATCTCCACTCAAAGTGCCTAACTGTTAATGACATTCAAAATTAAATAATTTCCGTTCACAGTCTATCATTTCGTCAGTTGCTTGAGTCATTATGGAGGCAGTCTGTGTAGGGTATAAGGCTGGCCCCAAAATAAACATATAAAACTTTATGATGACTGACGTTTTCGTAAATAAACGTCACATTCTACAAGGGTTATCATCTTGACATTTACGGTTTTCTATTTTAGTCATATTTAAAAAGTGCAAAACGTAAAGGATTTAATCAGATGGAAGTTGATTTAATTGAGGCATTGCCTCTTTTATAGACATTATATACCAATTTTCTTCTTACATTAAAATTTTTAAATTTCGGTATTCATAGTGTATGTTAACTTGCCCTAAATGACCTTAAGGAGAAGTAAACATCTACCATTACGGCATTTTACTTACGGCAATTCAAATTTCAATTTCAAGAAGGATTCCTTATGGACGATTAAGGTTATTTCGATTACCTCAGTTTAATTTAAAGGGTGCATTCACCGCACGTAATCTACACTTAAACGCGTACCATGAAATTGAAAAGCAATATTAGCTTAAGGGTCCATTAAAGCTTAAGCTAGCACTGTGAATAATGTCATCCTCACTTAGTTTAATATTTGATAATATAGTGAAATGATCAATGGCCTAAGTTTCAAAAACTACAAGTGGAAAAATTATACTTTTATTCCTTTTCAAGAGTAAGTGATGAAGTCAAGTGGAACTTCAAGCTCTAACCTTAGTTATAAAACCATGATTTAATAACACGTCAAGGTAATCATTTAAGACTGAGTTCGATCTACTATCTAATACGTATTTATGGCCCTAACAATTTATGATGTTTTCCATGATAATACAATTGGCAATATTAAAGGAATTGACATTGTTAATATATTATGAAACCATATTATAGCATTTATGGAACAAGTCTAACTTGCACACCGTAGTATATGTGTCTACCAAACTTAAGACAGCCTACTTTACCGAGCCAAGCCTCAGTGCAAACAATCACATCGGAATGCACTTGTAGTTCTTCAAATATGTGTTGTTTCAAAAATCTTTATCAATTATTTAGTCAAATAACAAAAGTGGCTGTATTTCAAACATGACTGTCAAACCAAAGACTTTGCAATACAACGGTTTTTAGTTGCGAATCACTCCTTTTTACAACTACATATTTCCAAAACCATTCCATTGCTCTTTCGCTTCCCCGAAAAATTGTCTACCCAAATTTTCCCAGCGTAAAAGCTTTGAAGGACTGTAAAGCTTTAAAAAATTTATCAGAATGAACTATAAACCAACCCCTTTCTCTAATTTTCTGTAGACTCACATTTTTTAACGTGTAGTTACAATAAACTTTCCAAAATTGGCATGGAAGCAATAGGTTCGCAGCCGCACTGGCACCCTGTTCCTTGTTTCAAACGACTGAGTTTAAATTGATTGAAATGAATACATGACTGGCACCCACCCATATTTCCTACAGCTGCAATTTTCACAACCTCAAAGAAGGATGGGGTTGATGGGGGATATGCCACTTTCACTTTCCTCCAATGGATTGTCCAGACCATTGGATATCTTGTTTATAAAGCAGAGTGGAAAATGTGGGATGAACTTGAGCACCCAAGCAAGTGCGAGTATACACATGGGTCCTGATGAATGTGGTTTTTGCTTAATAAATGATTAATGGAAGGATGTAAGTACTCCTCTTGTGTTTAAGGTCTTCATTGAAGTTTTCCAAAGTTTGATGAATTCAATTTTAAAGTTGGTTGAAATGTTTTCTTATTTTCTTTAAAGAATGTGTGTGTGTGTGCAAAAATGGTAATTAAAAATGCATCAAATAGCGTATTTAGAAATATTTCCTGTTTCTATAGGTCTGGAATTCACGAAACTCAATAATATTAGAGGCACATGATAACAGATTATTCTATAAAAAATAGGACTTAAAAACAATTATTACATGAATTCTGTGAGATTACTTTTTGGTACATACGATAACCTTGTATTGGTAGGATATACACTACGTCCCATACGCCACGTCACCATACAGGAACATGGTGTATATCGTACCAATCTAAGGTTTCAGAATATCTGTTCCTTCAATAACATATTGAGTACCGTAAAACGGGGTGAGATTGACAGATTTTATCGATTTTTTTCGCATAAATTTAATATATTTTGGTGTCATCGTAGCATTTGACATCTTATGGAAGCTAGTAAATAAAAAATCATATCGCTTGAAATTTGCGAAAAAAATGCCCTTGAAGGGCCTGTCAAAGTCACTTCGGTTTAGAGGTGACTTTGGCAAATGTATACCTTAAGATGTTTCCATAATTATTAAACATAAAAGCAGGTGAAACTAAAAGAAAATAGCATAAATCATAATAGTTTAGTAATTTGAGAAGATTTATTAGAAAAATAAATTAACAAAAAATCAAATGTAGCTTATGAACAACAAAAAATTAACCGTCACCTTCACAATTTGGACATACTTATGTTGAATTCTTTTCAACGAGTTCTACACTGGTGCAGTGCAGCTTTACGTGTTTTTGTAATACAACAACTCGTTGAAAAGAATTCGATATTAAAATGAGTCCTTGCTGTCGTCTGCAGCGCAGTATTCGCGCAGCCAACCATTGGAAGTGATGTACTTTACCCAGCTCTTATAGTCCATTTTATTTTATACAATGAGTATAGGATATCATTACCATCATTTGCACATAGCCTTCTGATGCAAATTATCCGCAATGCTTAGCAAGCGAACCAACAATTTTCTCCTTATGTACACCACTTAATCTATTCTGAATCATTTCACGAGACACTTTCCACTTTTTACTCTCAATGACTTGTGACATGCCCTTTCTTAATATCTTCTAGTGTTCCTGTGACTTCATCACCCGGATGGTTTCTATATCTGCGCGTTGTTAGCGTCCTAATATAAATTCGGGACATCTTAAAGTGACACACGTGCACCCGCTACCAAATCATATAACACATTAAACTATTCAGTAATCTGTGCTTCCTTGCCATCACGTCAGCCGATACCGGGACTAGGTGCCAAAGTATTTTTGCCATTACATCACCTTAATAGGGGTTTCTTCACTCAGTGCAAATATCCACTGGTTTGGACTATACAGTTGGATCCAATGAGGTCCATCCGTGGCCTTGACTATCTGGCAGGTTGTTGACTGCTGTAGGTGGTTAAAAAAGTTTATTTCGCAGGCACTTTTGTTCGTTCCTTTTCTATATAGGGGGTATTTCTGTTTACAAATTTGTTGGCCTTCGTCGATAATCAGACACAGTTGCAACTCCTGGTCTGTGAGATAATATTGATCCCGATGTGGGTTTATGAACAAGAACGGGAGGGACAGTTGGATTGTCACAAAGGTATCATTAGTTTGTATTGGAACCGGAGTGACCTTAAATAGTACGAACTCTCTTGAAGCGATAATAAGGAAAGAGTTAGCTTGAATATAATATATCGTTCAGCGACCTTGTCATGTTTTATTAGTAGGCGTCATTATGAAGGTAGATTAGTTTTGATTTTTATAGATGCGTGTTTTAACTGCATTAGTGAAATCAATAACGGACCGATTTTCCCGTCGTGAGTATCGATGATGACGTCTAAAATTGAGGTATGAATTCTGCAAAAATTTGGCATTGTGAAGACTGCGGACAAGGTTAGCAACATAAGTGGTTGTGAGATATTTTCTTGGTACATCTCTTCTTTTATGTAGTTTATTTTCTTGATTGCTTGGTCAATCTGTACTTATATTTGTTGAAACTGACGTGCAATGGAGTTTTTACTCCTTATTCATTATGTTCAAGGTGGCATCCATAATTGATGTGTGATTTTTTATCAAATCCATCAAATCCAGCAAATTATTTTGATTTTTTCCAATATCATTTATCGTTTGTGTCATCTTTTCGGTATACTCGGAGTGTAACACACCGAATAAAGCGCTGGCGATATTTCCAATAAAGTCGACAGCTCCACTCTTTGTTCTACTTGCATTGCTCGATTCTGATAGTAACATATTATTTATGGTCAATTCTAATTGCAGCTGTTTTATGTGTCCAACGATTCCTAAACTTTGCTCTCTTTCATTGATTCTTTGGCATTATTTCTCTAAAATATACTGGTTATTATTCCATGTTGGCTTCTGCGCATCCGTCAAAAGCTTCCTTCGATCTAGACTGAGGTTTGGCGCACGTACCTGGGCTGTTAGCTTGTTTGATTTCTTCCTGTTTGGAACAAATATTAATTAACTGTTTGTTGAGATGTAAATGCTTGTATCCAGCCTAAGATATCTTGTTTCAGGTTGTTATAACCAACATTTACGTCCTCATAGTAGTCATTTTGCAAAATATGCATGACCAGGATTGGATCCATAGTTTATGCGGATCTCATTCTTTCGAATTCTTCCCACAGCTGGTCCAGATTAATTAACCGTGTGTTCAGATATTCTGCAGTTTTACATGTAGCTGAATCCTTTTTGTAGTTGCCTGCTATACGTTTAATTTCCTTTCCCGTTATCTGTTGGCGGGCTGTAAGCTCATCCAAGCTCATGATGGCGTTTTATGAAAATCTGGAATCGTGCTGATACATGAATGAAATCATGTCGGGGTCAAAAGAAATTATCAGAATTCCTTTATTCTGATGGGCGATGTATTCAAGGTACACATTCAAGGTATTGTGGATCGAAGAGTGAAGTTTTATTTTCTGTTATTTGTAAAGGGTTTTCCAAAAAGAGGTGTTATTTTAATTAGCCCGTTATTTCAGTAGATGTCACTTTTGGAGCTGTCATTTTTTGACATTTGATAAGTAGAAACTACGCCATTAATAAAAATAGAACCATACACGATTCAACAATGCATTGAAATTATTCAAATTCACTATAAAAATGGTGAAAATGTGGCAGAGACGGTTCGTAAAACTCGAACATTTTTGGGTCGTGAAGCACCTTGTCGGACCGCAATACAGAAATTGGTAGAAAAATTCGAGCTGTCGGGACAAGTCAGTGATGTGAAGAATAAAACCCGTGCACGTCGCTCAAGAACAGCCGAGAATATTGCTGCTGTAGCCGAAAGTGTTGAAGAAAACCCAGATTTGTCCATTCCTCGTCGTTCTTTGGAATTAGACATTCCACAAACGTCACTACACCGTATTTTGTATAAAGATTTGGGTCTTAAGGCTTATAAAGTTCAGTTAATACAAGAACTCAAGTCGGCCGATCATCAACAACGTCGAGTCTTTGCTGATTGGGTCCTTGAAATGCATTAAAATGATCCGGAATTCCATCGAAAACTCATCTCGATGGCTTCGTCAACAAGCAAAATTGTCGCATCAGGGGCTCGGAAAACCCAAGAGTTATTGTTGAAAAGCCTCTCTATCCTCAACGTGTGACTGTTTGGTGCGGTTTATGGTCCCGCGGGGTCATTGGAACTTACTTTTTCGAAAATGAGGCTGGAGCAACAGTTACGGTGAATGGATTGCGCTATCGACAGATGATTAATGATTTTTTATGGCCGGAATTGGATGGTATTGATCTGGACAACGTTTACTTTCAACAAGACGGCGCTACGTGCCATACAAGCAACGAAACCATTGATCTTTTACAGGAAAAGTTTCCGGACCGTGTTATCTCTCGAAGAGGTGATCACAATTGGCCACCGAGATCTTGTGACTTAACACCTTGCGACTTCTTTCTTTGGGTCCACGTGAAAGAGAAGGTCTACGCCAACAGCCCAGCGTCGATTCAAGACCTCAAAGATGGTGGAATTCGTGAGACTATTGAGGACATAGGGCAGCCACTTTGCGATTTGGTTATGGAAAATTTCATGAAAAGGATATGGTCCTGTAGGCGTGGTCGTGGTTGTCATTTGGCTGATGTTATTTTCCATTATTAACGGCATACCTTCCTCTTTATAATAAAATAAAGATCCGATCATTCATCTCAAAGAATGGCACTTTTCTTTGAATATCAAAATAACACCTCTTATTGGAAAACCCGTTACCTAAAAAGAAAAGAAAAAAACGAATATATTGTACAAATTATGCTAATAAATTCAATTATTATTATATCAGTTATGCGATATGCTTACTTACCTAAATACAGTGTCTTCTTCTTTTTCCTTTCTGTATGTACACTGTACATACTACATTTTCTAATTCCTTAAACCTAATTGCATCTACATATATACAATTATTCTCGCCCTTTTCAATTTAATATTTCAAGACGAGCGCACAACTGCAAATGAGATTTCATTTTTAACTTAACACATTTACCTTGCATCAAGACTTTTTTGCATTTCTTCCGTACGATTTTTAAACGTCGTGAGAAAGTAACACAAAGAATCAAAAGCTTTTTGAAGCTCCCATGGGTACAATATGGGTGCAATATCACCGATCTTCGAGGAGTCGGTTTTAAAATCCACCGGGAGAAGCACGGTAATAAAGATATTTGCTTCGAAATTGAAATTTGTAATCAAAAGATTTTGTGTCTGGAATAATTTTATCGAGTAACTCGAATCGAATAACAAAAATTGAAAATTATAATATCAAGATTTTGCGTCGAAAATAAATATTCAAGTGAAAAGAAAGGAGGCCATAGCGAGCCATTGTGCTGTCCTGCTAGTAGCCCTATCAGTCTAAACCTTTCTGTTCTGTTAATGAAGCGCATGAAGTCTTGGTTAAAAAGGGTTTTCAACTCCTCCACGGATAGAAGGCCAGAATCTAGAGTATCCAGCCTGCTCCGGGCGAAGGTCGGACAAGCACACAAAAAGTGTTCGGTTGCCTCAGACTCTCCTTCCAGAAAGGTAAGGCACTCAGGGCTCCCAAAAACTCCTATCCATCCTTGTTAGATGAGCGTGTTAGATGAGCGTGAAGCGATCTATGGCTTCCATCTCTGCTGATGCTTTGTATCAACATCCGCTTTGATGAGAGACTCGATACTCGAGGTGGCAACACTAACGGCGAGCTTCAGTCCGAGGATTGGAGAATCAGAGCCAGCTTTAGCTAAAAGTTCAGCCCTTTCATTCCCCATGGTCCCCATGTGAACAGGAACCAGACGACCTGAAATCCCCCAGTAACTTAAATGTTATCTATGGGCCACTCAGAGCCATTAAGGCTACCTGACTATCAGAAGGATAGCAATGTCCTCTCCCTTTATTTCAAAATCAAGAGCTATCTTCCCTGCTATTGATATGGGGAAGACTTTAACCTGAAAGACAGTGGTGTTTCTCGCAAGTGAGTACTCCACCCCACTGTCAGGTTAAGGACGGTAAACGCCCGCCCAGCTCCCTCATTCGTGAGAGAGCTGTCAATGAAAGTTTTTAAAGTGGACCGGGAAAGGCTCGATAAGGCACTTCTCCTGTAACACGATACATGAGTTCATAAATATCTTGACGTTATCATCTTGGACATTGAAATTTCAAATGTACTTTTTGGTGTTTGGAATTATGCACAACGTTCACTTTTTACTACCCCCTTTTTTATGGTATTCCCTTATTTGGAGAGTTTTTATTTACACACAACACAGTCGATCTGCACTTTTATTTCATTTTTTTTTTTCACACTGGTAAAATAACACCGACTCATGATCTACAATTTCCGTTTCTTCCCGTTAGTGAACCACAAGCGATTCGTTCCCAAGGATAAGCTTGCTCTTTTCTACTAATCAAATTTTTTTCTATTTCTATTAACTTTTTCGATATCCCAAACTTTTCGAACTCTCTATTACTCACAGGACCTGCAACCAAAACTTGTAGCCCGACTTTTTCGACAGAATCTTAAAAGCCGAACCCTTTTTTACGCGCAACCGCCTTGGATCATATTGTAATCAGAACAAAACTTAATCACTACAATGGGATCAAGAGCCGTCGTTCAGGGTAGAAAATGCTTAGATGCATTTTCTTACACTGAGAAATTTTGCACTTTACTTTTGAACTTGCCGAAAATTATCCAGATAATTCGCGACGGAGAGTGGCTTGAAAAAATGTAATTTGATGTTTTAATAAACAACAGCCAACGACCTGTCGTTTGAAATCGCGGCGCGCATATACATGTAATGCATTTATGCGGTGCGCATTTCTCATCTCAAAAGCTTTTGTTCGTAATATGTAACATAATGAAAAGTTCAAATTAATAAGAAAGTCAGACTGTCTTAAATTTACGTACGAGTCGATAGTAGTAGTAAAAGTTTTATTTGTATTAAACGTTTAAAATCAAAGTTGTGTTTTTTTTTCTCTGTTATTATTATTTTTTATTTAGCTTGTAAAAGAGGTAAAATTACGTACTGAAGGTAAGTTTTGTCTTTTGATTTTATTTTTCTTTATATGTTAAGCAAAACGACTTGGATTGAAAACCGAAACTTTTGTTTTTCCCAAATCGTTATGTGTTCGTTTGTTTTCCATTTAAAGAATTTGAGGAAATTGCTGACGCATATACAGATTGTTTTCCCTTAGGAGGTCAATAGAGAACTAGGTAATAATACTCACCTACAAAAAAAAAAAAAAAACATTGGCGGGGAGGGGGCGCAATATCAACCGTTTACGAGTTACAGAGTGATTAAGAAATAAAGCTAGTTTTTCACAAAACAGCCTGTACTTTAAAAAGTACTGAGCAAACAACGATCACCGTATAAATCTGATTCTTCATGGCATTTCCAACGATTGTTCAACTAGTACTCGTCTCCCCTTAGGAGTTATTGTAGTCTAAACTCAACATTTTGGATTTTTTTACTTTTTTTTTACTTTGACCTCTATTTTTTCTTTGAAAAACGGTCGCTAACATAATTTTTTTTTAAACTATAAACTATGGATTCTCCTCTTTAATTTGACCTCTTATACTCTTTGTGCTATCTGCAGCTTTTAAAGAGTTATTAGGTCAAAACCTATTCATTTCACACCGAAATTAGCCGCTATTTTTTATACCCTAGATGAAATCTATAGGGTATACTAAGTTTGTCATTCGGTTTGTAACATCTCGAAATAATGATGGTAGAGCAAAATGGATTGGACACCCACGCATAATATGAGAAATTATTTTCATTTTTGCATGTTCGTCCGTCCGTCTGTCCGTCTGTCAGCCTGTGCGTCCGTTTATCCGTCCGTCTGTCTGTCCAACTGTGCGTATACGTAGAGAGCTGACATTTTGTACACGGACTTTAAAAAAAATGAGACAAATTGGGCAACTCCTTCGTGGGGTTGCCATACAAAAATTTCGTTTTCCACTTTATATTTGGAAACTGACTGGAAAACGCGTCGACCCTGAAATTGGGTACATGGTGTTCTTTTAGTAAAACAAATAAAATTTCTAAAATGGAATAAATCGGACAACCCCTTCTTGGTGTTGCCAAAATTTTGTTTTTTTTTCCATTTATTCTGGGTAAACGATCATTCCTAGACATCTTTATTGTACTAAAAACTTCTTCAGAATACGAAATCCTATAAATTGGTTATAATAATTTTTTCTTTCTTTCAAAATAAAACTTGCATAGATCGGTGATCATACGAAATTTTATACGAGCATTCGGGTATCATAAAAATTAGTCTTAGACCAATTTTAGCTTTTTTACTTGTTTTTAAATGACGTGTTTTCAGTCAGTAAGGGAACAAATTTAGGTTTGAGAGTAGCTTTCAGAATAGGTTTTGTGCTAATAACTCTTTAACAGCTGCCGATAATACATAGGGTATAAGATTTAAAGTCTACAGTTTATAGTTTTTATAAAAAAAGTGTCCGCGATGTCACGTCGCGCACTTAAGTGTAATCTATTTCAGCCTTTAGACTTTTACTCGATCACAGTATGCCGTTAATTAAATTAGTTTGGATCAGCGACATTTCCTTTGGTTGGTACAGAAGTATTGAAACATGGCACATGAAATTGTTGATTCTTGTAAAGAAAACATAACTCCTGGAGCAGGCATTTATAATTCACCTTAACTACTTAAGTCTAACTTTTATTTTTATATTTCCGGATAAAGATAATAGATAAGTATCTGAATCGAATGATAATATCTTAACCGATGTTACGCACTCAACATTCAATCTCATGAATTTACATCCATAACTGCACTTAATCGTCAAGATAGCCATCTTGGGCCACTCCTTTGTATAATTTACATCAATGATGTATCTCTGATTTTGGTTAATTCAAGAATACTTTGCTATTCTGACGATGCCAAAATCTTCCGCATTGTTTTATAAATGGTGTGGTATTAACTGTCTTATCCATTGGACTTCAATTTACTTCAGCTGGATTCTTAGTACGATCAGTAGTAAATAATGAGTACTGCCGAATAGACGTGTCTAGTTTTGCTCCCGTGTTCTCCGATTTTCAATTTAATATTTCCATTTTTGCGAATTTATTAATCTCAGTGCCTACATATTTAACATATTTAATGTGTGATTAAACTACATATTGTGCAAAATTTTCAAAGTATTCGTTCCTAGCGGTGTTTTACTTTATACGCTATTGTTCTGTAATATTCTTCTTATCTGCTGTAAAATGTCTTCAGCCAACAACGTTGCTAAGCAAAAAGAGAGCAAGAGTCGCCACAACAGCGAGGACTCTTCCAATGCTCCTCTCTTACGCTCCTCAAAACAAGCAAATAAAGAGGCAGCTACACACAGTGGCGCGGTATTCCCTAGTGATTTATAATTCCCTAGTCCTTCTATAACCGGATAAATTCGCAAGTTACATACGTTCAGTTCGCAGCTTTATTCTCGTAAAAAACAAATAAAAGGCATTTAATTACCCACTGACAATACGCGCAGAGCAAATTATTCGCCTGTTAATCGTCGTGGTAACCAGTTTTTTTTCGTATCGATTTCGCTTATCGCATAATACAATAGATCGCATAATCAGGTCATACAAGACCTGGAGTTTAAACTGCAAGTGCACATGATCTGTGAATCTAATAGGATACAAATCCATAAATTTCGGCATAACATATTTGCCTAAGTATAAAAAGTGTTTAAAGTTACACACAGTTTTCATAATAACCAAAGTGATATCAATTGCAATTCTGCAATATCTAAATGTGATACGGTTGCATGTCAAGCAAGCTCAAGTGAACAGAAGAGCTACCAAAATTAACCACCATTCTCCAGTGCATCAAATTTTGTGTCGAGTTTAGTGCAAATTAACAGCGCCTAACTGTAAACTACGGATGCAGTGTGCAAGTGAACAGAGAATCTGTACATACTACTCGCTATTCATTTTATTGTTAGAAGTTGATTATTTGAAGGCCACGGGCGACATGTGTGCGTGATTATCGAGTTTATTTGAGTATAACAGTTTGACTATTGAAAACTACGGGTGTCTGATCGGGTGAACAGAGAATCTTGTGTACAGTGCTTACAAAATAGAGTAACGTGCGATAACTCAATTTAATTTCATTCCTGTTGCTCTAATGAATTAAGAAGTGGTGTGCGCACGAGGTTAAAAATAATTGCACAAATATCTCTCTCTTTTCATTTAATGAGTTAGTTACGTCATCACATTAGAACGTTCATATTGGATTACGAGTAGGTAGCGCTATAAAGAATTTCTGTTATATCCATCAATCACTCAAGTAAGTACCACTTTCGTTATGGATAGTCTTAAGAAAAAACGCTCTTCGATAAAAGGTAGTATCAGCAGGATCGAAAAATATATCTCCGAGTTAAAAACCTCGGATACTGTCGATTTAGAGCAAGTTAAGGCGCGCCTACAAAAACTTGAAACTTTCTTCGCAAACTTTGAAGAAACCCAAGACCAGATTGATGAGATGGAGGATGATGATACATATCGGCAGGAAATGGAAGACAAATATTTCGAAATTAAAAGTCAATGCTTAGCTCTGTTAAATCCTGAGAGAGCCAGTATGAGCATCGATCCAAGGCAAATAATTCGACGGGAAGAAGTAGATGCTTTCAGCAGTATTTTACAGTCATTCACTGAACAGCAAGCAACAATGAATTCCTTGCTGCGACAATTAGTACTTGGGTCTAATACGGTATCAGCACAGCCGCCTTCATCTATCAATACCAGTGTGGATGGCCCTGGTATCCAACCTGGTCCTAGCACCCAAGTTGAAGCTCCATCTTCAATAATGACGCAACCTATACATTCCTCAATCTCCTCAGCTAACGTCGGCCAGAGCTCTGTATCTACTTCCACGAGTACGTCCATAATCTTTAGCTCTGCGGCTAATTATACACCAGCGTCAACCGCGGAGACATTTATACCGCTTACTTCGGTTCCATTGATGACAAGTTCACCTGTTACAATTCCAGCCGGCACAGAATTTCTGAATAACAACAATTGTACCTTACAGGGGGCATCTACAGACTTACAATTACCCAAAATTAATATTCCTGTATTTTATGGACAGTACGAAGATTGGCCAGCGTTTCATGATCTGTTTTCCTCTCTTGTGCACAATAGTACTAAACTTTCACCATCACAGAAATTTCAGTTCTTAAAGTCTAGTCTCAGAGGTGAAGCCGCGTCACTATTTAAGCATCTAACGATCAGTGACGCAAATTATCTAGAAGCATGGAATGAATTAAATTCACGCTACAATAAGGAAAAGTACATCATCGAAGCTCATTTAAGAAATATAATGGAGCAAACATCAATTCAGCAGCAACCCTCTGCCAACGCGCTAAGGAAGCTATGTAATTCCATCAAGGAATCTGTTCGTGCCCTAAAGGCTCTTAAACTCCCAACTGGCTCATGGGATTGCTGGCTAATTTTCATAGTGGTGCAGAAACTGGATTCAGAGACGCGTCAGCTGTGGGCCAGAAGGTCATCAGCAGAGACTCGTCCAACATTTCAGTCTCTTATGGATTTCTTAGATGAACGCGAATTCGAGCTTCAATCTGTACAGTTCAATCGAAAACATAGTCATAAATCAAATAGGTCTGATGCAAAGCAAATATATACAGTATCGATTAACGAATGTGTAAAATGTAAGGGAACTCACGCGTTATACAAATGTCCAGAATTTCTATCACTAAATGTATCGCTAAGGAAGAGTTTTATAACTAAGCAAGCTTTATGCCAAAATTGCTTCCGAAGTGGTCATCAAGCCAAAAATTGCCGATTTTCTTCTTGCCGTATATGTCACAAGCGCCATCATACACTAATTCATGATAGTGTATCTTCGACAAAATCAGACAGTAATAACGAACCGGAGCAAGAATCCATAACACAGTCTATACAAAGACCGTCAATGTCACTTCATCTTCGATCGTTCTCTAATAATATAGTGACCATTTTACCTACTGCTATAGTACTAATAGATGATTGCAGGCATCAACCGCAACCATGCAGAGCGCTATTAGATTCTGGCTCGCAGGCTACGCTAATAACAGAATCATGTATTCAACGGCTTCAGCTTCGTAGGCAGCATTCACGCACTCCAATAAGCGGTCTGGGTTCAAAGGAGTGTCAATATTCACGCGGTGGCGTGAATATAACTATAAAATCTCGTATCAACTCTAAATCAGTGCAAGTCATGGCTCTAATTCTGTCTAAGTTATCTCATTTGCTCCCACCATATAAGATCAATATCCAAAGTCTGAAGGACATCACCAATTTAAACTTAGCTGACGAAACATTCTCCGATGCAGGCCCTATTGATCTAATTATTGGCTCTGACATTTTCTTTAACATATTGCAAGACGATCGCATTGCTCTCGACTCAGGGCTGACAGCTCAAAATACAATATTCGGTTATATAATTGGCGGAAAGTCTACCAGTGAAGCAGCTATTGGAATCAGCAGTTTCCACATACAAACAGATCTCGACGATCTACTTCAACGCTTCTGGGAGTTAGATGAGCTGAAGATAAATGAACCTCACTTAACCGAAGATGAAGTATTATGTGAAAACCATTATGTATCAACTCATCGTAGAGAATTGGATGGAAGATATGTTGTACAACTACCATTTAAGCCGCAATTAATCTCTGAGAAGCTTGGTGAATCAAGAGCAGCAGCATTAAGGAGTCTTCACATGATGGAGAAACGCTTCGATAAAGATGAATCCTTCAGACAACAGTACTCTACGTTCATGGACGAGTATTTAACCCTCAATCACATGCGACCTGTAACAGAGATAGAGCCTCATTCAGACTGCTATTATATCCCTCATCACGCAGTCATAAAAGACACTAGTTCCACTACAAAACTTCGCGTGGTATTCAATGCCTCAAAATCTACTTCAACAGGATTGTCACTAAATGAGAAGCTTTTGATTGGTCCAATAATACAGCATGAATTAGTAACGATCCTCATGAGATTCAGAACCCATAAGATAGCATACACAGCTGATATTGCCAAAATGTATCGGCAGATACGCATGAATGATGGTGATACAAAGTTTCAAAGAATTCTTTGGAGATCTGCGAATTCACAACCAGTCAAGGCCTATGAATTATTAACGGTGACCTATGGCACATCTCCGGCACCCTTTCTAGCCACTCGAACCTTAAAGCAGCTGGCATTAGATGAAGGCAATGAATATCCTATTGGTGCTGAAATTCTACAAACAGATTTTTATGTCGATGACACGATGTCTGGCTCGGATACATTGGAACAAGCGATTGAGTGTGTTAGTCAAATACGACAGTTACTTTCAAGAGGTGGTTTCACCATACGGAAGTGGGCTTCGAATTCAGAACAACTACTCGAACATATACCAGAAGAGCATCGAGAACTGCAGTCAAATCTTCCACTCGAAGAAAATGCTTGCATAAAAACGCTAGGACTCAACTGGAATGTAAAGGGAGACTACTTCTTCTTTAAGGTTACATCTTCGGAACGCTGCAGTACAAGTAAGCGACAAATTCTTTCCGAAATAGCCAAAATATTTGATCCATTAGGCTGGTTAGCGCCATGTGTCGTAAGGATTAAATTAATTATTCAAAGATTGTGGGTCGCTGGAATATCCTGGGACAGTGAGCTTCCACCGGAGATTCTTAAGGAATGGGAAGAGTTTCAAAAGGATTTCAAAGTCTTAGAATCTATTAGAATTCCTCGCTGGACTCCATGTTTTCAACTTAGACTCGAATATCACACGTTTGCAGATGCATCCGAGGTTGCCTATGCAGCCGTTGTTTATCTAAGAACCGTTGACTCCTATAATCGCACAGCAGTCCATCTCATCGCATCAAAAACTCGCGTAGCACCTATTAAACAAGTATCGTTACCAAGGTTAGAGCTGTGCGCTGCTCATCTAGCTACAAAACTTCTTATCAAGGTACGTGATGGTCTAAAATTCCCACAAATCGAAAGCTACGGTTGGACAGATTCAACCATTGTACTATCATGGCTCTCAGACATCCCCAAACGATGGGAAACTTTTATTGCCAACCGCTCTGCTGAAATCCTATCAACATTACCACGCAGCAAATGGCGACATGTTAGATCTGCACAAAATGCTGCAGATTGCGCCTCAAGAGGTCTCAGCCCTAAAGGTTTATTAATGCACGAGATTTGGTGGAAGGGACCAAAATTTCTCCATCAGGAACCAATAAAGCAAGATGAACTTATCAACATGCCAGTAACAACCTTAGAAAGACGAAAAAAAAATGTGTTTCATATTATAAATGACTCAGATGGCAATCAAGATCTCTTAATGAGATATTCATCGTTTACCCGTCTTAAACGAATTACAGCACTCTGTCTACGATTTCAGCATAATGCTACAGTAGAGAAGGAATCACAAAGAATTTATGAACCACTGTCTTTACGAGAGTTGCAAAATGCACTGAATATTTGGATTCGTCGAGCTCAACAGGATACATTCGCCGATGAGTTGAAGCTTATTCGCAACAAACAATCGCTCCCGGAAAGGAATAAATTATCCTCATTAGCACCTTTTATTGATCAGTGTGGAATTTTAAGAATTGGAGGGCGGCTTGAAGAAGCTAATATAGCATTCACTCGCAGACATCCCGCAATTTTACCTAAAGCACACCCCTTCACCAAACTACTGTTACTAGATCTACACTTACGATACTTTCATGCAGGTCAGCGCCTACTGACTAACTTGGTCCTGATGAACTACTGGATTCCTGGCTATCGGAATGCTGTGAACAGAATCATCTTCTCTTGCGTCACTTGTACACGTCACAGAGCTGAAGTTCAGCATCAGCAAATGGGAAATTTACCCGCAGTCAGGGTGAAACCAGCACGACCCTTTCAAAACACCGGCATCGACTATGCAGGGCCTATTATGGTCCGAAGTTGGAAAGGTCGAGGAGGAAAAACCTGGAAGGCATATATTGCATTGTTTGTATGTTTAGCCACAAAGGCATATCATTTGGAACTGGTTAGCAGTCTAGCAACAGAGGAGTTTATCGCCGCTCTTAAGCGATTCACTTCGCGTCGAGGCCTTTCTTCAAATATCTACTCTGATAATGGCACAACCTTTGTCGGAGCGAATCGCCAATTAAGAGAACTTGGAAATCTTTTAAAATCAAAGGCTCATCAAGAGAGAGTCATTGGATTTGCTACGGATCATGAAATTAATTGGCACTTTATACCTCCCTCAGCACCTCATTTCGGAGGCATCTGGGAGGCTGGAGTTAGGGCAGTCAAGCACCATCTTCGGCGTCAAGTAGGCAATGCTCTCTTAACCTATGAGGAATTGACAACCCTCCTCTGCCAGATCGAAGCTGTCTTGAATTCAAGGCCAATCACCCAACAATCGATTGGACAAGATGACTATGAAGCCCTTACACCCGGCCACTTTTTAACTGGGGCTCCACTAACAGCTGTATTGGAAGCTAATCAGGAACAGAAGTCCCTTAATACGCTATCTCGTTGGCAGTATGTACAAAGGCTGCACCAATCATTCTGGCGTCGATGGCAGGTTGAATATCTCAATCAACTCCAGCAACGAGCGAAATGGAAGCGTCCAGAAAAAAATTTGCAACCTAATGATATTGTCATCATCAAGGAAGACAATCTTCCGCCAACAGTATGGGCCCTCGGGCGAGTTCTTCAAGTCCATCCCGGCAAGGACGAAAAGGTAAGAGTGGTTACATTAAAGGGAAGATCCGGAATCATCAAGAGGCCAATCTCAAAGCTGTGTTTATTACCCAGAGATACACTATTTCCTAATTGAAGCTGGATACTTCAAGGCGGGCGGAATGTTCGCAGTTTATAGTTTCGAAAACCCTGAAATCTCTTATTTAAGTTAGTGTATAAGTACATATATCTGTAGTTAGCTATTAATCATTGTTATCAGTAATAACGGGCCAATCTTGGCTGAGAATTTCTGTACTACAAATTGATCAGAATAAAGTTATAGTTTGAGCAACGCGGACGTGTTCTTTTTTACCGGCCTATTATATACAGTCCACATATTTTCCGTTTTCAGCACATAGCAAAACTGGTGCAGCTTGAGGACCGTATTCTGTCTAAAATGGACAAAATGTTCAGCACAGTCAGCAGCCGCATATCTGCCTTGGAAGGTATTGTAAACTCTTTGCAGAGGAATCTTGAATCGACTCGCAACGAGAACATCGAAATTAAAGAGAGTTTACAGTGTTTACAGCGCTCTTCGGATATTCTGATAAGAGGCATCCCTGAAAAAAATGACGAGAATGTGAACAAGTTGGTCCAAAACATTTGTTCAGTGATCGATCATCAGCTTTCACCGTATACGTCGGCTTTCCGCTTGAGGCCCAGATCAGTTCAGGAGGGACGTCATCGTAAGCTTGATGGTCCCATAATTGTGAAGTTCTCTTGCCCTGCTGAAAGAAAAGCGTTTTTCTCATCAGTTTGGAGTCGTCGTGGTATTATATTGAGTGATTTGGAGGGGTTCACTGCAAACAGCAAAATACTTTTCAGTGAAAGCGTCTCCTCTGCTACCAATGCTCTCCTGCGAGACGCTATAAAACTTCGATCTGAACAGAAGATTTTCTCCACGTTTACTAAAGATGGCATTGTACACATCAGATTGAAGAAAGAGGATCGTACTTTGATGGTCAAAAATCGGGACCAGCTGTTCTCCATGTGAACATCTACCAGCCGTTCGGGCGCATAGTACAGGCATATTTTTTCAATTAATGGATTTGTTTACTACTTGGTTATTTAATGCTTGCTTCATTCTTCTTTTGTTTATTTGCCTAGATAATTTTTTATTATTCTTAGTTTTACTTTTCGCTTCTTATATAATAGTTTTCTCTTTTTCAGTTTGTTCATTTAACCTTTCTTATTTTTTCATTTCAATTTTTGTTGTGCCGGTTGCAGGGTTAGGAAAGCATACTGCGTATAGGAATGTACATAATTTGCCTTTTAATGTTAGCGCTGTGAGTGTGAAGACATACGTTTTATTTAAAATGAGCCTTGTAACTGGCTGCTCTCTGCGATGTAGCCTTTATGAGTTCCAATGAAATTCAAAACAGGGTGAGGGTGCTTCTTAATATTTTTTGCCGTAGGTCGAATGGTCTAAATATCTGCTGCTTGAATGCTCGCAGTCTGAGATCTAAAATGGATGAAATGTTAGACATGTTTGCAGGTTCTGATGTCCATGCTATTTTGATCAGTGAATCTTGGCTGAACTCTAATATCCCCTCAACTCTTGTAGCTATTCCTGGTTATAAACTTTTTCGAAATGACAGATTACATCGAATGGGTGGAGGGGTTGCTGTTTTGGTTAAGGATTGCCTCAAGGCCAAACTTATAAATTATTCGAGCTTACAAAATATTGAATTTGTTTGTGTTGAAGTTGACAATGGTTCTGACAAGTGTATGTTATCTTCAGTTTACTGTCCACCTGAAGTTTTTAATGTTGGAAATTCCGAGGAATTTGCAAATATATTCACTGACCTTACTCACAGATATTCCAACGTCATAATAGGCGGTGATTTCAATGTAAACTTGCTTTGTAAGACCACCAGGTCTGATGAATTTATATTTCTTCTGCAGTCCATGCACCTCAATGTCATAAATGAACTCCCAACATACTTCAATACAGGCAATCCATCCCTGCTGGACATATTTGCTACTTCCGATACGGATGCGGTGCTATTTCAGAATCAATTAAGCCCTCCATCGACTTCGACCATGACTTTCTGTTTTTAACTTATAACTTTTCTATCAATCCAATTCAGTTAAGGAATTCCTTTACATTCAGAGATTTTAATAGTATTAATATGCCTGCTCTGGTTGCAGAATGTGCAACTATCCCTTGGATGTCCGTTAATTATTATCCCTCCGTTGATGCTCAAATTGCCTTCTTAAACTCAAATCTGTCCTACCTTTTTAATAAATATGTTCCCTTTAGATCATGTACACTGAATCAGAATGGCTGTCCATGGTTTTCCGCGGAAATTAAAGGATTGATTGTTGAACGCGATTTTTTACACCGTAGATTTCTGCGTATGAGGACCGAAGTTAATCGTGATGCTTACAAACACATTAGAAATTTTACTAATACTAAAATTCGAACGGCTAAGCGTCGGTACTTTGAATCAAAATTCGATTCCAATCTACCGCAAAGAAAAATGTGGAAAAATCTCAAAAATGCTGGCGTGTTTGGCAAAGGTGTCTCAAAATGTGATGCTGATCCTGATTGCCTTAATAGGTGCTTTACCTCTCATAACATCCCTTCCTCATCTAATTCAGATGTTACTCCTACCACTTCTTCGGGGGTCCCTGATTATCTGGCATATGAAGGCGATTTCAGCTTTAACTGTGTTGATGTTGTCCAAGTAGTTACCGCCATTAATGCTGTCAAGTCTGAGGCAGTGGGATCCGATCAAATTTCGCCTCGTTTTATAAAATTAATTTTACCCTGGCTCGTCTATCCTATCCTCCACATTTTTAATACGTGCTTGACATCCTCGCAATTTCCTAGACTTTGGAAAAGTGCGATTGTGTTGCCCCTTGCTAAAGTTGCATCTCCTAATGGCCCAAGCGGTTTTCGTCCAATTAGTATGTTGTGTTTTTTGTCTAAGGCGCTGGAGAAGCTTATGCATGAACAGATCTTACTTTACTTGGAATCAAATCGATTGCTCACCCCGTGGCAGTCAGGATTTCGAGCTGGGCACAGCTGTGACGCTGCCTTATTAAAGGTAACGTCCGACATTCGTAGAGCTCTTGATAAGAATCACCTGACTGTCCTGGCACTCCTAGATTTTTCAAAAGCCTTCGACAGCGTCAACCATTCCAAGCTCCTTACCGTCTTATTAAACAAATTTGGATTTTCTTCATCTGCGGCATCACTTATCGGTAGCTTTCTTATTGGACGATCTCAGCAAGTCAAAGTCCATGATTTACTTTCGAGAAGCTTGCCTCTCACGTGTGGGGTACCTCAGGGTTCAACCTTAGGCCCTTTATTGTTCAGTATGTACATAAATGATCTGCCCAACGTAATAAGAGACTCCAAAATACACTTGTATGCTGATGACGTCCAGATATACCTGGATAGGCCGGTTGGCCTGATAGAGGATTGTGTCGAGAGAATTAACACAGATCTGAACAGAATTTCTGAGTGGTCCAAGAGGCACGACGTACTTTTAAATCCTATTAAATCAAATTACATGATTTTGAATCGTGAGAGGCTTGATGTATCACAATTTCCAACTGTTACTACGAATGGCACAGCTTTACCTTACGTTACCTCTGTTCGAAATCTGGGAATTATCCTCAATTCTTCTATGAATTGCTGCGACCATATTAAAAATACATTGGGTAAAATTTATGGCATACTTCGAAGGTTGTGGTTGTATGCAAGGATTCTGTCTCCTGCTCTTCGCTCTAGGCTGGTGAAGACACTTCTCTTGCCCCATTTCACAAGTGGATGCATT
The DNA here is from genome assembly GCA_963924295.1 of Dioctria rufipes. Lineage (NCBI taxonomy): Eukaryota > Metazoa > Arthropoda > Insecta > Diptera > Asilidae > Dioctria > Dioctria rufipes. The sequence continues at coordinate 80,298,814 of OZ002742.1, read as the reverse complement.
GTCTTCCCTCACTTGGATTCGATATGTACGAGAAAGCTCGATGTTGCTTTCAATGACTGCATTCGTTTTATTCATGGATTGAGAAGATATGATCACATTTCCCTCTTTCGTAACTCTCTATTGGGTATGTCATTAGATGCTTATCTGATATTGATAAATTTGATTTTTCTTCATAAGGTCATCTACACCAAGCGTCCTGGATATCTATTTTCCGACCTCAGCTTTTTAAACTCTGATAGGCACTTAATGCTGCGTGTTTCCCGCTATCAACATAGAATTTTAGAACGCTCTCACCTTGTTCATGTTGCTCGCCTTGGAACAGTCTACCTGCGGCATTGCAGCTTACTAGCTCGGCCAGTTCATTTAGGGTACTGCTAACTCGTCATCTGGCTTCAGATGAGAGTCATGCGGGCTGACATTGTCCTCACACTCCAAAATAACTATGCGCTTTTATTCTTGTTTTATTATTATTTCCTGATTATTTTAATTTCTATTTTCAGTTTTCTGTTCCATTACCTATGGCTTCCTGTTTTGTTTTGTATGCTTTCTCATTCCCTGCACTGCTGTTAGTTCTTGCTATTGCTTACTTTCAAGTTTCAAGTTTTTTTTTTTTGTTTTTTTTTATTATCAGTTTTATGTTCCATTGCTTATATTTCAATTTCTCATTATTCTTTATTATGTTATTTATAGCTTTAATCCTTTCTTTTCATTTATTCTATCTTTTCTTTTTTCATTTATTGTTAGTTTAATATTAATTTAGCATTTTCCTTAAACATACCCACTAAGTTTGTATCATTAAAGATTTCAACATCTGAGATATTTTATCCCAATAAACAATTTGAATTTGAATTTGAATTTGTTAAAACTAAAGATTTGGGTGTCTTCCTTAATAGTCGTCTTTCCTTCGAACATCATATTAATATAACCGTTGCCAGGGCTAATGCTACTCTGGGGTCTGGTCTGGTCTCCCTTCTATGCTGTACACAGAAATCGCCTCGACCCTGTGCAGCGGAGTTTCATTCGATTTGCTTTGCGTGGACTTCATTGTGACAACCCTATTATTCTGCCTCCATATGTTGACAGGCTGAAATTCTTTCCATTAGATTCTCTTGAGAATAGATGAAAAAGTTACAGAGATGTTTTTGCATTTCAGTGTATACAAGGAGTGATAAATTTCCCTGAGCTCTGAAATACTTCTTCGTTGTTCCTCAGCATAGTACAGACTGCGGCATGTACGAGCCGGTATCATCAATGTGTCGTCTCGTTAGCCACCAGTTTGATAGCATTGGCTTCCACTTTTCAAGAAGTCAAATAAGAGATCGGCTTAGTTAAAGTTACTTTTCTTTTTCATTGTATACTTTTGTCATTATCATGGTTATATTTCACTATTGTAAGCTCAGTAATCAGACATTTGATGAAGTTCCACTTTTGATTTACATATGAAAGTTTGTATTAAAAATTGTCTCGGCTTAAACACAATTGCGACGCGACGTCGGAAGGCAAACGACCAAAAAAGCTCACTGTCGAGTTTCTATAAGCACAGCGGCTGCATGCGAATGCCCAAAATTGCTTCGACCAACTTTCGGCGGCCGACGAACTCGCCAACCCGATTGATCAAATTCTAGTTTCGTCGTCAGCCGCTGCAGTACTGTCAGAGCCGTAAATTTACTATTACTGCTATTTACGGCTCTGTACTGTCTGTACTACTGTACTTTCAACAAAATCAAACGAATGAAATTGTTTTGGCATTATTTATCTTCGTGATTTTGAGGTTGTAGGACACCGTTTCAATTTCAAGCCAACAATGGATTTTAGGGAAGTGCGAAGCCATAAAATATTGTATAATTTACAAGACAAGTAGTATAGACAAGTGGATAAAAAAACATAATTTGTGAGGCACTTAAATATATACAAATGTAAAGTTTTAATATTTTCCTAGTTTGATATTAATTAAGATAATTTCTGCATTTTCATTTGACAACTGCAGAAGAAGATGGAAGAATCTCTGCAATATTTACAAAACGTATCGCTGGTCAAATAATTTGAAATCAGGGAAATGGAAATACTTGGAGCTTCTCAGATTTCTCGATGAATATGGCATATTTACAGAGCTATTGGAAGTCTGTCTTCTGAAGAGAACACCGAGATGGATGTTCAATGGAAAAACTCTAAAGGAGCGTTTACAATGGCAGAGTAGAGTGGAGTCACCAGATTGCATTTTCTATCCTTTACTCAAGCTTGCACTCTCATATAAGTTCTTCGCGCTACCCACCAGAGTGGATTTCACAGAGTAGCGTCAGATTGGAACAATTCCCAATCTCACGTTGATAGTTTCGAAAGCTTTTACCATTTGTTTCGAAATACTAGTTTCTAACAGATGTCGCACTGATAAAAACAAAATTTAACTAACGAAAATTAATAAATTATAACAAAAAACCCAAAAATAAATATTTCTTAAAGGAAATTAAAAATGTATTTAGTATTTTTATTATACAATTTTAACAAAATAAAGTCAATTAAGAATTAAAATTTTCTTATGTTCGAATTGGCTTATATATGGAATATAGATGGCAGTCGTTCACTTCGAAAGTGTCCGTAATAAATGTTATTAATTTGTATTTTGTGATAATTCAAATCGTTCATAGCTCATTCTGGTGTAATTATAGAAATATTTTCTGTAATTGAACACCATTTATGATCTGTTTTGAAATATATTTCAAATGTAAACACATGATAATCTGTCACACAATTTTCATATGATTTCGAAAATCCGAACGAAGCTCACTCTGTATTATGCATGCCCGCTACTCTGGTAAAAGCTCACTCCACTCTACTCTGTCATTGTAAACGCTCCTTAATGTTTCAGTGGTGACTTTTCGTAATACGTTTCCATCGACATCAGAATCTTTCCATGACAATAAAAATTCCTCGTACAATTCAACGTGAAGAGGAACACTTAGGTAGAGCGTATCATAAAAAAATGTGCGTAGGAAGAAATCAGCAAACAATTTGCGGAATTAATATGTGTATGGCGGACATGAATATTACAGAAGCACGCAAGGTGCAGCTGAAAGATAGCACGTAATTATTGTTTGTGAAGCTAGCTGCAAAGCAAATCTACCAGCAGTTGCTACGAACGAGATAAATGTAGAGGTGGCTTCTCTCGTTTACAGCAAATAAGCATAGTGTAGTAATTAAGTCAGTTTTTAGCATTTATACTGCCCTCGAGACTACCTTGTACTTTCATGAAGATTTAAAGTAGTTGCTGGTGGCATAGATGGGAGCTGAATATTGGCATTGCAAATTATCGCAAAAACCCTGCTGATGTTACTCAAAATTGGTATATAGTAAGCTATTTTTGTCTGCGCATGGCCAAGTTTTACTGTTTTCAGAATTTACGCTGATTACCCTTTTTTGCTTGATAGACTTCATGACTAACCGTTGGGTTATGTTTACCATGTCTTCGTTGCTTATAAAACCTTGAAACAGTTGTTCGTGCTACGTAAGAATGTTAACCATAATGAAGCGCAAATCCTTATGTGGTGGCATGATATTTTGAATTAAATGAATAACTCATCTGAGTACTTATAAAATAATGACTATGTATTAAAAAGAGGTAAGTATAAAAATGGCAAATAAATTTAAGGTATCTGCCTTCCAATCGAAAGATACATTATCTTACTTAACTAGCTTATTACTACAAAATATTATCTTAACTACATAAAAATAATCATAATGAAATTTTTCTTCATTACGATTCCATTAATAGAGTAAATGCTGAAATGAAACGAGCGTTATAATTCATAATTTTAAAAAAGTGAAGCTATACTTAGATATTATTGAACATATTACATATTATTGTATAAAGGAAAACTACCGGAAATATGCTGAAAGCATATGTCTACTATAGAATCCATAATCACCTTTGTCTCGTGTTGATGAATTAAATGATTTGAGAATTATATTTGATCGTAAGCTTCTCTTTGCATCACACATAAATTTCATTGCATCCAAAGATTACCGTCTGATGGGTTTCATTTCCCGTGCATGTTAGTCATTTAAGGGTGCGGCTTTATATACTACTCTTTTTAACTCCTAGTAAGAAGCATTCTCGCGTATGCATAGCAAGTTTGGAATACATTTTACTTGTCATATAAATTCCACGTTGAGGCCGTCCAGCGTAGACTCACCAAAATTACATTATTCAAGCTAACAAACATGTCTATGGAATACCACGAGAGACTATCCAAATTCAACTTGTCTACACTTAAGAACCGAAGAGCCTTCTTTTTATATAAAATCCTTAATGATCCGATATCATTCCCATCTTTTTTTCCCGTATAGACTACCATATTCCACCACGGAGCTATAGATATAACACTCTTTTTAGATTTCCACCTAGTAGAACAACATAAAAGATAACATACAACAGTCATAAAACTCCAGATTTAATAATATAGACATTTCAATACTGGTCCTCTGACATTTAAAAGGTTAATCCTGCTTGAGATCGGATAATAAATATTGGCTTATTCCTTTTTCACCTATTCCTTGTCCTTCTTGTTTATGTTTAACCCAGTTTTTTGTATGATATTAATGAATATTTTACCGTTTCTTTATAGCTCTCCCCTCTTTCATGCCTCTGTAGGCCAACTACCATTGTATTTTTCCTGATTATTCCTCATTAATTATTTCATTTAGGTACACTTTGAAATGCGCACGCATAGTTTTTGTTTTTCTACTATTTCTACTATTCTACTGAATTTTAGTATAGTAGTTCTAGATTGTAAGTTTAACTTTGTAATTTTGTAGTAAATATCGTATTGAATTATGTTGAACACAGCTGGAAATAAATAAATTGATATTAAATTATAAAGTGATCATTACTCAGTACTTCCCTTTAAAATTCTAGTCTCCAGTGTCAACGTGCCAAGCAAGGTACAGCATTCACATGCTATAGGGATTGCAATAGCAAATTAATAAGTTTTTTTTGGTGTGACTTGAATTTGGTGGTGAACGTTTTTAGGATAAGTATTTGTTTTATATATTGCTAAAACATTTGGTTGTGGACATTTTAATTTAGTTTTTCACATAGCATTAACTTCATGCAAGCCACGCATAATTAATGCTTCATGTGAAAAAACAATGTAGATTAGTTAATATTAAGCTACACGTGAATTATAGTAAGTAAGAATTTAGCACTAAGAAACAGTGAAATTAAATATAATAAAAGTGAAATTGGTGAAAATCTGAGGTATAAGATTGAGCACGTGTCACGTTACGACACCTCAAGAATACATACCTACAGATAATTAATTAAATTAATTAAGTACAATTGAAGTGAAAAAATAAAATTAATTTAAGACTGACATAAAAAAAATGAATTTTGATCAATAAACGTAACAGTAAACACAAGCCCACATATCTTGTTATTTTAACATACCGCTACACTAACCAACACAAAATGCAGTAATATAGCAGTAGTGTTCAATTACCGCTACATTACAAAACAAATTATATTCCTTAATTTACCTTAACCAACTGTAACATTGTAGATTTGAACTTGCTGACTGTTTAATATTTGTAATTATCCTATTAAATTTTAGTTCTGTAGTTTATGTATTGGTTTTGTCTTGTAATTACTATATTTGAATTCTGGTGGTTTCCAAACTTTACGTTACTGCGCCCCCCTTTAACAAAATCTAATCTTGGATCCTCCCCCGCCCTTCTTTCATAAAATAATACAGACATATATTTAAGTGGAAAAAAAAGTATTAATGCAAAATGAAAAAAGAACGTAATTGACAGAATAATAACTACGTATTCATTTGTTCATTTTTAAATTAATCAGTTTTTAATGTGATGTATGTGCTTGTTTATTAGCACAAGGTTTATCTAATCTAGGTGTGAATGAAGAGAGTGCAACACGTAGCTCTTTTTCTATTATTAAACGGGCTCGATATTTGGATTTCATTGCAGCTAATGCAGAAAATCCCGTTTTACATAAATATGATGTTACAAATGGCAGAAGTACTTTTATTGCTCTACTTGACAAAGTGTGGTATTCTTCACTTCAATTTAACCAAAATTGAACTAGGGTTTCATTCTGAAATTTTTGTTTCAATGAAGTATCGCATGATAATTTTATCAATTTTTCCTTTTCAATAGTTGACAAATCAAATTCATCATCTTGTTCATCGACAAATGGATTCTGTATCCACATGAACTTTGTAAAGTCAAGATCTTCGAAATTATGCGAAAAGTGTATTAGCAGACTATCCAAGTGTTCAGTAAATATATTTTTGTTTGCTTCAATATTAACTCTGGAACAGAAATCATTTAAAAGTGGAAACATGTCGAACTTATTTTTTTTTTATTTGATTTCCATAGCTCCAATTTTTTTATGAATGCTTTCACTTTGTCTTTTTGAATTAGTGAATGCATTTGCGGTCCTTGCATTGATTTATTTAAAGCACTCAATTTTCCAACAATTGCAACCAAATAGGCAAGTTTAACAATAAAGTTATCATCTAAAATAATGTGCCTCTTCATTATGATTTTCATAAAAAAAAAACCACAATTTCTTCTTTGAGCTCAAAAACCCTTTTAATTACTTTGTACGAGATAGCCAGCGTACTTCACAATAGTATAGGAGTGAGGAGTATTTAGCTTCCAAATCTTCACACAGTTTTGTAAAGAATCTACTTTTAAAGGACTGTTTTTTTATATAGTTTACAACTTTCGTAACCTTTGTAAAAATGTTGTTAAGATCCTCGCTCATATTTTTTGACACAAGAGCTGCTCTGTGAAGCATGCAGTGAGTCCAGATAACTTCAGGAGCTTTCTTTTTAACTAATGCTTGAAGACCTGCCTTGTGTCCTGACATTGACTGTGCCCCATCAGTACATAGTCCAATGCAATTATTCCAGTTTATATCCTTCTCATCAAAAAAAGTGTCAATTATATTAAAAATTTCATTCGATGTGGCCTTTCCAATAATGGGGTTGCAAAATAATATATCTTCCATTATATTGGTTTCGGCAACATATCGAACATATGCAATTAAATGAGCATCTTTAGCTACATCAGTTGCCTCATCTACTTGTATGGCAAATTTCGTAGTACGCAACCGAGAAATTAACTGATCGCAAAGATCAGATACGAGTATATCATCGATTCTTCTGCCAACTGTATTATCAGCAAGCGGTATCTGTTGCAACTGTTTCGCATATGATTCGCCGAACATTATTTTAACCATATCAATATCTGCTGGCAAAACTAGAGTTTCTCCTATTGTGTGTGATTTCTTACATTTCACGATTCTATAAAAAACGTGGTATGACGATAATAATGCATTTGAAGGAACCGAAACAATTTTTTAGAACATATGCTTTTGATTATTGAATTCATCTAATTTTCTTTGTAAAAATTCTTTAGGCCTACCAGCATATTCAGAATGCATAGTTTTAAGGTGCCGTCCTAAGTAGCCTGGTCTCATACTATCTGCTGCCAAAGGTTTTGTACAAAACAAACACATTGGTTTTTCCAAACCATTAACAATAGCACTTGTGATAAATAGGATGAATCATATTTTCTTGTCTTGGGAGTTCTATCTCCTTGTTCCCTGTTGCTTGTATTTCCGCCTTCATTATTAGAGGATCTTGTGTTGTAACCAGCCAAAAATTTATCCATTCTCATAAAAATATTAGGATTAATTTTATATTAAAAACAACACAATTTCTAAAATACTTACGATTATTATCAGTAAGTAATCACGCAAAAAAAAAAACAAAAAGCACAATCACATACCGCTGAAACACTTACACTTTAGCTCTACGAGTGACGTTTGAATTTGTGGTCATTATACTGCGACTAGAAGTTATAACGGTCAATTCATAACCTGTGCACTTTCAAACTGCAATCCTGTTGTGTTATGTAAACAACGGATTTCCATGGGTACCTATCTTATATTTATATATTATACTATATTACGTATATACATATAGTGAATAAATTCTGCCGAAAAATTTTCTGTAAATTTCTAAGAAAAAATAGTGGTATTTCATTCATCAGGTCGAAGCAAAGTTGATTTTATATTGGAGGGAGACATTGCTGGCTTACCCTTCTCTATTTTCTTTTCTGTATTTTTGCAAACCAAAACAAATTACCCCCGTCAGCTCGCCCGCTACAACTCTATTGCTTCAAAAATTTTGAGAGTGGAGAATTTACTTTTGATGCACATTCTGTATGTGTTATGTTTCTTTGCTATTATATATAAAGCTTAACAAATATAATGTTAGCTATAAAAGTTTATTTATATCTGTATATTTTTATTTATGTTTCGCGCCTCCCTTTGCAGTAATCCGCCCCTCCCAAGGGAGGCGCGCCTACCAGTTTGGAAATCTCTGCTCTAGACTGTCGATACAAATCTTATCTTAAATAATTATAATTGGATAGCTGTAAATTTACCCTTCCGCGGTACTTAGAACGATCGGTTTTGTATACGCCTGCACAGAATTCAACGGTGTGTTGAATTAAGTTTAATATAACGATGTACCGAAACTCAACAGTGTGTTGAGTTAAATTTACTTTGCTTGGCGGGGGATGGATAAGCGATGGGTTGCTTGGGAAGTTGGTAAATGAAACACTCAACGTACTCGATAATACTAGTTTAATAATTTAAAGCTATACGCTATTTATAATAAAGAAAAAATGCTAACATGCCAATAATAACTAAATTATGTTTAAAAAGAAATAATTTCTACATAGCACAGCTATGTTGAATTATTTCAATATAGATTAAAAATGAAAAAATGTATGGTCAGCTTTTTTGACTGACCTGGTAAACCAAAGAAAAAGCGCTCGTACATATGTATGTAGTGTATGTAGAAACGTAAAGATTTTTTTTATTCTGTGAATCAATGCAATCGCTTTATGTTGTGAAAGCTATTTTTAGATCATGATTGTACTGATTCTAATTATGACGGTAAGGAATTCGTGTTAATTGTTCATGGGATGAACATGTTGGGGCCGGGAGGATGCAAGACCCTTGTCAAATTGTTGCTGTTTATAGAGCGACGAATTCTTTTATTGGCCGCTTTGCTTGCCTTGGTATAGAAACAATGCAATAATAATTAGTGTGTGCCCAAGTACACAACAAGTGCACTGGTAGAGGATGTGTGCCCAAGTACAAGCCAAGTGCACGGTTGAAGATATGTGTCCAAGTACAAAACAAGTACACAGCGTTAAATGTTAATGCTTAGGTGCAAAAACTATACTCTGAACATAGACGATAGGAAAATAAATCAAAACGACCTTTTCTATTCGAAAATTATAACTGATTTTATTCTAAGTAGAATCTCAAATTTATAATAAAAATATGATTAACATGCAAATCAATATCTGTGGAAACTAATTCTTGCTTGCTTATTACATTGATATTAAGGCAAAAATGCAATTCAGCATAAAGTGCACTGAACTATTTTAAAGCGTCGCTTTCTCGAGCAATGCATGTAATATGATTCTCAAGAATTGCGGTCATGAACTTGAATTCTTTACACTTAACCTGTGACAATTTTGATGATAATTTATTTTCTTTTGATTTTAATTTGATTTTATGATTCTATACATATGAGTACTTTGATTGCTTGCAAATCTATTCTTCGGCATTAACAGTTGCTGAATTGAAGGCTGAGAATCTGCCTGCGTGCTAGTGAGGAGGGTTAATTTTCATTCTTCTTGTAGATTTTGAAGAACCACTTAAGTTTGCTCCAGTATTTCTAAACGCAAATGCCTAGTAGAACAAAGACGAAAAGGCTGGTCGTCGCAGCTGTATGGACTGCTAATGCCTTGTGCATTGTTTGGGTGAATGGTGGCTCTGGTGCTAGTGTATAATCCTGTATCTGTTGATTTGGATGAATTAATACTCCAGATTGGAGGATGTGAGAGACCTCTGTGGTGTTGATCTCTGTTATCACCGGAGATGTTTGCTTTATGTGACTCGTGACAACCTCAAATTGTTGATCTATCGCAGTTTTCAGTGTTATTTCTTTTGTTTTAATGAGCAGTCCTCATGAAGGTGGATGATTCCAGTGGCATTGAGAAGCAATTATTTTCTTGTTCCGTTGCAGATTATTGCTACAACGTTGGGCTCCTTGGTGATGTATAGCCAGGTATTTTTCATCATCAATGCCTTCCAAACAGCTCCAGTCAGTTGCACCTTCCGCATTTCACAAATAGATGCTCTATGGCAATTGTAAAGCTCGTCAACAATACACGATGAAGGAGTAGTTTGAATCGCATACTACGAACAACACCATACTATAATAACTATCATAATGGCAAAATAATAAATAGTAATAAGGATCTACTCCGCCTAGGTTAACGATGTTGGTATGCTTGTCAGCAATTGCTCTTAGACAATTTGGCGTTCTGTAGAGTGATTCTGTGCTATTTGTCGTTCTATTTAGTCGTAAATTTTGACATATTTTGTCGAGTTTTTTCTTCAACACAGTTCATTTTGTGTCTTCACTATTATCAACCACAAAATGAACTATAATGAATTTTCGATGAACAAACGTCAAAAAACACGACTAAATAATCGACAAATTAGTCAATTGCTCCCAGAGGTTGTCACAAAGGTTTTGTGCTGTGTGGCAAAGAAATGTAAAGTACTTCAATTCGAAATAATATTTTGAATTTATTAAGGAACCTCGCTTACGCTACGTTACTACGTTAGGTACATCGAATATATCGAGTATAAGGATGGTAAGTACATATTCTATATTAAAATGTCTTTGTTTTTCAATTTGAAAATTTATTTATTACAGACCCAATGGCCACAATAAAACTTTGGGTACAGCGATTGTTATATAACTATGCATTTATTCAGCTTAACATAAGCTCGCTGTAGAGACACGTTTAATAAATAAGCGGTGAACAATACATGCGTTTCATCACTTACTCAGTGTAATTTACTTAATCTAGTAGATATCCTATAAAAAATGTAAAAATATACTTATATCTTCGCACGCGGGTACTACGCCCATATGGTGCTGTTGTTTGCTAACATGTTTAACATTACTATTCAGTTTCTTACCTATTTCTATATCTTCCTCTAACCAATTACTGTTCCTGCTTTTCTTTTCCTACTGCCCTGAGGGGAATAGTGTGAGAGTAATATTGTTGTTTTACTAGGTCATATGCTTATAATTAAGTAGATCTATGTTTCCACTGTATATGGACGTGGCCTCGGCCAAGGTCTTTCAATAAAGCGTTTTTCAATTGTATTGTATTGTATTGTATTGAAATGACTAAACCTAAAGATAATGTTGTTAATAGGTGGAATAAAAACAACGGGCCGAAATCACTTTATGATGCTAGAGATGAATGGCGGAAATAAATTTGATATGCTTTGTTATCTAAATAACCAATATTGTTATCAAATTATTATCCAATATTATTAAGATGAGGTTGAACTGATGCATTATAGTTTTCATGAATAATATAACGATTGGCAGTTTGAATTTGAATGGTGTCTTGTGGAATTGAGGTATGAAGTAATCCTGCATAAATGGAAATGTGTTTGGCTTTTTTTTCAGCAAGGCAGTGGGCTACAGTTAAAACTGCATTTGATCGAATTATTGATGCGCCGCATCTCTCGTAAGCTCTTTGATTCCGCAATCGTTTGGAAGTTCTTAGAAATACCACAAATGGATATTCACCATTATTAACAATATTATTTTGAACTAACTTCCCCATCTGCTCTCCGTTTGTTATTCAAAAGTTTGAGTTGTTTGTAGTTCCTGCTATAACCGCAAATATATTAAAACATTCCTCATCATGTAAGTTTCAGTGACTGTGTGATGCTAGTTCTCAAACAACTTGACTTTATATTGCCTAAAAGCACACATAAAATTAAATATTTTCACATTTCTGCTTTAGCTTAAATACTGAGCACGAAGCTAAACAAACTTGTTAATTTGGTTACGTAAGCAAATACATATATCCTTTATTGATTCAAATGAAGTTAGTACTTTTGAATATAAATATGTAACTTCTCTGTGTAGATATATATCCATATATATAGGCACGGTTTGAAATTTGCTCTAAAAAATATATCTTGTGTAGCGCTTTATTCAAGTAGTAAATAAATGAGATTGTTAAAATGACTTCATTATTTATTGTACATGGCTTGTTTCCACAATTATTATTAATTCGTTTTCGATTAAAAACAATTTTTTTGATCCTCTATATTAAATGCTGTGCAACATTGGCACTGTCTGTATTTATACTTATTCGAACCAGTAGTTATTATTATTAGGGTTTCCGCTCTGCCCAGACCAGGTAGTAGAACCTTTATAGAAAATCAACGTTTTTGAGTTTGCATGACTCGAACGTGTAAAATCTGATGAATCCAAGGAAAAGAAGCATAGAAGTATACGTTAACCAAGAATTTTGTGAATTTTAGAGTAAATTTTCGTTAAACTCAATTGCTGCACTACGGTTTTAAGAAAACGAAATGGCTTGCAATTTCTGAAAGATAATCCTCTAAGAACTCGAGAAGTTTATTTGCTTTGACACCGTGTAGAGAACTCTACAGTAGGCTATATGCGAGATCCATACCGTATTTCGAGTGGATTGTATTTTCGTAATTAATAAAATCCAAGTAAGTTAAGGGGGGTTAACACCAAAAAAAAGCTCACGATTTCTGTTTCCAAAAGCTTAGTGAACATAAACGCATAAAAGTATGCAATTTTAAAATTGAAACAAATCACTATATGTACATGCAAAGCTATATGATGCTGTGATATTCGTCTGTATTGTACTCCAAAGCATGTCGGGCATCTGATGAGCAGTAAGGTAGAATCACTGACTTATAAGTCAGTGGGTAGAATTGCATAGGCATGGCGAGATTTTAAATTTGGCTGTCGGATTTTTCTTAGAATTTTGTTGAGGAGCAGGCAAGGAGCGAACGAAATGTATGCTCTCTGCGCTGTTGATCAGACACTTTTCCGTGTAATTTGTCTGGCACTATTTATTGCTTGGGCAATTTTATTTGACTGAAGTCTGTCATCAAATAAAACTCTTCCAAGAATTCTGAGTTGTAATATACCTACCATATAATGTTTGCAATGTTCACACGTTGTCAGATTACCATTTTATTAACTAGATATCCAAAGAACTACTTTACAGAATTAGATTTGAATTTACCAACAACACAATTTTCAGGTTGAGCTATGTCTGGTAGATTTTCTAATCTAATTTTAGTATATATACACATATATACAATTTTATCTCTATCTAATTTGTCAATTTTGTTCGCATAAAATTTTTCATGTTTCAAGAAACGCAATCCAACCAGATTAGCCTAGTCGGAGTTACTGTAACTGGGAAAGATTACCAATATAGCAAATAGTGATTCTTTTCTGCGACTCGATGTTAACACTGCCATCAAATCTGCCATTCTCGTGCTCTTTTCTTCCCTACTGGTGTGGTTATTGTGTAACCATTTGCATTGCAATGTTCATTTAGGATTTTCAATTCATTCCAAAAGTACCTTAAATCTACCAATCGAAATCCCGCCATGGAAATTTCGTTCATATCTTCATCCTGATTTTCTTTTTCTATCAGAATTGTGAACGAATCTATTTCGCTATAATCCTCAATATTCGGGCTGGCATTCATTTTACCTGCGTCATATCTTTCTTCATTTATATTAGCAAAATTTCTTTGCTGTGCGGTTAAATTTTCTTTTGTGCTTTCTTGTAGTGATCTGAAACACAATAATGGAATACAAAATAGTGTTGTCGTAGTCGCTATGTCAATGCAGTATAAATATATATTGTGCAGATAGAGAGACGAAGATAAGACCAGAACAAACCATCAAACCGCAGGGGATATTTCATAGAAATTCGCGATGGGTAGTACCACTAAGCGTAGGTACAGTAAATAGAGAAATAAATTAGATTGAAAAATCTCCGACAGTCTTCTTCTTGAGAAGGTGTATCCCAAAGGAAAATTTTTGCTCTGGTCCACAAAGTTCTTATTTCTACCCATTTCATAGTTCTATTCACTTAAAAAAGGACGCGGGACGTGGTATTCAAAAAAATAAATGACTCTTTGCGGCAGAAATTCGCTGTGAGAGCCACGGTAGTCGATTTCGAAAAAATGCTAGAGTTACTCCGTGAAGATCTTTGGTTGCCAGAAAGGTCAACTAGTTTACCTATTCAAGGAGACAGTAGTGTCAAAAATTACTTACTGCGTAAAATACGGCGAATAAATCTACCAAAAACAACTCTGTGAAGCAAGGGGCGAGCCAATTCTAAAGGGAGTATAAATTGGTCCCGTTATAAAGGCTTTGGATGAATTAGCTATTTATTTCGGTACTTACAGAAGATCTGATTTTTCTTTAAATGAATTTAGGCGATACCGATACTGCATTGATAAAAAGATTCATCACATAATGACAGCAGCTCGAACTTTTAGAGGGGACGTGCCAATCGAAAGGTATAAACGCTATGTAAAGAGGAAGATTAATCCGATCAAATGGGCATTGCAAGTACCTGAGCTTAATTAAAACATTTATAAGAAAGAAGTTGCTTTTACCGAAATATATATTAAATTGCGTAAATATTCGTCAGCAGATTCCTTATAGTCGCTATAAAGATAATCGATTGTAGTCAAAAAAATTGGTACACACTGTATATAATCGTGACAACTCACTACACCTCATCAATTTTCGTTCAGTTTTCTAAATTACATACATATATTAGAAAAACAGCTCTTCAAAATTTTAAAAAGTTCCATTTTGTCCTTTCTACAGCTTCACTAAAACGCGGTCATAAATGGAACGCAACAAAAATAACTATTTATAATTTAGCCAACCTTCCTCCAAAATTTCATCAAAATCATTTACATTTCACAAATTCAAATTCACATTTGACAAATTTGTACATTTATAGGATTATTTCCTTTTCATACACACAGATTTACATACCTAACAATATTCAGTTTTCTCTTCTTTATTCCATTATTATTGGCCCGAATTTTACTAATACGTCCCATGATTAAATAATAGTTACTCAAAATTCGTCACCTTTAACCATAATAAAATTGGCAAAAAATTTCCCGCCTCAAAAGCAAAAATGAACAAATTACCAATGATAAAAATTCAAATATTCCGGGAAATCTACACACATACATATACCTAATGCAGAAAATAACGCACACTCTCTCCAAGCATACAGCTACAGCCCGCTGAGCTTTCAAAACAAATGAAGGCCTTCCAAAAGCACATTACTCCATCTGACGATGATAGAATGAATTGAAAACGCCAAATTGTATGCAAAATATAATAAACCAAGAAATTTTTGCCGTTACCATCATTAACATTATTGGCTTTATTTCCTTTATCATTGCACTAAAAATTTTGACTTTTTCAAAATAAACAGAAAAAGGTTCGATCTTTGTTACAAATTGAACTTTCATTGAAATAACATCATAATTTTGGTAGTTAATTGTCTCGTAAAATAGCAACTTTCAAACTAAAATATATTAGTAACCAACATTTTTTGTCTGGTTTTCTTTCGGTCACTGCCTCTTCCAGCCCAAGATCTTCCATACTCAAGTACAAATTTATCTATTTAATGTACCATTATTACGTTTTGATGTACTAAACTTTGCAAATTTCATGAATTCCAGAGTTTTCTAAAGCTAATTAAATACATATAAAACCCCGAAATCTTTATTTTTGACACGTCATTACCTAAGTTTATGCATTTTCTCTAACTATGTACAATTTTTATCAAGATAGTACGCACAGATTTGCAGTAAATTTGTATTAACTTTTCGTGTTTTTTAAGATTTCAGTGGTAACCCCCCTTAAGTGTACTATTGTACTATATTTCTTGCTTTCTTGTATCATTTCAATAAATTCCTCAATTGTCACTATTTCAGAGTTTTGAAGTCTCTCCCTTATTCTTCTTCTGTATTTCTCTTCATCCAATATTGAAATAATTCTAGTGGTCATCCTTCTTATTGTGTAGTTCTTTCCTCCAAAATTGAGGACGGTAGGATACATGAAATGTAGTACAGCTACTGAAACTGCTGGGAGGGCTGCTTTATAGGCCAAATTAATGCATCCTATTACAAGTTGTGGAAACTGAATGCCATTTTATACACATAAAAGTATCCCAACTAGTTTGCTGCCCTTTTTTCCCGGAATTTTGTTTTTTCTTTAAGCCATCAGACAAACGGATGAACAAAAGGCAGTACGAAGGATTGCTGGAAGATATGAAGGAAAACTTCTTATCTCTGCATGGACGCCACCCCAGCATTTCGGGTGCCCAAACAAAGGACGAAATATGGGCCAAAATAAGGGATGAATGTAATGCGTTGGGGACAGACGACCAGTATAAAGATGCAGCAGGATGAAAGCGCATATGCTGTTATTATATTTTTTGCTTTTATATTGTTATGGTCTTAATTATGTTCGCTTTCCTATTCCTTTAGTCATGGATTGATATTAAGAGCAAGTTCAAGGAAAAAGTAAAAAAAAAAAACGGAATTACATCAACCGGACTGGAGGAGGCCCTCCATGCAGAATTAGTTTTACCGAAGGAGATCATGACATTATAGAAATGTGCAGCTTCGAAAACTTAGACGGGCTTGCTGCTGTTTGCGAGGGTGGTTTTGTTGTTCCAGATGCAAGCCATTTTTCCATTCCTTCAGTAAGTGTATAAATTTAAGTTGTATTAAGAAATTTTAACAATATTTAGTTTAGACATCGAGGGTACCCAGGAATTATTGGAAGAACGAAGTGGTGTTGGACTGGGAGAGGCGGGCAGTTCACCGGCGAGGACGTCATTAACGCCTACGCCACCAGTGCTTTCGCCAATAAGACCTTCAGCACCTGCAGCCCTCGAAAGTCAACCTGCTGCAGGGAAACGCAGGGCCAATTCTGCATATAGTAGAATAATAGTAACGGATTCTCCTCCCTCCAGAAATGCAGGCTCTGCTAGAAGAAGCGTTGCTAGAACGATGGTTTGTATATTTAAAATCATTTCAAAATTCTAAGTTAATTATTTCCTTATATTTTTCTACGCAGTACTCTACCTCGCTGTCCCAGAATAGTGTAAGATCCTTGGAGCTTCAAAGGGAGGCTCTGAAGCAGTGTATGGAGCAGACGGAAATTTTGCGACGCATGGAGGCTTTGTCTGAGAGGCAGACAATTACTTCAGAAAAAAATACATCATTACTGAAACAGTTATGCGCACAATTAAAAAACAAATAAAAAATAAATTTGTTTTTTATTTAATTTGTTGGAATCCTTAAAACTAATCAGTAATATTAACAATTAATAATGATCGTGCTACCGCTTGCACTACGCTCCCCCTGACTTCTTTACCAGCTGTCAAATAGACGTCGGATCTGTTGAATGGTGCATGTACAGTAGCACCATGAAGTGAAGGCAGCGTTGGAATATCCTCACTGGTAGAGTAGTTATCTGAATATCTGTTCAGTATCAGAAAATTGTGGAGCACTGCAGTTGTATTTATAATTTTTGCAGCAGCAGTAGGGTTATAATGCAAATTCCGTTCCCCAATAATACATCTAAATATTACATTATTATACACTTTGATTTTAAGTCAATAATAGCAATTTGCCCAAAACGATTCTTCCACACTCCATTAACCCTTTCTACTTGACTGCGAATTCTTTTGTGTTGAACATCGTAATTTTCTTCCGACCCTTTTATTGGATGGGCTATTGGCGTAAGCAACCATGGCTGCAACGGATATCCGGAATCCCCTACAATTCAAATGTATAAATATTTTATTAATTTTAATTTTAACTAGTATATTGCAATTACCTAATAACTAACATTTTTGCTCATTCGCAGATACAAATATATTTTCGAAATGGGCTAAAATTATATTATTTCCCCAAACGAAGCTGTCATGAGTGGAGCCACAATATCTCGCTTAATATTGCGGATTAGCATTCGCTGATTACAGATCTGAAATTGTATTCAAATTATTATAACATGAAATAAACGGTAATAAATTAGACTCGCTATTTGTGTGTTTATTGTGTGGTACCCTTTCCTGATAACATAGGCGAACTCCACATCCCTTTTTAAGGCACTCACTGCAATTTGGGTGCAGCCAATTAACCCTATTACTCCCGGAATTCCTTGGTCTTCAAATCTTAAATTAAAGTTGTTATTAGTACAAATGGATGTTTTTGTAATCATTACACTTACACGCTCTGAATTGCAGCTTTTTCATTCAGTCATACAGAAAACGTATATACTTTTCCATTTTCTTGTTACATAGCTCTGTAACATCTCTTATGGCACGAGAAACAGAGGACTGGGTGCGTTATTTTTTTCACGCTTTTTTGGTAGCTACCCGTGGCGTAGAAATTGAGGGCTACCAGGCACTAAAATAAAATGGTAAAGTTTATACAGATGTGAAATATTTTTCGTCTTATACAACTTTCAAATGGAATGGAATTGCCTAGGATGCTCATCTGCATCATAAATATCTTCCAGTTCCTCTATTAGAGCTATTGCAAGCTCGTCGTTGCATCGGAAGTGAGCGATAAAACTAAAAATAAATATTTTCGACTTAATATTTGCACTTACGTTTCACACTTTACTTACGCCTCAGTGCTTATGTGAAAACGATCGTCCCTTTCCCTTAACTGCCTCTGCAAAATTGCTACTCGACTCTCGAATGCTACATGTGTGTTTAAGGAATTCATTTCTGGGGGAAAATTTAACGAACTCTGTTTAAAATATTTGTACACATGTAAAATTGGTTATAATAACTTTTACTGTCCGACGAACGGTTTTTGAAATATATGCGAAAAACCTCATCAAAAATCAATCAGATGGGTAAACATACGAAATTACTGGAGACAGTTTTGCCACACTAGAATCATTGTACAGAGTGCCTAGACCAACAATATGAAAAATTTTACAAGAATTGTTTTTTTTTTTTTACGTATACTATGAAAAGGATCAGTCCTGGGCGTTTTTATATCCTTGATGATGAAATCATATGGTATACTAAGTTTGTCAACTCTATTTAAAAAGAGTTATTAAAAGACCTATACAAAAGACATTCAAGAGATGGAAAGAAAAAGACCATTAAGTCTACACAAAAACGTTTACAAACGTTCACAGAATATTGGAGGGAATTCCAAGCTCAACATAGACAAATACAGAAGCGAGCTACAAAGAAAGATCTCAAATTGGTATATTTTACGAAGGAAATATTTAGCGAGATGCAAGAGTACTACATAGAAAAGGCAGCAGGCATGGAAGAGGATATAGAGCAACTAACACCAACACCTATAAACAATCCTCCCCAGACAACATCTGCTAGATCAAACTCATGCCACAACGAAAGGCTACCTCGCATAAAATTACCTACCTTCAACGGAGAATATTCCACATTGATCTCGTTCCATGATCTATTCAACTCTGTCATACAGAGTAATAACAGTTTAAAAGTCGTAGACAAACTATACTTCCTAAAAACCAGCTTGACAGGAGAAGCTGAAAAATTGCTCAGACACTACGAAATATCTGACGCAAATTATCAACCAACATGGCAACATTTGAAAGAGCGCTATTCGAATAAGCGCATCTTAGTAAATGAAATTATTTTTACTCAAAGCCATAACACATGATACGGCTGACAATATCAAAAGGCTGCTAGATAATATTACCGAAGCATTACTAGCTCTACAGAATCTAGGAATAGAAACGAGTAATTGGGATCCAATAATCATACATCTCGCAGTACAAAATCTCCACCCAACTACACATCAATTATGGGAACAAAGCCTCTATAGCAGAACAGACTTACCAGATTTACAAACACTTACAAAATTCCTAGAATCACGCTTCAGAACATTGGAAATGGTCTCAAGCAAAAGTACGTCGTCCGATACGACACTGAGAAAGCAATTCTCACCCAAGCCTACATATGGGTTATACAACGAAAGACGAAATCCAAATACACCATGTATTCATTGTGGAAATTACCACTCCCTGTTTCAATGTCCAAAGTTCTGAGAACTAACTATTGGACAACGACACGACGTCGTCAAAGGCAAAAATTTATGCAAAAATTGTGTGTCACATAATCACACCACACTAAACTGCACGAGCAACAAGCAATGTTACCATTGCAGAAAAAATCACAACACGTTACTCCACTACGAACAAAGTTCAGGAGCAGCAAATTCTCCAATACCCAAGTCCAATTCCCCATCTACTAGTGATCAAAAACATCACTAACGTATCACCATCTGAAACGATTAATACAACCAAATGGGAGCACATTCAGAACCTCACATTGGCAGATCCTACATTCTCCACGCCTGGAGAAATAGCATTCTACTGGGAGCAGACATGTACGCCAAAATTCTCATAGATGGTTTAATGAAAGGATCCACAAATACACCAATAGCACAGAATACAAAACTAGGCTGGATTTTGATTGGGACTATTCCTATACAAGAAATCCTATCTCTGTTGACTACTCTCACCACTACCAAAGTGAAAATGAAAAACAAAATAAATATATCAGTATTATCTCTAGTCACACCAGCGCCATCTCCAGAATGGCAATAAAAATAAATACAAAGAGAAAAATATTCTCACCGCCAGATGGCGTCACGCTGCCGCTCCTTCAGATTTAAATATTCTTTCCCCAAAAGTGAAAACTGTAATAGCAAAAATATCCCCACTCTTGGCACCAAAATTTGATTCAAAAATCCCGCTAATTTCAAATAAATTCGAGGTCGCCAACCGCCAAAAATCACTTCTAGTGAAATCAGTGTCAAGTGTTGATCACAGTGCGACAAGTTTTAATTTTTTTTTTATTTTTCGGTTTTATTTTTGTTTTATTTTGTGCGATGGAAGAACTCCTGGAAATTTTTAACTCTGAGTCTTTAGACTCCACGGATGCAGGATTATCACCAATACCTCCAGAGCTATTGACACCCACGAAGAGGGTCAACCCAATTAGCGCTCTGCCTCCTACGCCGAAAAGGCCACGCCGACTCCATTCAGCCATCATACGGCCTCCCCCACACGACGTGCTACCGGTGAAAAAGTTATATAAGCCGTTCGAGGCGATGCCAGCAACACCCAACATCAAAAAAGTACAAGAATCATTTAAGGCCAACGATGTATTCAAATTTTCTAGCAAGCCAAAAATAATTTGCCCAGGGATTCGAGTATCTACAAAGCCACAGCACACCACCTCTCGCAAAACGCTAGAAAAACCTCAATCATCAAGTACTCAGTACAACAAAAGGACATATTTTCCAGATAAGACAACAGATGGCCCCAAACCAAAGGGGAGCAAAACCATGCCAAGGCTGCCTACAATCACACCAACTAAAACAAACGATTCAATTAGTATTGAAAAGGGTAATAATCATAATCAAAATTTTTAATTTGGTGGAATTTAAAGAATTTAAGGTGATTGTTTACTTTTAATTGGTAAGAGGTAGTCGGTACTTCTATGAGTAGAAGTAGAAGAAAGATCTATTTCCCACTTGACAGAGTCATACTTAGTTGTGGTCAGGGGCTCTGTCAATATTCACAGTATCTTTTCAGTCGACAAAAGAATTGCTATGAGTGATCAACCAGCAAGGCCTTTTTTGGTTTGAACTAAAGATTGAGCAATCTTCTTTAGTACAACTTTGATAGTATGTAGATAGTGAGCATTTAAAAAAATTGACCTAATACTAAACTACAAGAATTTTTCTTAACTCTCAACAACACCCACAACACATTTACACCGGTTAGGGAACATTTGTACTCCAAACTTTAATTGATGGTCAAAGTCTATAACAGAATGCTTGCCAGCCATTGGTTTGGTGTCGAATCAAACTGAAGAATGATTGATCAGTAGCAGCCAAGTTTTAATATTTGTGTAAGAAATCGGAATCTCGGTTCTGTGTACTCTCCAAAGTACATCTGCTGTATCGATTCTTTAACTAATACCTACGATGTTTCTGTGTAAAAGAAAATTTATTCTGTACCCTGTAAATTCAGGGCTTAAAAGGTTTTATAAACAATTCTATGTGTGACTGTGTAGTGGCGAACGGAAATAAAATCTAGAAATATAGGGTGTCACATAAATAATTCTAATAATTTTAAGAAATGAATGTAGACCTAATTTGCAATGGAGAAGTGTGTCGTTTTGATTAAAGACATATGCCAATTTTTGTGTTTTTTAAAAGAACTCGGTACCTACCCTGTTTTGCTTAGCTGTGACCGTAACATCATATCTACTTCCTGAGAGAGAACAGATTTTGGATTTGTAACTTGATCTAGGTACCTTACAACAAGGATCGTTGAATATTTTTATTTTGATTTGTTCTTATTTTTCTCGTCCATCGCGGCAAGTTCGATTACGCGCTGATCTTTCTGATGAAATAGGGTTTAGGACCACTCCTTTTCAGAATTTATTTCAATGATGTATTTTATGCCGATAAACACAAGAATTCCTTTTTAAGCCGATGACAATGTTAAAAAATCATCATTAACTCAAGACTCGTAAAAACAGAAAATTTCGGTGTCTTAATTAATTACTCGGCCTTCCTTCGATGATCTTCGATTGCTGCTATCGCTGTTAGGAAAAATGAAACTCCTAAATTTCGTAGAAGAGTCGATTATCGATCTGATCATAATGAAGCGTTTTTGCACTGTACTTTCGTTAGACTATTAGGCCCATCCTGGAGTATGCTAATCCTATTTGGTCTCGTGCCCTGCTTGAAAGTAACGACATCTCTCTTGTTTTACAAAATAGCACTATAACTATGCGATGGGTGAGCCCGTTCATCGATTTATCGTTTTTTGATTTAATTATTTTCAAAAATTACCAAAAAACGAATTCCACTCTGAGGATGATTCGAAGCGTTCAAAGGATTACGGTTTGCCTCAGAAGGAATGAGAATAATTTTTTTTTTATTTTGTAGTGAAATTATGCTACTTAGCTATTTTGAATTCCGGGTTACAATTCTGGTAGTGTTGTTTCGTTAGCCTGTTCATAATCTATGCAGTGCCTACTGTGATTTTTTCAATGTTGTCTACTATTTCTGTTATTTAATGTTTGGATAGAAAAAAAAAGAAAAAAAACAGACATATTAAGGCATACACAATTTGTCTGTCAATTTTAGTGGTGTTTTGGTAGAATTTTTCAACTAAGAACTTCTATTCGACAATTCCAGACCTAACAGGATATTTGGTCATATACGCTGAATATAGGTAAAATGCAATTAAAATTTTCCTTACTAATGCCTACAATCATCCAAACATCTAACTGGAAGATGCCAGTCTTTCTTCGACATGCTTTCGTAGAATTTTCTTGGTCATCTTTGACCGTTCCATTCTGATATAAGGCATCCGAAGTACAATATGAAATAGTGTGGCTAGCTACGTGGCTCATAATTTTAAATTTTCGGGGCGAAAAGAAATGCAAGAAAGAGTAAACAGAATTTGTCTGTTCTGTTCTCTTAGAGTTCGTTTCTTTTCGGATGATGCCTAATAAAACAATACAGTTGAAACGTGAGAGGTGTTTCGGAGGCAAAATGTCTAAGGAACGTCTTTCAATTCTGTTAACTGTTTTCGCCGATGGAACACTTGGTAAAACATTGGTAATCGGAAAGATTAAACAGCCGCGTTGTTTTAAAAATGTTCACAGCCGATCACTAATGTCCCTGAAAGAAAGAACGGAAGAAATATAGGCGAAATGTGGTAACTGGGGTGTATGGTACCCAAGTGTGTTACTTACTGATAGTACTCGGCTAGACCACTTTTTCCGCTTGGGATTGTGCGAAATTGGTGCGTCGTGGAAAATGACTTCGTATGAGAAAAATGTTCATAGCCGATCACTAATGTCCCTGAAAGAAAGAACGGAAGAAATATAGGCGAAATGTGGTAACTGGGGTGTATGTTACCCAAGTGTGTTACTTACTGATGGTACTCGGCTAGACCACTTTTTTCGTTTGGGATTGTGCGAAATTGGTGCGTCGTGGAAAATGACTTCGTATGAGAAAAATGTTCATAGCCGATCACTAATGTCCCTGAAAGAAAGAACGGACAAAATATATGCGAAATGTAGTAAGTGGGGTTTGTGTTACTCAAGTACATGAAATTGGGTTTTTCGACGACAAAAACGTCCCGAGAAAGTTTTCTGAATCAGGAAAAGAGTACACCACTCAAAAGTACACGGCGAGACCTTCAATTTGATATGCAACAACATAGTATGCATTGCATAGTACTATATTTGTACATATAATAATAAATATCGTATCGACGATACTAAGGATATCGATATTTTAAGAGCCAATATATTGGTGTATCGATAGTTTGAAAAAAAAATGAAAATATCGTTGTATCGATATTTTCCCAACTATTGGCCATCCCTAGTTTTTGCTGTAAAATGGAGAGAATCGGCCAATGTTTTTTATAGCATGGCCAATGTTTGTTAGTGTAATTTCTATGCTAATGGAGCAGCACGTAATTCTGTTCACATTCGTCGTTTTGCTGTGAAGAAATTAAGTGGGAGAAATTCTTGCTGGATTCTCTGATATTTTCGGAAAATGAGAATGCTATTAGGGAGGAATTTTACATCTCCTTTCAGCATCTGGGCCAAAGCGAAATTTACCTTTTTCTTAAAAATGGGAGGTAGTGTGACTTGAAGTATATTATTATATATAGTTTAATAGGATTTTGAGAGATTTAATAAGATTTTATCGTTCGGGTAATCCTACGTTCTTTCGATTTTTGGTTCTAACTCGTGTCAGCCGCACTAAAATAATGCACTACCACGTGCTTTCCCCCATTTATTTATGCAAAACACGAAAGTATATGAAATTAGTTGTTTCATTAACACCAGAAATTTTCAAATTTTGTTCTACAACTTCTTACTTGTCATTTGGTTAACTTTGGTTTTACCATGCATTGTAGATTAGGCATTACTCTCCATGACATAGTCAAAACAGAGTTGAAATTCCCTCAAAGATTATTTCTCTCAATTGGTTGCAGACCTTGGTTAATACACAACCAGCAGTATAGAAACGGTATTCTATGCTGCTGGGAGCCATTTACTGAACAGTGAAAATTATTTCTTTTGCGATTGTTAATTTTGTTCTAGTATTTTTTGTTTTCTATATCTACTTAAATTTCATTAGTTTCATTTACATTTTTATAACATATATTATACGAACGTCTTATTAGGTCGTCTTACAAAAATTATAAATTAATAAATCAAAATAAAGGTGCTAGGTAAGTGACAAGTCAGTCAGTTTTTTGAAATTATATTTTTTATTTATTTTGTAACAGTGGGTTGACACCAAAAACTTATACTAGTTTGAAAAACTTATATTTAACAATGATTCGGTTTTTTCCTTTTATTAAATAATTTACCGGTTTTTCTGCTGTATTTTTCTATCTGAAATGGTAGAAAAATGCAGTGATTAGATTGATTTGTGACTAAAAATGTTATAGTCTAGTGAGTCATACACCTTAAAGCGGTATATACAGCAACTATAAGATGGGTTATATGTTTTCGATGTATAACTCTTGAATTTAAGGAGATTTCAATTATTGTATAATTGGTTCTCAATAAATAGTTTACTAGCACCGTAGTCAGTTTAAAGCACTGAAGACAGTTCAAGATAACTGTAGCTAAGGTCTACTGTACTGTGTATAGTTCAACTCACCATATACAGTTTAGAGCACTATATATTGTTTGAATCACCATACACAGTTTTATAGTATTTGAATAATGCTTATCAGCCCTTACACTTAAATGCGGTGTACGACTGTTCAGCTATAAAGAATACTATAATTCTTAAAGCGATCTATAGTTTCTGTTATCCTTGGTAATTCCAATTGTATAGTTTAGAGCACTATACAATTGGTGGCATCAAGTAGTTTAAAGCACTACTTAGCAGATTGATAATTTAAAGCATTACCTGGTCTGCTCAGAAAGGACTGCCCTTGTTAGAGCGCCAATTCCCATTTATATAGGCAGTTCATTCGTTGCAAAGACTACTGAGGTAAAAGATTTTCTTACGTAACCTTGGAGACGTTTTTATTGATTTTACTTTCTTATGAAACCATACACCTCAGTTGCCCTGGCAACGATTTATTCGATGTACGACTGTACATTCTCCCGCCTCTCGATTTGAATGCTATTTTTAATACTTACTCCGTGGCTTGATCATCACCTTATATACGTCCCCTTTTTTTGTAAACTTGACTTGTTTATCGGTGGCAATGTTGTGGATGTAATGACGTTTGGCTGCCAGTACCTTTGTGCAAGGAATATCATAAGCCTTTATTTGCTGTAGCAGTTCGGGAGATACTTGTAGGTTCCTCATTATGGTATCAGGAATCTGGTTTTGTTTTTTGGTCATCCTTCCTTTTGGAATGTCTGGTAATTTTTTTGGTCTGGAATGGAATGCAAATGCTTCTTGTGGGCAGTGTAACAATCTTTTTGCCAATGCCCTTATGGATGCCGAAGCTGGCTGGCACTCCATTGGTTTGTTTTGTGGTGTTACTGGCCTTGGTGCTCTTGGAGGTGTGTCTGGGAGCGGTGATATTCCCCTTATGGGTTCTTTAGTTAACAATTCCCTTAAAGATTTTGTACAAATCTCCACGTAGTCAGTGTCCATTTTGTTGTATCTAGTTTAGTGGATAAACTATGAATTATTTTATTTTTAAAAACACCAAATCGTTGTACTTAGTTTAGTGGATAAACTATAAATGATTTTGTGTATATATTTTATTTAGAAACAATTGAATCGTTGTATCTGTTGGCAACCGTAGGCTGCTGCGATTTTTTTTTTTTTTTTAAATAATTTGATTTAACGTTGGTTTGTTTTCTTCAATAAGAGGAATTATTTTTGTGATTGGTCTTGTTAAAATATTTTTAGCTGTTTTTATGGTTACAGTACGCACCAGATTATCCTGTCCTCTGTGGGTATCCAAAACGCGACCTAATACCCATTGCCCAGGAGGAAGGTTATTATTTTTTTTAATAATTACTATGCTGTTTTTGGATAGGTTGTTATTTTCTTTGCGCCATTTACTTCTGGTTTGTAGCTCATTTAAGTAATTGGTTGACCAATTCTTCCAAAATGAGTTTGTTAATACTCGTAAGTATTGCCATCGTTTTGTCGAATGGTAAGGAATGTCCGGCAAGGCTGCTTCAATGGGCGTTAACAAATGTTTGCCCGTTAAAAAGTGCCCTGGAGTTAGATAATTATTGTCATTTGAATCGCTTGGAATTGCATATAGAGGTCTTGAATTTAAACATGCCTCTATTTGAATGAGTATTGTGGACATTTCTTCGTATGTGAGCCTAGCATTATGTATACTTTTGTATAGATGTCTTTTTGTAGCTTTTACTCCGGCTTCCCATAATCCTCCGAAATGTGGTGCGGATGGGGGATTGAAATGCCATGTAACACCGAAGTCTGTAAATTCCCTTGCAATGTCTGTTTCTACAGATTTAATGGCGTTGTTAACCTCTTCGCTGCCGAAGTGAAAGTAACTAGAAAACCAAAATTTTTTTTATGCAATTTTACTTAAAATAATAGAATAAGTAAAATTTGGGGAAAAAAATCAATTTTTTGTTTTTAGAAATAGAAGCATTTGATGGTACACCTATGTGGACTTTGGTTATCCTGACTTGGAAAAAACCCATAAAACTTGTCAACAATTTTTAAGATTTTTTTTCAACAGTGTTGATAGAATCTAAAAAAATAGATATTTTAATTATTATTTATTAATTTATTTTCTTGTGGTAAGTCAAAAAGCAGTTATTGCTGTTCGTACATAAATACAAATTGCACTTCGTACACATTGTTCGTGTTCGTGATGAAACATTGAGGGTTGCGGCATTTGGAAGCATTTTTAGCATCAATAAACTTTGGAAAATGTGAATATGCATCGTATCTTTCTTCACGTAATAAAGGCATACTAACTTTTCTTCGTTTGAGAGATGATATAAGTTCAGTGTCAACCGTTGCAGGATCTCCAGTTCTATTGGAACGGGCATGGTTTTCTGCTTCCTTAGCTTTGCTACTGTAATTAGTCAGTGCTTTTCCAACATAAATTTTGAAATCTAGTAGCGTAATTTTTTTCTCTTTTGGATCGTCTGGCTTCCTTCTGTTGTGCATAATCCATAGATTTACCACAATCAAGTCAACGAAATGGTTGAAAGCTCTCAAGGTCCATTTTAATGTACGTACATAGCATCGGTATAGCGCTATGTAACGATCGCATAGATCAACTCCTCCCATATATCTAAAAAGAATTAGATTCGATTAATATATATTATTACTTAGTGAAACATTTGATGCACCTATTGTATACAGCTACAATTGCTGGCTGAGGTAGGGAAATCCTTCTTTTCTGCTCCTTAGACCATCGTTGGCAATTATTTTGGGGATAACCTCCAACGTAAGATGAGAGAAGCAGCACTCCTTTATTGTCCTTCCATTTGACAATAGCCATTTTATCATCCTCTCTGACCCATTCCTCCCACTCACCCCTTTCCATCCTTCTATCTTCTTTCAATTTTTTTACGATGGGCCCAATACGATTTTTCATTACGGTTCCGGTGTGAAAAATGTTTCTATTCTTCATAAGCTCAATGCACTTTACGCTTGTAAAAAATCGATCCGTATATATGCTAGCTTCTTCCCTTAAACTTGAAGTCAGAAGCTTAACAATGGAAGCCCCTAAACCATATTCTTTCATGTCTTGATTTGAAACACTTCCTTTCCCAGTATATATATGAAAGTCTAACACAAGACCATCGCTCGCTGCCAATACATAATTTTTTAGCCCAAGGGGATTCGGTTTTGCAGGCATATATTGACGAATTCCACATCTTCCAGAGAACGGAATCATTTGTTCATCAATAGCCATATGATAAGAACGGGGCAATGTTCGACATTGATTACATATTGCATCAACAAATGGTCTAACTTTCCATAAGCGATCACTTTTATCAGTAATATCGCCAGGATCTACAAATCGAATAAATCTTCTTAGTTCACTAAATCGTTGTCTGGACATACAATTAGCAATTTTTGGTATTCGGAAGTCATTAGACCAGTATACATCCCATTAGTATGTGCATTCCCGTCAAATGCAATAACTCTTCGGCAGATGTATCAAGCGGCCGATGATTCCGTTCTTGGAAGGCATAACAATTTGTTGCATTTGCGCTGCATTCCCAGAATTCCATATTTAGATATTCTAAAAATCCATCAACGATATTTTCTGGACTGTCTTGATACCTACGAATATCGTCTTCTAATTCACGGGAGGGAAATCTAAAAATATTTTACAGAGACTTAGTGTTCACATAAATTCAACATTTCTCTTCAACATACTGCTTCTTCAGCCACTTTAAATTCCGGTACGGATTCCCTTGTGGAATGTCCTCTTCTTCATTTATCTCATCAGTATCTCCTTCATTTATTTCAACTTCCTCATTTTCAGGGTTTAATTTTTCTGCACAAACATTTACAGATAATTCTTCAAAATACCTTTCTTCCTCCTCATTTTCCGATAGATCAACGTCACTATTATTTAATAATTCTTCCAGCTCCTGTTCGCTAAATTTTTTCGTTATATCTAATTGTATATCAATAAAAAAGAAACAAAAAATTGTCGTTATAATAACATGCCACGGTAACCGTAGTACACATATGTGGACTTATATTTTGCGCGTGAATATCTTATTTTTAATGACATTATATTTAAAAATTTTTCCTCAATATCATAGAATCAACTATCTTCGTCATTTCTATAATAATATTAGTACAAAAATTTACCTCAAATATAAATTTTTTTACTTACCAATTAGAGCTTGCTTCCTTGTAGCCATTTTGGAAATTATGTTCATAAACAGTGCCAAAAAATTCAAATAATTTTCCTCACGAAACTAAAATTGCATAGAACGTCATCTCTATTTTCGACTCAAAAACTCACATTGCGAATTTAATGTGCCTGAGGTTAAAAAATTTCCCCATATATCGAATCCACATATGTGTACCTTTTCACCGAAGAAATACCTAAATAAAAATCTTTGTACTTAAGTACAAAACTAAGTCTTAAGTACAAGTAAATAGAAGCAAGTACTTATGTGCAAGTACTAAGTAGGGGCATTTCAAAAGTATTGACTACTAAATCTTAAGTAATGAAAATGTACTTTAAGTGGCACTTAAGTCTTTTTTTTACTTAAGTATTGCCCAGCTCTGCTTCTCATTTAGGAAACCAAAAAGTTACATTTGCACGACTATGCTTATTATTAATTATAACTTAAACCTTTTATTCTGTGTTAGTTTTAGTCCATTAAAACCATTCCTTTGCGTCACCCTTGCTCCATGAATTTGGTGTAATAATAAAAAAAAAAAAATCTTACAAACAATAAAATACATCGATTATAACGGTAAAGCTCAATAGATTACATCAGTAATATAGAATTTCTACTCCAATAAACCCACAATAATATCACATGTGTTCTATCTATAAGTACGTACTATTTATGCGGTTTCTATACATATTAGGAAGAAAATCACTCGATATTTATGTATGTATGCCTGTCTGTCTATCTATGTAACTACAAAGAACTGAAAGTCGATATCTGCACAAATCTGAAAAACCTGATTCTAGACAATTTCGTGTATATAGGAAAAATTAACATAAGAAAAAAACGGCGATAAATCTTAAAACTAACAATCTCTCTTTCTCTAACACCACTTCAGCACAAAGCAATCAGTCCAGAAATCTCTACAACGATCAACTAAAGTTAGAAGGGAAAAAAAAGAATACAAATCTAAAGCTGCTTATGTATATATTGTATGTTGGTAGGCAAATAGATAGGTAGAGGTAGGTAATGTACACGTAGAAGCAAAAATGCCAGCGATCAATTAAATATTAACGAAGATATTATCTTCTTGTCTATTTTAAGAATTAAGTTCTAAAAGTAATACAAGAGAGCATGCGCGTCAGTAATGCCCCAAACGATAAAACTCTAGACTGCGCCCTAAACTGATAGCACCACTCTCATGATGAAAAAGCTTAGATCATGTTTGTCTGTATGTATGATGTTCATATTTATGAGAAGAGCTGAATCTAGATCTTATTTTTTCCTTTAGGCACAAAAGTATCCTTATTCTCTCCACCAACGAGGATGGGGGAGGGGGCAGGGCAGTTAAATAAACCACTCGAAACCTGCAGAACAGCAATATTCCTTCTTTTATTTTCTAAAAGGCAACTAATAAAACATGCGGGATGCCTGCGCTTGCCTGCCTGCTTCCAGCAGTGCCAACAAAGAAGATAGGGTATTAATGTTGGGATCCGGTCTTGCCAAATTTTTTCGAACAATAAAAATTAAATATTTTTTTCTGTTCGATTGTGAGTTCTTTCTACTCAATCTATACATGCTTATAATAATTTTATTATTACGTACAGTGGAGATATGGAAAAAGTGAAGAATGTGGATGCTCGTTAACTAGCTAACTTCGAGTGCCACTGATCACTGTATTTAATGGAATATTGAGGATTTTTGCAACCAGTGACTAACGGACCATTGAAATGTACAGAACATGGTATGACTTCCTCTAGTTGTTTAAAATTGAATTGTTTTTCCAGAAACGTATACAATTTCCGCGTGACGATTGGCTATTTGCTGCAAGGGTTTATCTGATTTCCGTACTAGTTGCTTCAAACTTTGTAAAAAATTTTCGAAATGAAAAGCACTGAAATTGTCAAAAGGTCCGAAATTTCTTACATCTTCTACAATGTGAATAAGATTATGCACATTAAGTGAAATATATTCTTCCCCATACAGAAGACCAAAGGTAGAGACGAAATGTTCCAAGATCATTGGAACAATTTTCAGGATCAGAAAGATGTCGAAAAGCCACATGAAGTGTAATAAAATTGTCGTATAAAATTTTTGGTAATTTATTTTTCAAAACTATTGGCTCAGTGTATAACAAAAACTGACGGAGCTCAGTTGCTCTCAATAGTTTAATGTATTTCAAAGATCTTGGTTTCCTTACAAATTCTACAGGTATATAAAATTTTAACCTTTCTAGATAAACAGAAATCTCTTCAACTGTTCTGTGGCCAAGTCTTACGTCAAAGCTGCCTCTTATCGATATATAAAGTAGTTTACGCATGACGCCTAAGCATGCAAGATGCATGTAATCTAATGGTGTTTGTGATACCAATCCAACATCAGAAATATTTTTTTAAATTGTCTGCTTCAGGTGGTAGTCTTCACCTATGGTATTTCTAAAACTTTCATCAGTTCTTCTCCTGGCCTCTATGTCCGGAAAACACATCCGCTTTTCTCTATACTGTCCTTCAACTGTACATTTAGAACAGCTGGAATATCCTCCATGCCCTTTTGTACCAAGAATAAAGGCCTTTGCTGGTGCATCATAAACTATAATATGAATTTGAAATTTATATTCATTCCTGTCAATAGATAAGTTTTTCTGAGAAATATAAAGAGGCTGGGGCCGTTTACGACCCAAGGGTAGTAGTAAACTAGTACAAACTTTTGCTGTATATTTTTCATATAGATTTGGTATCATGGATAAAGAAACACAAACATATGAGGAGCGCAATTGGCTACCGACAAATTGGCGTCAGATGCAATCGACGGCACTCCTGTGCTTAGTAAGTTTTATTTTTATTTTATGTCGTTTTCGATTGGTGTCGACGTAATTCTAATATAAAATAATTTATTTTTTATTTTTTATATGGATTAGGCCCAGAGCTATATTTATAGACAGAGGGTACGAAGCTGGGGCATTTAATGTGGAAGTCGTGATAGAGGGTAACTCTTTTGCTGCGTCTGCTAACGGGAAAGTCTTGGCAAGGAGTTATGGCAGCGCGAAGGCGCTCAACTCAATATTCTTTAATCTGAATCTGCATGAAGGCCCTATTGCATTAAATTTTGTAGGTATAAGATATATATATATAAGATATATATACAGGGTGTTTCCCCTTAGGAGGTCCATAGAGCGGGAGTTGATAGTACTCACCTAGACGAACCAAAAATTGTATGGCAGGTGGGGGGGCAATATCAACCGTTTAGGAGTTACAGGGTGATTCATAAAAAAAGCTAAGTTTTTACAAAACACCCTGTATCTTAAAAACTACAGGGCGTATGGTCACAGTTAAGGGCTCACTGTATGCAGAACTTCATGGCCTTTCCAACGACATCTCAACCAGCCCCGTACCCCTCTCCCCTCAGATGTTATGAAGGTCTAAACTAAAAATTTCGGATTTTCTTTCCATTTTTTTTACTTTGACCTCTACAGCTTTTCAAACAGGTCAGATAAGGCCCTTCCGGTTTCAAATGTGATGTCAGGGGTCAAGGTCGAGCCCACGTGTATACGTTTTTTTTCAAGCCGCCCTAGCATTCTGGGTAAAATGCTCAACCGTCCGATTAGGAGCTCGCTGTAGTGGGCAAATGTAATTCGGGAGCTCTGGACTTAGTAGGGAAATTGAATAAAAAGGATACCATATATAAAATATAATTTATTATAAATTGAAAAATATTAACATTTAATTCTTAGTGTATCATTCAATGGTTGGGCTTCCTTTAATCGATTTCCCTCTAACTTTTTTATTTTACTATAATGTATATATTAGACTAAAATACAATTAAAACAAGGTATTTCATTAAATGGTATTTTAGCTATAATACAAGTTTTATTTAAAATATATATCTTAGACTATGCTTAGACTATGTTTTCTGCGTCTGCTCCTTGCTGTTCTGATTGAATAGAGTAATGTCCCCATGGTAGAGTATCCGTCGTCCCACTCATAATATACCTCTTCTTATCATATGGACTCAATGCAATCTTCTTTTGGCTGATCGTGTAGACACTATGGTTATGCGATCGTATGGAGCTGTGATTAGAAGTTAATACTCGGTTGTTATTCAAATATTCGACCTAGTCGACGAAATTGATATGCCTCTGGACTACATTATTCTTTACCCTTTTTGCTTTCACGTTTATACGCAGACTGTACATTTTCGAGCGCAAGCCTACAAATTTGCTCATGATTTTCCCATTCAGCTCATCCTTCATTAGACCAGGAATCTTTTTATTTATGAGCGGTAAATTGAATTGATTTTCTTCTGGGTAATCATTTGTATCAAATTTGTTTATATTTTCGGCCATAAACTCACACTGTTGAATCCGTTGAATCATCTCTTGCCCAAGCCCAGCTTACATGGTGCTCATAACATTTTGATTCGACTTTCTCAATATTTTTATATAATTTTAAAAAGTTATAGCAATCTTGAATTTGTTTCTTATGCTCATTGATAAAAATGCCCCTCTCAACCTGATAAGAAAATACTCTAATATCGCAGCAGTTTCACATGATCTATTTTCAGATATATATTCAACAAGCCCAGCTAAACACATGATAACCCCTGACAACCAGAGCATATAAAGCAAAAACTGATATCACCAAGTTCCAAGCTGGCAAGTAAACAATGGCTTATTGTCGCTAAAGCTCTCATCCAGCAAGTATACAGACTAACCCAACACAAGCATGATAATTCCAGGCAGGCATAGCATATAAATCAAACAACTGATAACACACACAGCTCCAAGCTGGCATGTAAACGATCATGTCGACCTCAAGCATGTATGTTAGAGCGAGGCAGATGTTCTGTGTTAGAGCGAGATGGTTGAAAGGTATGGTATTCACTAAAACTTCCTACTAGATTATATGCACCCACCGCACATAAAGGAAAGTTCAAGCATCACCAAACTTAATTTATTCTCAAAATATTTGTTAATCCCAGATCCGAAAAATTTAACGAATTGTAAACAAAACCTTTGGAATTCCTCATTGACCAATATGAATAAGATAATTTCAAGCTATCATAACCGCCTCAAGTATGAACAGATTAATGTTAGAGCGACACAGATGTGTTTGATAGAGTCAGATGGTTAAAAAGTATGGTATTCACTAAAGCTTCCTACTATATTATGCACACCCACCACCCATAAAATAAACTTCGAGCACCACTAAACTTAACCCAATCTCAACCGCCACGATCTTGGCAAAAGGTAATATCAAATTACCTGCTAAGCCATGTCATTACACCTGACAACCAAAAATTATTATTTTACTGCTCTCATACAATTTCCATTACTTAATATCATAGCACTATCTTCTATCGTCGAAGCTTTTAATTTAACCCACTCTCAACCTAAAGCCAACATGTATATACTCATAGCATATAAAGCAAACAACTGATAATACCAAGCTCCAAGCAGGCTAGTATATGATCAAATCCACCTCAAGCATATGTATTAGAGAGAGACAGATGATGTGTTAAAGCGAGATAATTGCAAAAGTAAATTTGGACTTCCATAAGAAATAACATGAGATTTTTGATGTCGAACTCTCATCGCTTAAGCAGAAAAGGATCACTTTTCGAAAAAGTTACTCTAGAAAGATTTCGTATTGCAACACTGGTCAATCCATTATACCAGATCACCAAAAATTAGGTTTTTACTTCACCCATACGACTTCCACTACTCATCTAAGTCAACATATCATACTATGTTAATATCATAGCAATATCTTCCTACAAAGGTGTGGCCACTTTCGGACTATGCTAAAAAGCTATTCTAGAAAGATTTCAAGGGGTAACATTGACCGTGCCATTACACCTGATCATAAAAACAATTGTTAATAAGGCTTTCTTTTACTGCACCCATACAACTACCACTGCTCATCCAAGATATTCCTCAAATCAACATATCATACTACCACATTCCGTTCTTAAACCCTTAAATCCTTCTCAATATTACGATAGAATTAGTCTTCGATTCAAAATTTTTTTAAGAATTTCAGTTATATTTAAGCTTTGGATCATGAAGCCGTGAGAATACTTTGCTCCAATCAAATAAAAACATATACATACATCGATTCAATCCCTCATACCAAAACCCCGAGAATACTTCCCAAGCCATGAAACAGAAATCTATTTGTGTTCATTGAGAGTCCGCTATCTAAAATGTTCTATATTGATACTTATAGAAAATTGCCAAACATTGAATTTATATATATATATGCTATAGAGCCTAACTTACTATCTATACAGGAAAATAGTCTTCTAGTAATTTACAGCTTGGTTACTTACCTTCCCAAAGGCTACACTTACTATATACCTTACTTATCAAAATAATAAAATAGTTTTGATTAAAATGTAACCTTACATATTACGCCCACTAACTCCCAGCTGAATGTGTGTCTATTTGCAGCCGGAGCCCGAATCTGTAGGCAGCTACATTCGATATCATCAGCCCAAGGTACGGCGCCATATACAATTATTACTCAAAAGGGAGTTCTTGATTGAGGAATCGTAGTCATTTGGTTAACAATTTATTTTGGTTCGGAAGATAAGAAAGTAGGCTTAGGATTATCAAAACACCACATTTCTGTACGAATAGAAGTTAGATCATTAAAGCGGCCCCACCCCGCCGCTAATGATCTCAGCCAACAAGTTATGTAGCCCCATTCAACAACAAGCCTGATAATTCCAGGCAACCATACTATACTCATAGTATACAAAGCAGACAAGCCTCAACTTGTTTACTTTTCTCGGCTGTGCGAGTTTGTTTGATATAAAATTACCAGTCATCCCATTACACTTGAAGACTAAAAATTTTCTAACAAGGCTGCAGCTATACAATTTTCATTACTCATCTAAGTCGCCACATCATCCTACATTAATATTATAGCTCACAAAGATTTTAATTTAACCAATTCTCAACTTAATGCTTACAAAAAAAAATAGCCTAGACTTGAATTATAAGTAATATGAATTACATCATAAAAGGTATGATCGCTAATATCCATAGCCCGTAGAGGATTTCTGATAAGACTTTTCAGTACACGCACACCCCTACAGCGAAAATTTTCTAGGCTTTAATTTCCATTCTTACCATCCCAAGCAGCCGTGATCTCATTTTAGATATCGAATATCATGATCACTTTTGTTTATAAAAGATACATACAGACAACAACTTACGCTATAGTTGTTGTTGATTTTTTATCTACAAAAGAAATTTTCAATTATAACTTCCACTACTCATCTAAGACAACTTATCAGTTGTTATTTTTTTCAGCTAAAGAAATCGGGAATCGTTCAATTTGTTTACTTTACTCGGCTCTGTGCGAATTTTGTTTACATTATTCGACTGCGATTTATTCGGCTGTACGAATTGTTTATGCAATGAATCAAATGAGAAGCATTGCACCTGAAGATCAAAAATTAGGCAATTTCTTATTTAAGCCAACATACCTACCTACGTTAATTGTTGTTGTTGCTAATTTAATATCATGGTACTGAATATCACCTGGTAGAAAACCTTTTGGTATGACGTAGTGTGTGTGTGTGTGTGTGTGTGTGTGTGTGTGTGTGTGTGTGTGTGTGTGTGTGTATGTGATGCATGGGTGTGTGTGTGTGTGTGTGTGTCCAGCCTCGTACAAGTGTCCCGATGTCTGTTCCCACAACTCTAAGCGTATATAGCAAGTTTAAAGAACATTCACACAACACCTCCATGGCCTCATGGTAGAACGCCTTGGAATTTACAAAACCAAGCGTTCTCGGTTCGATTCCAGCAAAAGCCAGCATTATTTTATTAAAAATCAGCTAAGACAAGAGCTTGAACAACTTATGGGAATCAGCCAACCAGATGACGTCATCCCCCTGGTCAGCCAGACGGTAGGAAGGAATTCCCTCATGCAGGCGTAGACTAAAACAGTTTTGAATTTTCAAATCAGCATGACAGAGCTTGATCAGCTGATGGGGATCGGCAACCAGATGACGTCATAACCTGGTCAGCCAGACGATAGGAAAGGAGTTCCCCAGGCATGCCCTGTGACGTATACCACTAGACGGAATCCCCCTCAGTGGCCCAGACCCCCGTCCAGAGCCACCAAAATAGTTGGTTTCTACCTTGCACTTTTTGTATGGAAAAAGTGATCCAGAACCGGCATAGCTATACTACTTTGGTCATCCTTCCTTTTGGAATGTCTGGTAATTTTTTTGGTCTGGAATGGAATGCAAATGCTTCTTGTGGGCAGTGTAACAATCTTTTTGCCAATGCCCTTATGGATGCCGAAGCTGGCTGGCACTCCATTGGTTTGTTTTGTGGTGTTACTGGCCTTGGTGCTCTTGGAGGTGTGTCTGGGAGCGGTGATATTCCCCTTATGGGTTCATTAGTTAACAATTCCCTTAAAGATTTTGTACAAATCTCCACGTAGTCAGTGTCCATTTTGTTGTATCTAGTTTAGTGGATAAACTATGAATTATTTTATTTTTAAAAACACCAAATCGTTGTACTTAGTTTAGTGGATAAACTATAAATGATTTTGTGTATATATTTTATTTAGAAACAATTGAATCGTTGTATCTGTTGGCAACCGTAGGCTGCTGCGATTTTTTTTTTTTTTTTAAATAATTTGATTTAACGTTGGTTTGTTTTCTTCAATAAGAGGAATTATTTTTGTGATTGGTCTTGTTAAAATATTTTTAGCTGTTTTTATGGTTACAGTACGCACCAGATTATCCTGTCCTCTGTGGGTATCCAAAACGCGACCTAATACCCATTGCCCAGGAGGAAGGTTATTATTTTTTTTAATAATTACTATGCTGTTTTTGGATAGGTTGTTATTTTCTTTGCGCCATTTACTTCTGGTTTGTAGCTCATTTAAGTAATTGGTTGACCAATTCTTCCAAAATGAGTTTGTTAATACTCGTAAGTATTGCCATCGTTTTGTCGAATGGTAAGGAATGTCCGGCAAGGCTGCTTCAATGGGCGTTAACAAATGTTTGCCCGTTAAAAAGTGCCCTGGAGTTAGATAATTATTGTCATTTGAATCGCTTGGAATTGCATATAGAGGTCTTGAATTTAAACATGCCTCTATTTGAATGAGTATTGTGGACATTTCTTCGTATGTGAGCCTAGCATTATGTATACTTTTGTATAGATGTCTTTTTGTAGCTTTTACTCCGGCTTCCCATAATCCTCCGAAATGTGGTGCGGATGGGGGATTGAAATGCCATGTAACACCGAAGTCTGTAAATTCCCTTGCAATGTCTGTTTCTACAGATTTAATGGCGTTGTTAAAGTCTGTTTGTAAAGCCTTGTTGGCTCCGATAAAATTTGTGCCTTGGTCTGAGTATATGTGTGAGCAATGACCTCTTCTGCCTATGAATCGGCGAAAGGCTGCTAAGAAAGCACATGTGGATAGTTCGATAACCAATTCTATATGGATTGCCTTTGTTGAGAGGCAAATGAATATGCAAATACATGCCTTCGTTATTCTTGCGGATTTTAGTCTGGTTGTTTTTAATTCAATAGGGCCGGTATAGTCAACTCCAGTATGGATAAATGGTAGTGACTGTGTAACACGAGCGGAAGGCAGTGAGCTCATTAGTTGGTTGGAGGTGGTCGCGTTATATCGTTTGCAGATAGTGCGGTTCTTAACTCGGTAGCGAATCGTGTTTCTAGCGTTTGTTATCCAAAATTTTGTTCGTAGCGTGCTCAGAACTAACTGCGTACCGCCGTGAAGAGTAGTCTTATGGATATTGTCAATCAGTATGTTTGAGATATGATGTTTATTAGGTAAAATGGTTGGATGTTTTTGACTGTAGGTTATATTTGATTGGGAAAGACGTCCACCTACTCGTAGAATTCCCTTGGTATCTAAAAACGGATGCAGTGATAAAATTGAACTTTTGTTGTGAATAGGTTTGTTTTCTTTTAATAAACGAATTTCCCTTTGGAATTCCACCAGTTGCGTTAATTTAATCACGGTGCATCTTCCAACATCGATTTCGGATACTGATAGATTGTGATCATAACATCGATTGTTCTTTGGTTTTTGACAGTTGTGAATGAACCTTAGACAATAGGCCATCACGTGGATGGTTCTAGTAAATGTGGGAAATTTATTTAATATGAATGACTCGTTGCTTCCACATGTGTTGGTATAAGTCTGGATTTTCCTTTCTTCTAGATCTGTGTTGAAGGAGTTGTTTTGCTTCGGCCAAGATTCCTTGGTCTGTTGCAACCATGATGGTCGATGCCACCACATTTCTAAACTGCATTATTGACTTGGAAGAACTCCTCGAGATGCTGCATCCGCTGGATTGGTTTTTGATGAGATATGACTCCATTTGGTATCTGGTAGCTTTGTATGAATTTCAGATACCCTATTGGCAATATAAGTCTTCCATTTCGATGGATGAGATTGTATCCAAGATAGAGTGATGGTGGAGTCTGTCCATGCAAATGTTGGTATATTTTGTAGATTAAGGTCGCTTTGTACTTGATGCAATAAATGTGCTAACAATACAGCACCACAGAGCTCCAATCGAGGTAATGAGACACATTTGGTTGGTGCTACTCTAGTTTTAGATGTAACTAATTGTGTATAAATTTGATTTTTATGTATCGTCTTTAGATAGATGACTGCCGCGTAAGCATGTGTAGATGCATCGCAAAAGCCATGTAATTCTGTAGTTTGAACCTCTGGATGGAAATTAGTCCATCTTGGAATTTTTATCTGGCGTAAATCCCCTAATTGTTCTTTAAACGTTTTCCATTCGGTTGATATTTTATTCGGAACGTCTGTATCCCACTCACACCCGGATAGTCATAATTGTTGTATGAGTATTTTGGCCTTGATAATGGCAGGTGCTAACCACCCTAATGGGTCGAATAACATGGATATTTCTGATATTATAATCCGTTTTGTGTATTCGTTTTTTGGGGATGGCAGATTAACGGAGAAACTAAAGTAATCTGTAGCTGGATGCCAATATATTCCAAGTGTCTTGATGCCTTCATTTTCTGATACATTTAAAACATTTTTTATTTCCCTGTCTGATTCAGGAATATGTTCTAATAAACTTGGGTGATTGGTTGCCCATTTGCGAAGATTGAAACCGCCCTTGCGAAATATATTTATATTTTTCCCTTCCTTAAGGGTGTGCGTACCAGAAAGTAGATCGTCTACGTAGAAGTCTTTCTTTATACATTTAGAGGCCAGTGGAAACTTATCCCCTTCATCTATTGCAAGTTGATGGATAGTTCTGATGGCAATATAGGGAGCAGGTGCAGTTCCGATTGTAACTGTAGTTAAAATGAAATCTTGAATCGGTTTATCTGGACTACTACGCCAAATTATTCTTTGAAAGTTTTGATGATTGTGGTCAACCTGTATCATACGATACATTTTCTCTATATCGGCTGATATTGCGTATTTATATTGTCGCCACCTTAGAAGTATTGTCCACAGGGTTGGTTGAATTGTCGGTCCGACTAAGAGCTGTTCGTTTAATGATTTACCGTTTGCATTTTTTGATGAAGCATTGAACACCACTCTCATTTTTGTGGTTGAGCTTTCTTTCATTACTGCATGATGTGGTAGATAGTAATAATCTATTTTGGTTTTATTATTTTGTTCTAATTTTATTTGTTGTGTTGGTACTATTTTCATATGACCAAGTGTTATATATTCTTCAATACAAGTTTTGTACATTTTGAAATATTGAGGGTTTTTTTGGAACCGTTGCTCTAATTAATAAAATTGTTTAAGTGCCATGTTTCTGGATTGTCCTAAATCTGGCAAGATTGAATTTATAAATGGTAATTTGACTTCATAACTTCCGTTATTTAGACGCACGTGATTATTCTTGAAGAAGTCTTCACCTTGTTTATATATTGGTGATAAAATGACTTGGTTAGGACGTTCTTTTGTTTCCCAGAATCTTTTTATTTGGGTTTGGAGTGCTGAATTGTCGTTCACAGATATTGTCAGATTTGATATTTTATATTTGGATGTTTCAGGAATCTTTCCTATTACGATCCATCCAAGATACGTATTTTGAATGATTGGGGTGTCAGAAGGTCCCTTAATAATTCCATCTGTTATTATCTGTGCATATATCTCTGCACCAAGTAACATATCTATGGGTCCAGGTCTGTAAAATTGTGGATCTGCTAACTGTACCTTTTGTATGTGTTTCCATTGTGTGATATCAATTGTAGTATGTGGCATGACACTTGATATTTTATTAATGACTAATGCTTCGATATTTAAAGAGAATTTTTTGTTTAATGCTTTTATTGTGAGAGATATGCATCTATGTGCTGAGGCTGTATGAGTATTTGATAGACCTGATATTTGTAGGTCTACAGGAGTTCCCTTCAGTTTGAGACGCTTACGTGCCGATTCAGTAATAAATGATACTTGAGATCCGGAGTCTATTAATACTCGTAATATGCCCATAATACCTTTGGAATTTTGTACTTCAATTAAAGCTGTAGAGAGTAAAGCCTTTTGAATATTTGTATTAAACAATGCCGTTGGCTGTGATGGTGACGTGTCATGTATTTCTGATGCTGTATCTTTATATTTATTCACTGGAGACTCTGTTTCTGTGTTTGATTGATGATGCAAAAGCGTATTGTGACGTTTCTGACATTCCCAACATCTTCTTTTATTAATACAGTTAATTAGAGTGTGGTTTGTTGTTAGGCAATTTTATGCATGCTTTATTTTCTTTGATATATTTTAGTCGATTATATACATTTAA
This sequence comes from Dioctria rufipes, assembly GCA_963924295.1. Taxonomy (NCBI): domain Eukaryota; kingdom Metazoa; phylum Arthropoda; class Insecta; order Diptera; family Asilidae; genus Dioctria; species Dioctria rufipes. Next base: position 80,256,089 of record OZ002742.1, on the reverse strand, counting down.
AGCCCTAAATTTTGGGCAATAGAACATTTGATGTAGTTCGTTGCATAGTTTACATGGTGGTTTTGTAATATTTATAGAATTGTTATATAAACCATATGTGGTTTTGTATGTAGGTTTTTGATGTAATTTGAATAGCTTATGAGTAGTGCCTTGATGGCTGTCTGAGCTCATAGCTTCGAGCGTTCTGAAACGCCTTTCTAAAAATTCGTTGAATTTTATGTATGTGGGAAAATCGCTCGTTGAGCTGATTTCTTATTCCCATAGATAATAGGTTTCGGATGATAGTTTTGATACTAATAAATGAATTAGTATAGTATCCCATTGTTGAATGGGTAATTGTAAAGTTTTGAGCTCATGAAGGCTCTCTTCTGTTTGTGTAAGAAGATTTTTTATAGCTATAGCAGATTCGTGTTTGATCTGTGGTTGATTTAGAAGGAGTTTTAATTGAGTTGATGCTAATACGCGTTTGTTGTCGTATCGCTTTGTAATTAACTCCCAAGCTCTTTCGTAGTTGGTTGTAGTTATATCGAATTGCCGAAGCATTCGTTCGGCTTCACCAGTGACGCTGGTTTTAAGATAATGTAATCTTTGTATATTTAATATTGATTGATCCTCATGTATGAGTGATTTGAATAGTTCGTAAAATGGTCTCCATGATTTATAGGTGCCGTCGAATTTTGGTATATCAATTCGAGGTAATTTTATGTCTGATGCATAAGTATGGTTTGCCTTTCTTTTTGCCGTAGGCGGGCATTGGTTGAGACCATCAGTTAGTAGACTACGAAACTGAATGTATGAGTCTTCGGTACCTTTCATTAGGTTTTGTGTGAAATATGAATCCTCTATTTTGTCGGTTTCTTCACATGTTGTTAGATGATTATCGGAGAACTCCTTCCAATAATCATCTATGATTTTTAATTTGATTTGGTAGTAGCCAAAGGTGGGTGTTTTTATATGCTGGTGGCTGGAGACAGCCGCTGGTAATTGTGCCTGAAGGGCATTTTGTCTTTTAATAAGCTTTCTGGTTGTCGTGTCCATTGTTCAATATAAAAAAATACTCTTCCAAACCGAATGACTTGCACATATATATCTATGGATATATATCCGGCTCGAAGGACCATGTACGAACCTCTTATTAGGTCGTCTTACAAAAATTATAAATTAATAAATCAAAATAAAGGTGCTAGGTAAGTGACAAGTCAGTGAGTTTTTTGAAATTATATTTTTTATTTATTTTGTAACAGTGGGTTGATACCAAAAACTTATACTAGTTTGAAAAACTTATATTTAACAATGATTCGGTTTTTTCCTTTTATTAAATAATTTACCGGTTTTTCTGCTGTATTTTTCTATCTGAAATGGTAGAAAAATGCAGTGATTAGATTTATTTGTGACTAAAAATGTTATAGTCTAGTGAGTCATACACCTTAAAGCGGTATATACAGCAACTATAAGATGGGTTATATGTTTTCGATGTATAACTCTTGAATTTAAGGAGATTTCAATTATTGTATAATTGGTTCTCAATAAATAGTTTACTAGCACCGTAATCAGTTTAAATCACTGAAGACAGTTCAAGATAACTGTAGCTAAGGTCTACTGTACTGTGTATAGTTCAACTCACCATATACAGTTTAGAGCACTATATATTGTTTGAACCACCATACACAGTTTTATAGTATTTGAATAATGCTTATCAGCCCTTACACTTAAATGCGGTGTACGACTGTTCAGCTATAAAGAATACTATAAATCTTAAAGCGATCTATAGTTTCTGTTATCCTTGGTAATTCCAATTGTATAGTTTAGAGCACTATACAATTGGTGGCATCAAGTAGTTTAAAGCACTACTTAGCAGATTGATAATTTAAAGCATTACCTGGTCTGCTCAGAAAGGACTGCCCTTGTTAGAGCGCCAATTCCCATGTATATAGGCAGTTCATTCGTTGCAAAGACTACTGAGGTAAAAGATTTTCTTACGTAAACTTGGAGACGTTTTTATTGATTTTACTTTCTTATGAAACCATACACCTCAGTTGCTCTGGCAACGATTTATTCGAAGTACGACTGTACATATATAATAGGTCTCTAATAATTTTGTTTTTTCTTGTAAACATCATGCATGTAGGTAGGTAGAGATATTGTTTAGAAATGTAGTGTATTGACGATGCTAAGGATTTTCTGTCATACTGAATTCTGCAATGGCTTCCGTGTTAGACTTGTCGGAGGTTTCTGATTCTTATTCTGCTTTAAAAAGTTTTTTCCGGTCGGCAAGTCTTACCTGAGGAAAGATGTTGCGTCTGTTGACAATTTCGATATTCGATAATTTGTCGAAAATTTCGAAACGGTAGTATGTTTTGTCATAAATCTACTGTCCAAATTTCGGTAAATTATCACTGTGCATTTTGGCAAACGAAGTTCCATCAGAAGATAAGAAATGTAAGTATTATTATTAAAATTGAAATTTCTAAAGAAACTAATATGAACAAAATACACACAAACAAAAATACATAACGAAATAATCTTGAATGTTGGCCCAAACTACAAAGATAGCGAATACTTCGTGAATGATGTTTACATAAATATGGAAACATCATTCTCAGACACTGTAATTGCGCTACAAGAACAGTTGGACTCGAGATTCCAAAACATAACAAATACTACAAATAACTCCACAGAGCATCACCACAATGTCTCTATCAGAGACCAGTCAAATTTTTTCCTATCTGACGCGAGGTCATTAATTCCCAACTTTAATGGAAATCCCAAAGATCTTCACAAATTCCTTTCAAGCTGTGATGATATGTATGCGACGGCAACGACGGCGAACGAAAAACACTCCCTCCTTAGCTTAATAAGGAGTAAATTATCCGCAGAGGCGTACGATATCTTCAGGTACAATCAAATCGAAGATTGGCCTACTCTAAAATCGATTTTAAAACAAACATTCGAAGAAAAAATTTCCAGATCCGCCCTACAATCGCAATTGAATAATTGCAAGCAGAAAATAGGGGAAAGCGTAATGGATTTTCTCCAAAGACTTAACACAAGTCTATCCAGATTAAATGAGGCAACCCACTCTTACACAACAGATAAGGTACTCCTAAAATCTATATTAAAATATAATGAGAGCCAGGCCGTAAGAGCAATAGAGGACGGATTATCCAATCAACAACTCCAAACTTTCGCCAAAGTGCAATCCTAAAAATCCTTTTCTGTATTAAAATCACACATCTTGGAGCATGCATCACGCTTAGAGCAGAAACAACTTGTTTCCCAAGCACAAAACAAGATACATCAAACTCCATTTGCGCAAGCAATAAAATCAAGTCTTCGCTGCTTCAAATACAATAGACTGGGACAAGCTGCATCAAGTTGCCCAGTCGTACAACGCACCACGCAAAATTTCAATGCAGTTCCAAAGCTAAACCCCCAATTACTATTAATAAAATTAAATATCCATCACAATCTCCTTCATGTCGATATTGTCATCGGATGGGACATACAATCGTGGAATGCAGGACAAGAACTGCGAATAATAATCGCTTTAACGACAACCCAGGAAATCAAAATAATTTCCAAAAGGTGAAAAATACTCCACCAATAAACACGGCTGACAGACAGCCTCAAAATAGGAACTGGGAATAGCCAGTATTCCGAGAAAGTCGAACTTCACCGCCGAAGTATAACAATGCGAACATCTCGGCTAGATCACCATCTCCGAACAAGAGGAGAAATAGAAAAAGTCCATCGGCATACAGGCAGGGAGACTGGATGCAGCGGGGGGTCGTTTTCGGCAACCCCTCGCACATACAAACGAAAGCACAAATTCACAGGAATCCCGAAAAAATATCGACACAGTCAGAACTAAAGTGATACGTATCCCCATCCAAGTAAATAATAATTCTTTAACAATTTCTTTCCCTGTCGATATCTGCTCTGCTCCAAAACTTAATTTTAATCGACACAGGAGCAGAGATCAGTTTAATAAAACTACATTCATTAAGGGCAGGGTAAGGTATTAAAAATTTTTTTATTGCTTTTTTTTTTATATTTTTAACTGAATGCATAATATCTCAAGAATATTGTGTCAAAATTTCAAGTCGATTGGAGCAAAATTGACGAAATTGTGAGTATTTTTATACCTGACGGATTTTTATACCTACCCGACCCGAGCGCGCTATTGTAACCTGGCAGATGGTTCGCTCTCTATACAATACCCTATCTTACCCTCCAGTTTTATTTCTAGAAATTTCAACACAAGTACAAACGTGCTTATACCTGTACTGTATATTTTGTCAGCGAAGAGTATAAAATTGAGTCTAGCAGTGAATGTTCTATCGAGCAGACGTACACGCGCGTTTTTATACCAGATTTTTTAGTGTTGGAAACTTTAAAGCGATTTCCCCACAACTCACGTTTTCAAAGTCGGTGCCCCTCATAACTGCAAAACTACTGCACCGATCCTTTTGAAATTTTGAACACTATTTCTGTACATAATTTACGAGGTAACGCTGGAGAGTTTTTTTCAAATTTGTTAATAATTTTTATTTTACAACAACAAATTAGACGATTTTTTCGCAAAAAATCGCGTTTTTCCCTTCAAAGTGTTCCAAAAAAGTGAAAAATTGAAATTTCGAAAAACCCTCCCAGCGTTACCTGGAGAAAACTATTATCTAACGAAAGAACTTTGATTTTTTGAGTTCATATGATCCAGCACCAAGTTATGAGGGGCACCGCAATTCTACTTTTTTTCGAGACACGTCCAAACAATTGCTGCCATTGCCGTATTTTTAAATATTTCTTCGTGAAAATTTTATACAATATTCTTCGAATGTCATACTTTAATGTACCATTAATTTTAATAATAAGATTTTAACTGTGTGGTCACAAAAAATTCACAAAAACGTGCCTTTTTTTGTACGAATTAACCTTACCCTGCCCTTAAGGCCAGACAGTATCTGCTACAGAGATGCTGTCTGCAATATAAATACTTTGTTTACAGAGTCCACTTCTACGGAAGGGCTCATCTTTGCTAAATTGAATTTAGAATTTTCAAATAATAATTACTCCATCTTAGAACACCCATTTCAAATAGTGGGAAATAACTCCATCCTCTCATACGATGGCCTGGTTGGTCATGATTTTTTATCTCGATACAATGCGAGTATCGACTATAAAAATAAATTCATTTCTCTGGAAGTTAATGAATCTGATTCATCTTATCCATACGAAGAATATTATTCCAATTATCTATACGTTTATTTGAAAAGCGAAGACCCAGAAAAGAGGTCTCAAACAAAAAGCCTACATATACGGAGATAACATTCTCCGATATTAATACTAATAAAAATCTCTCTCCATCTATAGCCAGAAAAAAGGATGAATTAAATAATAATATATCTCCATCAAATGCTTCACAAGAAGTGAATCCTAAAGTTTTTTTAAATGAAAAACTGCCTCCATCAGTAGTTCTAAGTAAAGTGGAACCAACATATAAAGAAAATCTATCTCCATCGAAAGCTTCACAAGAGATGAAGCACAAAGGTAAAAGTATATCTCCATCTACAGCCGCACAAAAGGCTGCATCTAGTAAAATTATATCTCCATCTACAGCCGCACAAAAGACCAAATATTATAAAATTCTATCTCCTTCATCAACAAATTCAGAAAAAGTGAATTCCAGAAATAAACCAGAAAAGAAGTCAAAGAATTTCAATAAAGTTTTATCTCCTTCAAATTCTATCGAGTCGGAATCATCGAATAACTCCTTCCGAATTCCACAAAAGTTGGAATCAAAGCTCCTTCCTTTTATAAATCCGAAATAATCGGATAAATTAAATAAAATTAAAATTCCGGCTCGATCAGAGTACATCATTGAAATTCCAACTCCTTCTATTCAAAATCAATCGGTCTGTTTCAAGAAGGAAATAAGGCCAGGTTTATTTCTTGGAAATTCGATAGTCGAACCAGTCAACGGTATGGCAAAAGTCCTAATCCTCAACACAAATGAGGAGGACGCCTATCTGGCACCTTACGCGGTGAACCCAGTTTACCAAGCCTTGGACGATTTTGTGGTCATCTCCACAGACTCTGGCAGAGATCCAATTAAGGGCAGAATAATTAAACTGCAAAACCTTATAAAATTGGATCACTGTAATTCAGAGGAATCTGAGAGTATTCGCAATATCTGTAGGGAATTCAACGATCTCTTCTTCATAGAAGGGGACTTCCTTTCATATACAGATGCTATTACCCACAAAATCGAGACACTCCAAGACAAACCGCCCATCTATACCAAGCCTTATAGCCTTCCTGAAGCAAGCCGAACTGAAATAAATAGAAAAATACAAGAAATGCTTGAGTCAGACATCATCAGACCTTCACATAGTCCCTGGAATTCTCCACTTCTTCTGGTTCCTAAAAAACCAGATGAGAATGGAAACAAAAAGTGGCGAGTAGTGGTAGACTTTCCAGTTGGGGAAGTCAAAATATTTTACCACACTCGACTTAGCCAGTGGATTCCACCAGTTAAAAATGGTCTCGAAGGACAGGGAGAAAACTGCCTTTAGCACACCCTATGGCCACTACGAATACAATCGTATGCCATTTGGTTTAAAAGGAATCCCTGCTACTTTTCAACGAGCCATGAACAATGTTCAATCTGGACTTCAAGGCATCTATTGCTTCGTATACATGGACGATATCGTAGTCCATGGATGCAACCTCAAAGATCACAATTCCAGACACACAGCAGTATTCAGCCGTCTCCGAAATTTTAATTTGAAACTTCAACCCGACAAGTGCCATTTCCTAAGGCAAGAAATTGTGTATTTAGGGCACATAATTACAGAAAATGGAGTCAAACCAGACCCAGCAAAAATCAAGTCAGTTCAGTCCTATCCCAGACCCAAGAAGGAGAAAGATATTAAAGCCTTCCTTGGTTTCGTCGGCTACTATCGCCGCTTCATTCCAAATTTTTCCAAAATTGCAAAACCATTTACAAATCTTTTGAAAAAAGATATCCCTTTCAAGTTGAACGCAATCTGCGACGAGGCATTTTGCGAATTACGAAATAATCTTATTACAGCACCAATTCTATCATATCCTGATTTTGACAAAGAATTTTTTGTCACCTCCGATGCCAGTGACTACGCCATCGGAGCTGTTCTTTCACAAGTTGATGATCACAGAGATCACCCAATCGCCTACGTGAGTCGAGTTCTCAATGCTGCAGAGACTCGTTACTCGACAATAGAAAAAAAGCTTTTAGATTTCAGCTTTTCGCAGTTGAGCAATTCAGACCATACGTTTATGGTAGACAGTTTACAATTATAACTGACCATAAACCATTAGTATGGCTCATGAATCTGAAAGACCACTCCTCAAGACTGATGAGATGGAGAATCCGTCTTGAGGAATATGACTACAGTATATTCCATAAATCAGGTAAGCTTAACACAAATGCAGTCGCTCTCAGTAGAGCTATTCCAGATAGTAGCAAACATTTTGCAGAACCCCCAACCTGCGTGAATGTTGTAACAAGGAATCAAGCTAGAGCTGAGGCGAATTTGAATACTCCCAACACGAGTGTCATTAATTAAAATTCATCTTCATCACAAGCGAACAATTACTCAGCCATAATAACTGAGAATAATTTTCCTCTTTTACTGACTAAAAATGCGAATCCTAAATTCTTCATATTGCCAATGCAAGATATAGAACTTGGAAGAGTGTTGGATTCGAAACTAAAATTTTCAGATAAATCCCCACTCTCAGACACTGAACTGAACTTCTTCAAAAGAAAAGACTCCATAATAATTATTTCCAAAACTAATTTACCTCGACCTCGAAAAGATTCTAACTGAGATCTGCTCATACACAGAAGCAAATCAGTTAAAACAAATAAATATCTCCTTCCCCATATTAGATCCACAGAATCTAATAATTATTAAAAACATTTTTACCAAGGTCTTCACTGCTAAACAAATAAACATTAAAGTCCATCAAGATTCTATAAAATATTTATCCGACATTAATGACATTGAACAAGTCTTAAAAGATTTTCACTCATTGCCAACGGGAGGCCATCAAGGTATTTCCCTTACTATTAAAAGAATCAAAAAGCAATTCTACTGGCCTGGCATGTCAGATGACGTGGTCAAATAAGTAAGGAAATGTAAACTTTGTCAGGTGAACAAAGTATCCAGAAACCCAAAAATTCCTATGAAAATCTCGAGCATTAGCTCCAAACCTTTCGAAATAGTGTACCTAGATGTAGTAGGACCTCTCCCAATTTCTCATTCTGGAAACAAATACATCCTCACATTACAAGACGACCTTTCAAAATATTTTGAGGCTATTTCCATAGTCGACACCGAGTCTAAGACATTAGTGGAAGCCTTCACGACAACAATAGTTTGTCGACATGGTATTCTAGAAAGTATTCTCACAGATCAAGGTTCTAACCTCATAAGTGGCATGTTCGCCGAGGTATCTAAATTACTAAGAATAAAACGACCTAAAACTACTCCATATCACCCTCAAACGAATGGTGCATTGGAGAGGAGCCACAGAACCTTAGCGGAATATCTCCGATCTTATGTAACAAAAGATCCACAAGACTGGGATACATGGATTCCTTATGCCATGTTTGTATACAATACAACCCCTCATTCGAGTACTAATTATACTCCTCGCGAACTCCTATACAGCTTCCCAGCCGAAATTCCAAACAATTTGAAATCTTCTCCAACCGTTTGCTATAATTACTACAATTATGCAAACGTGTTAAAAGCGCGTCTACAGCATAGCTTCAAAATAGCTACAGACATGGCCATGGCAAGAAAAATCCAAACTTCAATATGACAAAAATTCCGTCCAAAAAGCTTTTATGGTAGGCGATAAAGTCCTACTTAAGAGCAGAGTCCGAGAGAACAAATTCTCACCATTATGGTCAGGTCCGTATGAGATAATGGAGATTAATTCCCCCGAAAATTCCACCATAAAGGTCAACAACAAAAATAAAAGAGTCCACAACAATGACTTAAAACTTTTCTCAGAGTAATATCAACAACTTCATCATTCTCTTCATTCCAAGCGAATAATACAATATCATCTTCCAGGTTTCCAAAATGGTGCATATAGCATTCATTCTAATTTTCATCCCCTTAATCTACGGCTCAGGAATAGAGGTAAAGCATCTAAATGCTACTGCAGGCATTTACTTCGAAGAGATTGGCAGAGCCAACCTCTACACCAACGAATGTAAAATCGTCACCTATTACGACCTGGCGAATTTTAAATCAGAATTCAACAACATCCAGTTCATAGCCCAACAAATTACAGCGACCTGCCAGAAGCTGGACAAACACTCAGCCTTGAGCCACACTTGTAACGGTACGTTGTTACAAATAAATCTTATTATAGCAAACATAGAATATAAGAATATGTTACTAATAACGCAAAGTAGAAAACAAGGAGCTTTATTCAACACTATAGGCTCCATTTCCAAAGCTCTTTTCGGCACATTAGATGAAGATGATGCTAAGTTATACGACGAACAAATTCACAACCTCACTTTAAACCAAAACTCCCTCCTTTCCCTTATGAAAAGCCAAACCGCAATAATCGAAGCAATAAAACTAAGACCGCAATTGAAAAAGAATTCCTAAATCTGCATAAAAAGCTAATTTTTATACAAATATATAAATCATTAATGGAAAATAGAACACTGGAGAATAAAATATCCATTGAAATAGAATCATTAATTGATCTTTTAATTGATTCCAAGCATGGAAAATTTCACCATACACTAATATCACCTAATAAGATTGAAAAACTTTTACCAAAAATTAGGCAAGAGCTGTCGAATTCAATGATGCTTCCCATAAATGCTAGAGACAATATGCTATCGCAAATTTACAAATTAAGTACAATCTCTGTAAATATTTTCAATAACAAAATAATTATAGAACTCCGGATTCCACTTCCCTTTAAAGAACCTTACCAAATATATAAAGCAATGCCATTACCGACAATCCTTAACGGATCTTTCGTATATATTAACCCATCGAAGGAATACATATTAATAGACTACAATCGCGAGCACTATCTCGAACTAACAGTCCAAGATATCCATAATTGCGCAACGTTGGATCATATGCATTTCTATTGCAGGATATCATCACCGATCCTTAACGCGAATACAAAAACAAACCAATGCGAAGTAAATCTGATAAAAAAGGAACCAATTCCATCAAAATGTAAAATCCTAACATTAGAACAAGATTATTATTGGGAGCAATTATCGCAGCAGAAATTCATTCTGCACGGACATAACGTAAGAATGTCCACATTCAATTCCCATTTTAACCCAAAGACAAACATTCCAATATAATATGGAATATGACGTCTTCTCACATGGAAACGTTTATAGAAACAGATCCCTTAGAGATTATAACAAACACGGAGCTAAAGAGAGTGCTAGAATCCATCCATTCCCAAAAAGAGCAAGAATCAATCCCGCTCAATCCAATCAACAATCATCATATTCATCATTACGCACTGTCATATTTAACAGTGTCTTTAATCGTATCTATTATCTGCATATATCTATAAATGAGATAAAAATCAAGGGCGTGCAAAGCTAAAAATATTCCGCCGGAATCTAAACTGGAAGATGTGCCTAAACCCGCACCTAGAAAACTTAATTTCAAAATAACCCCAGCACCTAAAAGGAAAACGACTGAAAACGTTTAACCTACGGACGTTAACAAACAGCCACAGTCTCCCTATTCTAATTTCCTCCATCCTAATAATCCACATCCCCATTGAAAAAAAAAAACAAATTTAAAATATTCCTTATAATAAAGATTAATGTTTTCCTTTCTTGATAGAAATGATAATATAATATAAATAAGAAAGAGATATGTAAAATAAAAATTAATAATAGTTTTTTTTTACATAGTATAATAAATAAAATAAAATAAATAAATACAGTATAAAAAAATAAAACACAAATAGAGTAATAATTGTAATTATAAAAACTGTTAAAGCTATCTAGATAATATATATAATAGCACCATTTTTTCTTTTACATCAAATGTTATAAGGCAATTTGCACTATATGTATATTAAAGTTCTATTGCCCCTATAATTAACTCCACCATTTATAGCTATCAAATTAAACCTTGTATTACGATAGTTAAGGTAGAAATACGTAACTAAAATTATTACATACCTACATGTATTTTTCAATTTTAATAGTCGCTAATATTGTGTTTATGTAAGTATTATTAACTATATTACGCATATGTAATCTTAATAATCATTGAGACCGAAAGTTGAACTAATATTCATTGAGAAAGAAAGTTTCTTTCTGAAAAGAATAAAACTTTCTTTTCCCCAGGGGGGAGGGATGTTGTAACTCAGGTACCTATCGTCCCGAATCACAACCATATAGTCTATACATCAATATATTGTCCTATACAATATATTGATGTATTGAAAACTCGACCCTGAAAACGAAAAGTCATTCAAATTTAAATTTTCATTTAAATTTTTTAGTCGCATTAAAAAATTTCAAATGCATTTAAAAATGCATTTGTATGTCGCAACAAAATGCAATTTAGCATAAATTGCATTTCGTTATCAGTAATGCACTCCACTCACACGGTATACCTACCTACATGCCGTGTAATCGGATATAATTTTTCGTCGTGCAAATTGAATGCACATAAAATGATTCACATATTCTCACGTACGATCCTTCATCGTCGTGAGAAAGCAAAAAGAAAAAAGCTGTTTGCAAGATATCGTGGGTACCTAGGGGCAATTTGCCCAAACCTCGGGGAGTCGTTTTTTGAAATCCGCCAAGAGAAGTTTCGGGATAAAAATATTTGTTTCTAAATGTAATTCGTAACAAAAAGATTTTTGTGTCTAAAGTATTTTTACCAATAATTTAATAAAGCGACTCGAATCAAATCTTGATAAAAGTTCAAATCTATAATAAAAGGATTTGTGTATCTAAAAATTCATATTTGTATTAAAAAAAATTTTTGTGTCTAAATGACTCGATTGGAATCTGGATAAAAGTTCAAATCTATAATAAAAAGATCTGTGTGTCTAAAAATTCATATTTGTATTAAAAAAGATTTGTGTGTCTAAAGTATTTTTACCAATAATTTAATAAAGCGACTCGAATCGAATCTTGATAAAAGTTCAAATCTATAATAAAAGGATTTGTGTGTCTAAAAATTCATATTTGTATTAAAAAAGATTTTTGTGTCTAAAGTAATTAAATCAAGGGACTCGAAACGGATACTGATAAGAGTTCTAATTTATAATAAAAAGATATCGTGTCGAAAAATAAATATTCAACCGAAAAGAAAGAAGCTGTGCTTGAAGTTTTACTACAAACCTTTTCTCCGACTGCTTCTCTACCTATAACCGGGGAGCACGAGCGGGCAAGTGACAACACTAAGGTACCACAAGGAGTGGTTCCCGAGATATTTTCAAAGTATCCTGACCTTTTATCGATTCGGGGATTTCGTCCGTGATATGTTATAATTGGTTAAGTGTTTGTTCTTTTAAGGAAAGTCCATCTATTTTTTGGACAGGATTACTATTTTAACGTTTAAAAGGATCTTCTGAAGGTTTCCAGATATATCCTAAGGTGCCACAAGGAGTGGTTCCCGAGATATTTTCAAAATATCGTGACCTTTTCTCGATTCGGGAATTTCGTTTGTGATATGTTATAATTGGTTCCTAAGCTTTATAAGGTAATGCTGTTCTTCTGTGGTGTATTGATGTTGATTAGTCAGCCCAAGTCAGTTAACTAACAGTATTTAATGACAACATAAATCGACTTACTGCCGATCAGGAGAACACACTCCACGGCACTGTTCAAGGAGCTTGCTTTGATGTACCTTGCCACCTTCTGAACTCCCCTGCTCTGTTCTCTTTGCTCATCACTCTTTCCCCCTCTCCCACAACTGCTTCCTACTTCACCTCTAGATGTGTCTGGCTCTTCTGGACTCAGTCTCACCAGCTCCAATGCTTCTGGTATCCCCCATGGTTGGCCTGCTTCTCTATATCCTTCGCTTATACCGTCTTCCTTTTATATCTAGTAGTTATCCCCTGCCCCGATAGGACTATCTCCCTCTTATCTGAAGTCCACTTTGTTCACTCAGTGGTTATCCAGGACTGCCCACTGCCTCCTTACTCTTACCCTATCCTCTGTAGATACACAAGGACACTGTGTCTTGGCTAGTCTTGCTCCAACACTACTTACTTAATAGTACTATATCGCATTTCGTCCTGATCATATGATTCCTCCCCAGGTCTTCAGTTTAAATTTTCTCCCTATATTTGAAGAAGACTCCAGAAAACCTCTTACTTTAAAATCATTTAACGTTTTTTTTAAAATTGCCTTCAACTGAATCTCCAATAAAGCTAAGTGAGTAAATTGAATGAACACATGCACAAATATGGGTATATTTATATATTTTTTCTTTATAAATTCAATTATATATATTTACTGATATTTTTTCCCAAATCAGCTAAACTCAACTGGCCTCAAGCCTTTCTAATAAACAGGGTAATAAAAGATGAACCTTCAACCTCGTCAAAGATAATTTACATACTCGAAAATGTTGATCGTCAAGATGGTTTTGTATTTCTATTGCTTGTTGTTGAATAGAACATTTTAGTCAATTAAACTTTTTTGCAATAACGCGCATGTCTATTTCATATTATTTTTCAGCTAAGAAGAAATTGTACTCATTTCATTTTCCAGAAAGGTAAAATTTTCCTCTTCAAATTTCTTAGAACTTTTCTCCAACATGGGAATGAAATTCATTCGTTGCTTGAATTAATTCCATATTTTAATCCAAAATTGTTGGTACTTCGAACAGACCTTAGTTTAGCATTTAAACGAAAAAAAATGCGTGCAATTTTCTAACTACACTTCCACTTATCTGAATTTGTAAACGACAACTTTAAAAATTCTTTTCTGTAGTTACGACATTAGACAATTGGAGTGGACAACAGGCTGTGGGTGTATAAGTCAACGATCCATTAGTAGAGCAAAAAAAAATTTTATAAAGGGATATATAAAACAAGCGAGACAAGTAATGTGATTCGATGAAGTCGCCACATTGGAAATGAATCTGCGCGAACTGCAAAATGATTTTATATGACAAATCAGAGCAAGTAAAACGCTTCTTTCTAGGGTGCTTTATTCCAAGCTTTTTAAGTGCAAATATTTTAAATATTAACAATAAAGTATTTTTAGAATAAAATAGAATACAATAGAAAACATTTATTAAAGAACCTCAGCTTACGCTACGTTACAACGAGTATACAACAGATATTGATAATATGTCGAATTAATATAAGGCTTAGAAAAATAACAAAAATGCAACGAACGAACTCATTGCAGTAGAAAACTATCTAGATTGTAGTAGTAATAACGAGTGACAAAATAATAGGACTTAAATTAAGTTTAATGTAGTGCAAAATGCAAAGTACGAAAGAAAAAGAGAATATAATTAACTAAAATAAAACACAATAAAATAAGATGAATGAAACTAAAACATAGAACAAATTAGCAAAAGTATGATAAATAAAATAGAGTAACATGTAAGATTTAAAATAACACACTGACTAAATGCACATAACATAATGATCCAAATACAGATTAACAAAGTAAAGTCTAAATATAAAAAAAAAAATTGCATCAAAATGACTGGGATGATAGAAAATTTCAATATTTCGTCCTAATGTATATTAATTGTAATTCACTTTTCTTGATGTTTACTTTAATCCAATATAATGATTTCACTTTGGAAACATATGCCTCCATTGCTTCGTCGTTTATTACGTTTATTCCATGCCTCCCACTTTGCTTTTCCTTTGAATTCTTAAGAGACCGGGCTTATCTATATTGGAAGGTGCGTAAATACATCTATTATTCAGCATAAAATTGACTGAATACCTGTGTTACAATCTCCAACTGTAGCCTGTTTGTATAACCCATATAATTCTAGTAAATCATTATCTGATGGCGTACGTTTTAGATTTTTAACATCTTCAGCGGCTTTATCGAAATCCTACGGACATTATTAGTTATATAGTGTATTTACAATAACACGAAATTAATGTTTTAAGCTTTACTCACCACTTTTTGGGCCATTTTTGTGCGTTCGTATAGACTATAGAGGTAGGAGCTCCTGATGGTGTTATTGTAGGATTTATCCTTGTTGAATTTCTTTCTTGTTCCCTTGTATTAATGCCTGCAAGTGTTTGCACCAATTTCTTTTTGTGTTTATTCATACGAAATGTTGAACAGAACTTCTTGCTAGGATCATTATCACACTGAATACGCACACACTTTCTGCACGCTTTACAATATTTAGATATGCAATTGCCTGAACAGAATTCCTTTAAACAAATCACTCACCTAAATTTCCTAATTTTCCAAAAAAAATTCAGGTTATATTATCGGACTTACAGATATTTACATTCCTAATTACTATAAATATAAATTTAATAAATACCAAATAGCTCCAAACGCAATGCGGCAAACAAAATTGCAAATCCGTTTATTTTGAGTTTGTTTAAGTTGAAGAATGTTGATAATGTAAATGTGTTTGGCTCAGAGTAGCGTAGAGTGGAGTAATCATTGAAGCAAAAATCTTGTTTTAAAGTGAAATAAATTGAGTTTTTCGGCTTACAATTTTTCGGTTCTTGTTTTTGATGTGAAAGTGCCTTTAGTTCTTACTCGTAAGTAAGTAAGCTTGTAAGTGCTTTCGGCGTTCTCACTCTTGAAATTGTACTCTTTTTGCAGAACATTTAAAAATGTTTTAGAATATTTCGGTTGGTTTCCTAATTGGGGCGAATTCATTTTGGATCGATTTCAATATTTCTAAGACTTGTGATATCTAAAATATTATTAAAGGATAATAAGGGATCTTCCAGACTACCCATGATGTGCACCTTTTAGTCCGTTACCTTTTTTTTACATGGTAGGTTCCCCAGGGGGCCTATAAACCATGATTCTCCACCTAAAGGACAAAAAATGCTAAAAGGACTAAAAGTTTTAATTAATGTTAAGTATTTATTTCAATACATACCTTTTGCTTGTGTATTGCTGCTAATAGCGAATCCATTCCTCGCAACAGTAAGTGGATTTCGTGTTTTATGTTGTCTTCCTTAGTTGCTGCTTGCACTACTGTTTAAGGTGGCCACTCCTGACTAAACCCTACCTTTCCTAATTTCCCCGCAATAACTATTTCTTCGTCAGACTCATTGTTAAACCCTACTTTTTTTAAGCTCTCTAACTAATACTAACTTTTTCGGACGATTCCTGACTAAACCCGACTTTTCCCAATCCTATTTCCTAACATCTACCTCTTTACCCTGGCTAAAACCTACTTCATTATCTGTCCCTATAATATTGCTTAGGTAGAGCGGGCATTTTATTGCGAAGACACAGACCATCTAGCGGAGCAGCGACCACAATCTATTCTTGGGCATGTCACACATTCAATTTGGCCTTTCTCTGATTTTGACGCTGTGCAATACAAACATATTGGTTGAAGTGCATTAGACATCTCAAGAAACATTCGTTTCATAGTCTGACGCAAAAATCTTGTTTTAAAGTGGAATAAATTGAGTTTTTCGGCTTACAATTTTTCGGTTCTTGTTTTTGATGTGAAAGTGCTTTTAGTTCTTACTCGTAAGTAAGTAAGCTTGTAAGTGCTTTCGGCATTCTCACTGTTGAAATTGTACTTTTTTGCAGAACATTTAAAAATGTTTTAGAATATTTCGTATATTTCGGTTGGTTTCCTAATTGGGGCGAATTCATTTTGGATCTATTTCAATGTTTCTAAAGCTTCTGATATCTAAGATATTAAAATATTATTAAAGGATAATAAGGGATCTTCCAGACTACCCATGAGGTGTACCTTTTAGTCCGTTACCTTTTTTCTTACATGGTAGGTTCCCCAGGAGGCCTATACACCATGATTCTCCACCTAAAGGACAAAAAATGCTAAAAGGACTAAAAGTTTTAATTAATGCTAAGTATTTATTTCAATACATACCTTTTGCTTGTGTATTGCTGCTAATACCGACTCCATCCCTCGCAGCAGTCACTGGATTTAGTGTTTTCTGTTGTCTTCCTTAGCTGCTGCTTGCACTACTGTTTAAGGTGGCCACTCCTGACTAAACCCTACCTTTCCTAATTTCCCCGCAATAACTATTTCTTCGTCAGACTCATTGTTAAACCCTACTTTTTTTAAGCTCTCTAACTAATACTAACTTTTCGGACGATTCCTGACTGAACCCGTCTTTTCCCAATCCTATTTCCTAACATCTACCTCTTTACCCTGGCTAAAACCTACTTCATTATCTGTCCCTATAATATTGCTTAGGTAGAGCGGGCATTTTATTGCGAAGACACAGACCATCTAGCGGAGCAGCGACCACAATCTATTCTTGGGCATGTCACACATTCAATTTGGCCTTTCTCTGATTTTGACGCTGTGCAATACAAACATATTGGTTGAAGTGCATTAGACATCTCAAGAAACATTCGTTTCATAGTCTGACGCAAAAATCTTGTTTTAAAGTGGAATAAATTGAGTTTTTCGGCTTACAATTTTTCGGTTCTTGTTTTTGATGTGAAAGTGCTTTTAGTTCTTACTCGTAAGTAAGTAAGCTTGTGAGTGCTTTCGGCATTCTCACTCTTGAAATTGTACTTTTTTGCAGAACATTTAAAAATGTTTTAGAATATTTCGTATATTTCGGTTGGTTTCCTAATTGGGGCGAATTCATTTTGGATCTATTTCAATGTTTCTAAAACTTCTGATATCTAAGATATTAAAATATTATTAAAGGATAATAAGGGATCTTCCAGACTACCCATGAGGTGTACCTTTTAGTCCGTTCCCTTTTTTTTTACATGGTAGGTTCCCCAGGAGGCCTATAAACCATGATTCTCCACTTAAAGGACAACAAATGCTAAAAGGACTAAAAGTTTTAATTAATGTTAAGTACTTATTTCAATACATACCTTTTGCTTGTGTATTGCTGCTAATACCGACTCCATCCCTCGCAGCAGTCACTGGATTTAGTGTTTTCTGTTGTCTTCCTTAGCTGCTGCTTGCACTACTGTTTAAGGTGGCCACTCCTGACTAAACCCTACCTTTCCTAATTTCCCCGCAATAACTATTTCTTCGTCAGACTCATTGTTAAACCCTACTTTTTTTAAGCTCTCTATCTAATACTAACTTTTTCGCACGATTTCTGACTAAACCCGTCTTTTCCCAATCCTATTTCCTAACATCTACCTCTTTACCCTGGCTAAAACCTACTTCATTATCTGTCCCTATAATATTGCTTAGGTAGAGTGGGCATTTTATTGCGAAGACACAGACCATCTAGCGGAGCAGCGACCACAATCTATTCTTGGGCATGTCACACATTCAATTTGGCCTTTCTCTGATTTTGACGCTGTGCAATACAAACATATTGGTTGAAGTGCATTAGACATCTCAAGAAACATTCGTTTCATAGTCTGACGCAAAAATCTTGTTTTAAAGTGGAATAAATTGAGTTTTTCGGCTTACAATTTTTCGGTTCTTGTTTTTTATGTGAAAGTGCTTTTAGTTCTTACTCGTAAGTAAGTAAGCTTGTAAGTGCTTTCGGCATTCTCACTGTTGAAATTGTACTTTTTTGCAGAACATTTAAAAATGTTTTAGAATATTTCGTATATTTCGGTTGGTTTCCTAATTGGGGCGAATTCATTTTGGATCTATTTCAATGTTTCTAAAGCTTCTGATATCTAAGATATTAAAATATTATTAAAGGATAATAAGGGATCTTCCAGACTACCCATGAGGTGTACCTTTTAGTCCGTTACCTTTTTTCTTACATGGTAGGTTCCCCAGGAGGCCTATACACCATGATTCTCCACCTAAAGGACAAAAAATGCTAAAAGGACTAAAAGTTTTAATTAATGTTAAGTATTTATTTCAATACATACCTTTTGCTTGTGTATTGCTGCTAATACCGACTCCATCCCTCGCAGCAGTCACTGGATTTAGTGTTTTCTGTTGTCTTCCTTAGCTGCTGCTTGCACTACTGTTTAAGGTGGCCACTCCTGACTAAACCCTACCTTTCCTAATTTCCCCGCAATAACTATTTCTTCGTCAGACTCATTGTTAAACCCTACTTTTTTTAAGCTCTCTAACTAATACTAACTTTTCGGACGATTCCTGACTGAACCCGTCTTTTCCCAATCCTATTTCCTAACATCTACCTCTTTACCCTGGCTAAAACCTACTTCATTATCTGTCCCTATAATATTGCTTAGGTAGAGCGGGCATTTTATTGCGAAGACACAGACCATCTAGCGGAGCAGCGACCACAATCTATTCTTGGGCATGTCACACATTCAATTTGGCCTTTCTCTGATTTTGACGCTGTGCAATACAAACATATTGGTTGAAGTGCATTAGACATCTCAAGAAACATTCGTTTCATAGTCTGACGCAAAAATCTTGTTTTAAAGTGGAATAAATTGAGTTTTTCGGCTTACAATTTTTCGGTTCTTGTTTTTGATGTGAAAGTGCTTTTAGTTCTTACTCGTAAGTAAGTAAGCTTGTGAGTGGTTTCGGCATTCTCACTCTTGAAATTGTACTTTTTTGCAGAACATTTAAAAATGTTTTAGAATATTTCGTATATTTCGGTTGGTTTCCTAATTGGGGCGAATTCATTTTGGATCTATTTCAATGTTTCTAAAACTTCTGATATCTAAGATATTAAAATATTATTAAAGGATAATAAGGGATCTTCCAGACTACCCATGAGGTGTACCTTTTAGTCCGTTACCTTTTTTCTTATATGGTAGGTTCCCCAGGAGGCCTATACACCATGATTCTCCACCTAAAGGACAAAAAATGCTAAAAGGACTAAAAGTTTTAATTAATGTTAAGTATTTATTTCAATACATACCTTTTGCTTGTGTATTGCTGCTAATACCGACTCCATCCCTCGCAGCAGTCACTGGATTTAGTGTTTTCTGTTGTCTTCCTTAGCTGCTGCTTGCACTACTGTTTAAGGTGGCCACTCCTGACTAAACCCTACCTTTCCTAATTTCCCCGCAATAACTATTTCTTCGTCAGACTCATTGTTAAACCCTACTTTTTTTAAGCTCTCTAACTAATACTAACGTTTTCGGACGATTCCTGACTAAACCCGACTTTTCCCAATCCTATTTCCTAACATCTACCTCTTTACCCTGGCTAAAACCTACTTCATTATCTGTCCCTATAATATTGCTTAGGTAGAGCGGGCATTTTATTGCGAAGACACAGACCATCTAGCGGAGCAACGACCACAATCTATTCTTGGGCATGTCACACATTCAATTTGGCCTTTCTCTGATTTTGACGCTGTGCAATACAAACATATTGGTTGAAGTGCATTAGACATCTCAAGAAACATTCGTTTCATAGTCTGACGCAAAAATCTTGTTTTAAAGTGGAATAAATTGAGTTTTTCGGCTTACAATTTTTCGGTTCTTGTTTTTGATGTGAAAGTGCTTTTAGTTCTTACTCGTAAGTAAGTAAGCTTGTAAGTGCTTTCGGCATTCTCACTCTTGAAATTGTACTTTTTTTGCAGAACATTTAAAAATGTTTTAGAATATTTCGGTTGGTTTCCTAATTGAAGCAACTTCATTTTGGATCTATTTCAAGGTTTCTAAAACTTCTGATATCTAAGATATTAAAATATTATTAAACGATAAGAGTGGATCTTCCAGACTACTCATGAAGTGTACCTTTTAGTCCGTTACCTTTTTTTTAAATGGTAGGTTCCCCAGGGGGCCTATAAACCATGATTCTCCACCTAAAGGACAAAAAATGCTAAAAGGACTAAAAGTTTTAATTAATGTTAAGTATTTATTTCAATACATACCTTTTGCTTGTGTATTGCTGCTAATAGCGAATCCATTCCTCGCAACAGTAAGTGGATTTCGTGTTTTATGTTGTCTTCCTTAGTTGCTGCTTGCACTACTGTTTAAGGTGGCCACTCCTGACTAAACCCTACCTTTCCTAATTTCCCCGCAATAACTATTTCTTCGTCAGACTCATTGTTAAACCCTACTTTTTTTAAGCTCTCTAACTAATACTAACTTTTTCGGACGATTCCTGACTAAACCCGACTTTTCCCAATCCTATTTCCTAACATCTACCTCTTTACCCTGGCTAAAACCTACTTCATTATCTGTCCCTATAATATTGCTTAGGTAGAGCGGGCATTTTATTGCGAAGACACAGACCATCTAGCGGAGCAGCGACCACAATCTATTCTTGGGCATGTCACACATTCAATTTGGCCTTTCTCTGATTTTGACGCTGTGCAATACAAACATATTGGTTGAAGTGCATTAGACATCTCAAGAAACATTCGTTTCATAGTCTGACGCAAAAATCTTGTTTTAAAGTGGAATAAATTGAGTTTTTCGGCTTACAATTTTTCGGTTCTTGTTTTTGATGTGAAAGTGCTTTTAGTTCTTACTCGTAAGTAAGTAAGCTTGTAAGTGCTTTCGGCATTCTCACTGTTGAAATTGTACTTTTTTGCAGAACATTTAAAAATGTTTTAGAATATTTCGTATATTTCGGTTGGTTTCCTAATTGGGGCGAATTCATTTTGGATCTATTTCAATGTTTCTAAAGCTTCTGATATCTAAGATATTAAAATATTATTAAAGGATAATAAGGGATCTTCCAGACTACCCATGAGGTGTACCTTTTAGTCCGTTACCTTTTTTCTTACATGGTAGGTTCCCCAGGAGGCCTATACACCATGATTCTCCACCTAAAGGACAAAAAATGCTAAAAGGACTAAAAGTTTTAATTAATGCTAAGTATTTATTTCAATACATACCTTTTGCTTGTGTATTGCTGCTAATACCGACTCCATCCCTCGCAGCAGTCACTGGATTTAGTGTTTTCTGTTGTCTTCCTTAGCTGCTGCTTGCACTACTGTTTAAGGTGGCCACTCCTGACTAAACCCTACCTTTCCTAATTTCCCCGCAATAACTATTTCTTCGTCAGACTCATTGTTAAACCCTACTTTTTTTAAGCTCTCTAACTAATACTAACTTTTCGGACGATTCCTGACTGAACCCGTCTTTTCCCAATCCTATTTCCTAACATCTACCTCTTTACCCTGGCTAAAACCTACTTCATTATCTGTCCCTATAATATTGCTTAGGTAGAGCGGGCATTTTATTGCGAAGACACAGACCATCTAGCGGAGCAGCGACCACAATCTATTCTTGGGCATGTCACACATTCAATTTGGCCTTTCTCTGATTTTGACGCTGTGCAATACAAACATATTGGTTGAAGTGCATTAGACATCTCAAGAAACATTCGTTTCATAGTCTGACGCAAAAATCTTGTTTTAAAGTGGAATAAATTGAGTTTTTCGGCTTACAATTTTTCGGTTCTTGTTTTTGATGTGAAAGTGCTTTTAGTTCTTACTCGTAAGTAAGTAAGCTTGTGAGTGCTTTCGGCATTCTCACTCTTGAAATTGTACTTTTTTGCAGAACATTTAAAAATGTTTTAGAATATTTCGTATATTTCGGTTGGTTTCCTAATTGGGGCGAATTCATTTTGGATCTATTTCAATGTTTCTAAAACTTCTGATATCTAAGATATTAAAATATTATTAAAGGATAATAAGGGATCTTCCAGACTACCCATGAGGTGTACCTTTTAGTCCGTTACCTTTTTTCTTATATGGTAGGTTCCCCAGGAGGCCTATAAACCATGATTCTCCACCTAAAGGACAAAAAATGCTAAAAGGACTAAAAGTTTTAATTAATGTTAAGTATTTATTTCAATACATACATTTTGCTTGTGTATTGCTGCTAATACCGACTCCATCATTCGCAGCAGTCACTAGATTTAGAGTTTTCTGTTGTCTTCCTTAGCTGCTGCTTGCACTACTGTTTAAGGTGGCCACTCCTGACTAAACCCTACCTTTCCTAATTTCCCCGCAATAACTATTTCTTCGTCAGACTCATTGTTAAACTCAACTTTTTTTAAGCTCTCTAACTAATACTAACTTCTTCGGACGATTCCTGACTAAACCCGTCTTTTCCCAATCCTATTTCCTAACATCTACCTCTTTACCCTGGCTAAAACCTACTTCATTATCTGTCCCTATAATATTGCTTAGGTAGAGCGGGCATTTTATTGCGAAGACACAGACCATCTAGCGGAGCAGCGACCACAATCTATTCTTGGGCATGTCACACATTCAATTTGGCCTTTCTCTGATTTTGACGCTGTGCAATACAAACATATTGGTTGAAGTGCATTAGACATCTCAAGAAACATTCGTTTCATAGTCTGACGCAAAAATCTTGTTTTAAAGTGGAATAAATTGAGTTTTTCGGCTTACAATTTTTCGGTTCTTGTTTTTGATGTGAAAGTGCTTTTAGTTCTTACTCGTAAGTAAGTAAGCTTGTAAGTGCTTTCGGCATTCTCACTCTTGAAATTGTACTTTTTTTGCAGAACATTTAAAAATGTTTTAGAATATTTCGGTTGGTTTCCTAATTGAAGCAACTTCATTTTGGATCTATTTCAAGGTTTCTAAAACTTCTGATATCTAAGATATTAAAATATTATTAAACGATAAGAGTGGATCTTCCAGACTACTCATGAAGTGTACCTTTTAGTCCGTTACCTTTTTTTTAAATGGTAGGTTCCCCAGGGGGCCTATAAACCATGATTCTCCACCTAAAGGACAAAAAATGCTAAAAGGACTAAAAGTTTTAATTAATGTTAAGTATTTATTTCAATACATACCTTTTGCTTGTGTATTGCTGCTAATAGCGAATCCATTCCTCGCAACAGTAAGTGGATTTCGTGTTTTATGTTGTCTTCCTTAGTTGCTGCTTGCACTACTGTTTAAGGTGGCCACTCCTGACTAAACCCTACCTTTCCTAATTTCCCCGCAATAACTATTTCTTCGTCAGACTCATTGTTAAACCCTACTTTTTTTAAGCTCTCTAACTAATACTAACTTTTTCGGACGATTCCTGACTAAACCCGACTTTTCCCAATCCTATTTCCTAACATCTACCTCTTTACCCTGGCTAAAACCTACTTCATTATCTGTCCCTATAATATTGCTTAGGTAGAGCGGGCATTTTATTGCGAAGACACAGACCATCTAGCGGAGCAGCGACCACAATCTATTCTTGGGCATGTCACACATTCAATTTGGCCTTTCTCTGATTTTGACGCTGTGCAATACAAACATATTGGTTGAAGTGCATTAGACATCTCAAGAAACATTCGTTTCATAGTCTGACGCAAAAATCTTGTTTTAAAGTGGAATAAATTGAGTTTTTCGGCTTACAATTTTTCGGTTCTTGTTTTTGATGTGAAAGTGCTTTTAGTTCTTACTCGTAAGTAAGTAAGCTTGTAAGTGCTTTCGGCATTCTCACTCTTGAAATTGTACTTTTTTTGCAGAACATTTAAAATTGTTTTAGAATATTTCGTATATTTCGGTTGGTTTCCTAATTGAGGCGAATTCATTTTGGATCTATTTCAATGTTTCTAAAACTTCTGATATCTAAGATATTAAAATATTATTAAAGGATAATAAGGGATCTTCCAGACTACCCATGAGGTGTACCTTTTAGTCCGTTACCTTTTTTTTACATGGTAGGTTCCCCAGGAGGCCTATAAACCATGATTCTCCACCTAAAGGACAAAAAATGCTAAAAGGACTAAAAGTTTTAATTAATGTTAAGTATTTATTTCAATACATACATTTTGCTTGTGTATTGCTGCTAATACCGACTCCATCATTCGCAGCAGTCACTAGATTTAGAGTTTTCTGTTGTCTTCCTTAGCTGCTGCTTGCACTACTGTTTAAGGTGGCCACTCCTGACTAAACCCTACCTTTCCTAATTTCCCCGCAATAACTATTTCTTCGTCAGACTCATTGTTAAACTCAACTTTTTTTAAGCTCTCTAACTAATACTAACTTCTTCGGACGATTCCTGACTAAACCCGTCTTTTCCCAATCCTATTTCCTAACATCTACCTCTTTACCCTGGCTAAAACCTACTTCGTTATCTGTCCCTATAATATTGCCTAGGTAGAGCGCGCACAATTAACATTTGAATTGCGAAGACACAGACCATCTAGCGGAGCAGCGACCACAAACTATCCTTCGGCATGTCACACATTCAATTTGTCTGATTTTGCCGCTGTGCAATACAAACATATTGGTTGAGGTGCATTAGACATCTGAAGAGACATTCGTTTTATAGTCTGACGGAAGGCATTGGGATCTCCTAAGTCACATAACGATTTATTCCTCAAAAAGGCCTCGGCATACATGACTATCAGTACGCCGCAATTGAAACTATCAGTTTGCTCTTGAAAGCTTGTTGGAGCGTATTGGACCGTCTTTCCAGCGAAAGATTTGAAAATATGCACGTATTGGTTAATGGCTTCGCTATTGTTACCAATAGGATTTAGCCAATAAAAATTTCCATTGGAGAAATCTGCCATGGCCAGGACAAAATGATTCCCAGAAAGACATTAACCATAGGCCCTTTTGATCGATGTTTTGAAATTTTGGATGCGCGCCTTTAGAAATGGCATTGGCAGCATTAACCGACACCACCGAAATGCTGTTCTTTTTTTCATATCGCGCGATAAGAATCAGCAAAAATGAGAATTTGTGGCAATAATTTCGCACGTGCATGGCAGAGTGCTCACGTATGATTCATAGCAACATACGATGCTACTTTGTAACCAATATTTAGAGATGCAATTGCCTGAACAGAATTCCTTTAAACAAATCACTCACCTAAATTTCCTAATTTTCCAAAAAAAAATTCAGGTTACATTATCGGACTTTCAGATATTTACATTCCTAATTATTATATATATAAACTTATTAAATACCAAATAGATCCATCGCAATGCGACAAACAAAATTGCAAATCCGTTTATTTTGAGTTTGTTTAAGTTGAAGAATGTTGACAATGTGAATGTGTTTGGCTCAGAGTAGCGTAGAGTGGAGTAATCATTGAAACAAAATTCTTGTTTTAAAGTGAAATAAATTGACTTTTTCGGCTTACAATTTTTCGGTTCTTGTTTTTGATGTGAAAGTGCTTTTAGTTCTTACTCGTAAGTAAGTAAGCTTGTAAGTGCTTTCGGCATTCTCAATCTTGAAATTGTACTTTTTTGCAGAACATTTAAAAATGTTTTAGAATATTTCGTATATTTCGGTTGGTTTCCTAATTGAGGCGAATTCATTTTGGATCTATTTCAAGGTTTCTAAGACTTCTGATATCTAAGATATTAAAATATTATTAAAGGATAAGAAAGGATCTTCCAGACTACTCATGAGGTGTACCTTTTAGTCCGTTACCTTTTTTTTAAATGGTAGGTTCCCCAGGGGGCCTATAAACCATGATTCTCCACCTAAAGGACAAAAAATGCTAAAAGGACTAAAAGTTTTAATTAATGTTAAGTATTTATTTCAATACATACCTTTTGCTTGTGTATTGCTGCTAATATCGACTCCATCCCTAACAACAGTCACTGGATTACGTGCTTTATGTTGCCTTCCTTAGTTGCTGCTTGCACTACCGTTTAAGGTGACCGCTCCTGACTAAACCCTACCTTTCCTAATTTCCACGCAATAACTATTTCTTCGTCAGACTCATTGTTAAACCCTACTTTTTTTAAGCTCGCTAACTAATACTAACTTCTTCGGACAATTCCTGACTAAACCCGTGTTTTCCCAATCCTATTTCCTAACATCTACCTCTTTACCCTGGCTCAAACCTACTTCATTATCTGTCCCTATAATATTGCTTAGGTAGAACGGGCATTTGAATTGCGAAGACACAGACCATCTAGCGGAGCAGCGACCACAATCTATTCTTGGGCATGTCACACATTCAATTTGGCCTTTCTCTGATTTTGACGCTGTGCTATACAAACATATTGGTTGAAGTGCATTAGACATCTCAAGAAACATTCGTTTCATAGTCTGACGGAAGGCATTGGGATCTCCTAAGTCACATAACGATTTATTCCTCAAAAAGGCCTCCGCATACATGACTGCTAGTACGCCGCAGTTTTGGACTATCAGTTTGCTCTTGAAAGCTTATTGGAGCGTATTGGAACGTCTTTCCAGCAAAAGAGTTGAAAATATGAACGTATTGGTTAATTGCTTCGCTATTGTTACCAATAGGATTTAGCCAATAAAAATTTCCATTGGAGAAATCTGCCATGGCCAAGACAAAATGATTCCCAGAAAGGCATTAACCATAGGCCCTTTTGATCGATGTCTTGAGCTTTTGGATGCGCGCCTTTAGAAATGGCATTGGCAGCATTAACCGACACCACCGAAATGCTGTTCTTTTTTCATATCGCGCGATAAGAATCAGCAAAAATGAGTCTATTAAGTGGTCGGAAAGCCAACCGTATGTGTCACGAAGGTCCAGAATACGTAAATCCTGGAACTCTAAATTTGTGGCAATAATGTCGCACGTGCCTGGCAGAGTGCTCACGTATGATTCATAGCAACCTACGATGCTACTTTGTAACCTACAACTAGGTTTTTCTCTAGTAAAATGATATGAATCGTCGGTCACTGTACCATTACTCTGTAGCAATGTACAGGTTCCCTTTTGCTCCAACACTCTGACTTGCTTCTTACCTACTCTTTGCGGATTCCTAACTCTTTTTCTATCCCTATTTTTAAACCCGAACCAATTTTCCGAGACATCGTGCTCGTTTTCGGGAATTTCAATCATGACCTCATGTTTCCTATATTCCTATGCTTTCCCTGCTGGTTTTGCACTTTCTCTTTGTGCATCATCTTAACAGAGCAGTGCCTTTCTTGCGGATTAAGGCCTGCTTAACTGTTGCTGCTAATACGAAGCCCTGGTATAATCGTACGAACCTAGAGGGCCTAATACATCTACTAAAATTCAGCTCGTCTTATTTAACTAGTCTAAAAAAGCTTTCTACAGGACCGTTACTAACGGTTTTTTTCCCCGAGCAACAAACCCTATTTCCTAACATATTGGTCCAAAAGCACATTGCCGCAATGTGCTTTTTTAGTAGATGTGTGCAAGCTCGCAAGTCAAAGTAATTATTGATGTTCGCGTACTCGTTGCCCATGCCCGACAGTGAAGACTTTACATCCTCATACAAGTTATTAAAGTGAATATAAAATTCACTCCTTTTAAACTGCGGGCCCGACGGGTGCCGTTCTTGTTTAACGTGATCCTCTTGATCAAGTAAAGAATCAGTGCAAAACGTTTTTCTTTTTCAAAGGTTATATTAATATCGCTAGCGTTATCCTGAATCTGTTCGGAGACGATGAGTGTTACTGCTCCTTTCATCGCCTCCACTGTTTTTTCTAAATTTTTTTCAAAATTTGCTGCACTGTCATTGCTTATAAGCTGCTTGTTTAAGGCAAGCAGCTTTCTCTCCACATCTATTACTTCTCTTGTTTGTGTTCGGCTCTCTAAGAGCCACCCCAAGCAGGTAAACCATTTTTCGGGTTCCGCCATGGTTTCTATTCTCATCGCGGCTTTCAAGCTGTTGCTGTACAGCTCTTGTGCTCCTGGCTCTCTCTTTGCGGCATCATCTACTACTATTTTGGTGGAATGAGAATGGCAGAACTGTATGCACGTCATATCAAAGCCCTCACCACGAGTAATGCTGTCATAGTCAATGGTCCCTGAAATACAATCGAGGCCTCTAGCTATGCATATCACGGACGCGTTACTAACGTCTACTACCATTCCTTTACACATTCGCTTGGTGGATCCAAACGAGCGCCGGTAAAAGTTCTGCACATTCTCCAAAAATTGCGACATTGCAATGGCCGTATGATCCGTGCTAATCATTGCAGCAACGGGAAGAATCACTTGGCTTTCCGGTATGTTCTAAGTTCCGTTTTCCCTATATTCCTTTTGGAGTGGCAACCATTTGTCCGATGGCGTTAAATTGTAGTGTCTCAATTTTCTTCTCTCGTATCATTTCGAATGACTATTTTGAAAAGAGATAGACTTGGAAGGGAGCCACTACCCGAACTATCTGCCCGTTTTGATAATCCAGCATTATGTAGTATAAATCCACAAAAGGGTCTTTATGCCTATCGAACGAGGAAGACACTTCACTTTTTGCCCGACGACCCACATCACTAGAAAATATGACTGGTTTTACGGCCTTTGCAATAGCGAGCGGAAGTTGTTGTTTTTTTGTAAGACTTTAGAACCTTGTAGCAGCTTTGTGAAGCCAGCAACCGCTGTGTGAATCTCCTGTCAGACCACGAAGCTGCAGTGCTATGTCGAAGTTGTTTCCATGCGTAACATGTTTCTCATTAGCAAAAACTTTGACATCGAGACCCCTGATCGCTTCCACACCCCAAAAGGAATACTTACGACAGCAAGGGTGCGCACAGTACCCACAGCTGTATATATTTCGGAAATACGTACCTTTCTGTACTTTGATGGATGGGAAATATATAGTGCACACGTTATTCAAAGCACTGTATTTGCATCTAAAAGTTGCGCAGAGCATACGTTTATAGTCACCTTTTTTCGCCAACGGCAGCTCGAGAATATTAAGCATATATTTAGTTTCTATGACAAACTACCTAGTTCATGATTTGCTGGATGTGCTTTTCGAACATCACAGAAAACCATTTCGTTACCCTCCATTACGTATGCTTTCTCCTCGCTGTCTATTTTAAGGTTGACCATCGCGATGTTGCCATCACAGACTGGTTCATCTGACTTCGTATAGCTGGGTTTGAGACCAGCAAGCTCGTCAATACTTATATGTAATTCTATACAATCGAGCAAGTGGTGACTGCTGCGTGATTGTACAAAACCTATATCTGGACTAGCAGCAGTTTCTCTTTCTGTCACAACTTCGATAAAAGTAATTCCGTTATCTAAACCTAGGCCAGCAGCAGTTTCCCTTTCTGCTACACCTACATTAGCAGCAGTTTCCGTTTCTACTACACCTACCTAGCAGCAGTTACCCTTTCTGCCACAACTCCGCTAACAGCAGTTACACTTTCTGCTACCACTTCGCTAACAGTAACTCTACCTTCTACACCTAGGCTAGCAGCGGTTTTTTCTACCGTCTTATCTACGCTAGTATTAGCAGTAATTTTCGTACGTGCATCTGCACCTATGTTAGCATCAGTTTCCCTAACAAAAATTTCCTCTCTAATATTTACGTCTATAATACTATTCACGCCTAATTCTGCTATTTGCTATTTTACCAGCAACTTGCAGTCGCTTGCAAATTGAGTATAAGCGCATGCGTTGCGAATTGGTGCTAGCAATGTTTAATTTTTCACAAAGTCTAACATAAACCCCCGAAGTAATATCCCGCGGAAGGACCACACACCCTAAATCCTGAAGTGCAAGCAGCAACCTGCCTTCGCTTTTCCTCCTTTCCTGTATGTAAAAAAAAATTTGTTTAGACTGTAAAACACGACCGCAGACAACAAAACAAATACCGAACAAAATTACAATAAAATCACCCAACATTATTAATGTGATTCACCAAGAAATTTTGTGAAGAAATGTTGACATAGCAGTAAAAATTCTGAGAGCGAAATATTACAATCCCAGCAATATTTAAGCTAGAGCAATTTGTATAATAATCAATACTAATTTTTGTATTACAGAATTTTTGTATAAATAACCTGTGCATAGCTCACTAAAATTTTACATCTATACGGCTGACTTCCCTCCCCCGGCCAACCCTTTAAAAATCAATACAATCGCAGACGACATTCACAGCAAGTATTTCACATAGAAGACGAGAGGTTAACAACAAATAATTTCTATGTACAAAATATAAACACAATAGACAATACCCCCGTCTACATAAAAAAATGCAGACTACCACACTCGCAAATCGACGAAATAACCAAAGAAGTCGATAAGCTAATACGAAATGATATAGTTTAAACTTCTTTGAGCCCATACAAGTCACCACTCCTGATAGTACCAAAAAAATCAGGTGAAGAAAACAAATGGAGGCTAGTTGTAGATTTCAGGCAACTGAACAAAAAAGTGATCAACGACAAATATCCACTAACAAGGTTACAAGACATCCTAGACAGACTAGGACGAGGAATTAATTGGTTTGGATGATGGTGCATTCATATATGTCGATGCCATCATAATACATGGATGCAGCCTCAAGAGTCATAACCAGAACCTAAAGGGTTTTCCAATAAGAGGTGTTATTTTGATATTCAAAGAAAAATGATCGGATCTTTATTTCATTATAAAGAGGAAGGTATGCTGTTAATAAAGGAAAATAACATCAGCCAAATGACCACCACGACCACGCCTAAAGGACCATATCCTTTTCATGAAATTTTCCATAACCAAATCGCAAAGTGGCCGCCCTATGTCCTCGATAGCCTCACGAACTCCATCTTTGAGGTATTGAAGCGACGCTGGGCTGTTGGCGTAGACCTTCTCTTTCACGTGGCCCCAAAGGAAGAAGTCGCAAGGTGTTAAGTCACAAGATCTCGGTGGCCAATTGTGATCACCTCTTCGAGAGATAACACGGTCCGGAAACTTTTCCCATAAAAGATCAATGGTTTCGTTGCTTGTATGGCACGTAGCGCCGTCTTGTTGAAAGTAAACGTTGTCCAGATCAATACCATCCAATTCCGGCCATAAAACATCATTAATCATCTGTCGATAGCGCAATTCATTCACCGTAACTGTTGCTCCAGCCTCATTTTCGAAAAAGTAAGGTCCAATGACCCCGCGGGACCATAAACCACACCAAACAGTCACACGTTGAGGGTAGAGAGGCTTTTCAACAATAACTCTTGGGTTTTCCGAGCCCCAGATGCGACAATTTTGCTTGTTGACGAAGCCATCGAGGTGGAAATGGGCCTCATCACTCATGATGAGTTTTCGATGGAATTCCGGATCATTTTCATGCATTTCAAGGACCCAATCAGCAAAGACTCGACGTTGTTGATGATCGACCGGCTTGAGTTCTTGTGTTAATTGAACCTTATAAGCCTTAAGACCCAAATCTTTATGCAAAATACGGTGTAATGACGTTTGTGGAATGCCTAATTCCAAATAACGACGAGGAATGGACAAACCTGGGTTTTCTACAACACTTTCGGCTACAGCAGCAATATTCTCGGCTGTTCTTGAGCGACGTGCACGGGTTTTATTTTTCACATCACTAACTTGTCCCCCGACAGCTCGAATTTTTCTACCAATTTCTGTATTGCGGTCCGAGAAGGTGCTTCACGACGATCCAAAAATGTTCGCGTTTTACGCGCACAGTACCCACAGCTGTATATATTTCGGAAATACGTACCTTTCTGTACTTTGATGGATGGGAAATATATAGTGCACACGTTATTCAAAGCACTGTATTTGCATCTAAAAGTTGCGCAGAGCATACGTTTATAGTCACCTTTTTTCGCCAACGGCAGCTCGAGAATATTAAGCATATATTTAGTTTCTATGACAAACTACCTAGTTCATGATTTGCTGGATGTGCTTTTCGAACATCACAGAAAACCATTTCGTTACCCTCCATTACGTATGCTTTCTCCTCGCTGTCTATTTTAAGGTTGACCATCGCGATGTTGCCATCACAGACTGGTTCATCTGACTTCGTATAGCTGGGTTTGAGACCAGCAAGCTCGTCAATACTTATATGTAATTCTATACAATCGAGCAAGTGGTGACTGCTGCGTGATTGTACAAAACCTATATCTGGACTAGCAGCAGTTTCTCTTTCTGTCACAACTTCGATAAAAGTAATTCCGTTATCTAAACCTAGGCCAGCAGCAGTTTCCCTTTCTGCTACACCTACATTAGCAGCAGTTTCCGTTTCTACTACACCTACCTAGCAGCAGTTACCCTTTCTGCCACAACTCCGCTAACAGCAGTTACACTTTCTGCTACCACTTCGCTAACAGTAACTCTACCTTCTACACCTAGGCTAGCAGCGGTTTTTTCTACCGTCTTATCTACGCTAGTATTAGCAGTAATTTTCGTACGTGCATCTGCACCTATGTTAGCATCAGTTTCCCTAACAAAAATTTCCTCTCTAATATTTACGTCTATAATACTATTCACGCCTAATTCTGCTGCAATTGCTATTTTACCAGCAACTTGCAGTCGCTTGCAAATTGAGTATAAGCGCATGCGTTGCGAATTGGTGCTAGCAATGTTTAATTTTTCACAAAGTCTAACATAAACCCCCAAGTAATATCCCGCGGAAGGACCACACACCCTAAATCCTGAAGTGCAAGCAGCAACCTGCCTTCGCTTTTCCTCCTTTCCTGTATGTAAAAAAAAATTTGTTTAGACTGTAAAACACGACCGCAGACAACAAAACAAATACCGAACAAAATTACAATAAAATCACCCAACATTATTAATGTGATTCACCAAGAAATTTTGTGAAGAAATGTTGACATAGCAGTAAAAATTCTGAGAGCGAAATATTGCAATCCCAGCAATATTTAAGCTAGAGCAATTTGTATAATAATCAATACTAATTTTTGTATTACAGAATTTTTGTATAAATAACCTGTGCATAGCTCACTAAAATTTTACATCTATACGGCTGACTTCCCTCCCCCGGCCAACCCTTTAAAAATCAATACAATCGCAGACGACATTCACAGCAAGTATTTCACATAGAAGACGAGAGGTTAACAACAAATAATTTCTATGTACAAAATATAAACACAATAGACAATACCCCCGTCTACATAAAAAAATGCAGACTACCACACTCGCAAATCGACGAAATAAACAAAGAAGTCGATAAGCTAATACGAAATGATATAGTTTAAACTTCTTTGAGCCCATACAAGTCACCACTCCTGATAGTACCAAAAAAATCAGGTGAAGAAAACAAATGGAGGCTAGTTGTAGATTTCAGGCAACTGAACAAAAAAGTGATCAACGACAAATATCCACTAACAAGGTTACAAGACATCCTAGACAGACTAGGACGAGGAATTAATTGGTTTGGATGATGGTGCATTCATATATGTCGATGCCATCATAATACATGGATGCAGCCTCAAGAGTCATAACCAGAACCTAAAGGGTTTTCCAATAAGAGGTGTTATTTTGATATTCAAAGAAAAATGATCGGATCTTTATTTCATTATAAAGAGGAAGGTATGCTGTTAATAAAGGAAAATAACATCAGCCAAATGACCACCACGACCACGCCTAAAGGACCATATCCTTTTCATGAAATTTTCCATAACCAAATCGCAAAGTGGCCGCCCTATGTCCTCGATAGCCTCACGAACTCCATCTTTGAGGTATTGAAGCGACGCTGGGCTGTTGGCGTAGACCTTCTCTTTCACGTGGCCCCAAAGGAAGAAGTCGCAAGGTGTTAAGTCACAAGATCTCGGTGGCCAATTGTGATCACCTCTTCGAGAGATAACACGGTCCGGAAACTTTTCCCATAAAAGATCAATGGTTTCGTTGCTTGTATGGCACGTAGCGCCGTCTTGTTGAAAGTAAACGTTGTCCAGATCAATACCATCCAATTCCGGCCATAAAACATCATTAATCATCTGTCGATAGCGCAATTCATTCACCGTAACTGTTGCTCCAGCCTCATTTTCGAAAAAGTAAGGTCCAATGACCCCGCGGGACCATAAACCACACCAAACAGTCACACGTTGAGGGTAGAGAGGCTTTTCAACAATAACTCTTGGGTTTTCCGAGCCCCAGATGCGACAATTTTGCTTGTTGACGAAGCCATCGAGGTGGTAATGGGCCTCATCACTCATGATGAGTTTTCGATGGAATTCCGGATCATTTTCATGCATTTCAAGGACCCAATCAGCAAAGACTCGACGTTGTTGATGATCGACCGGCTTGAGTTCTTGTGTTAACTGAACTTTATAAGCCTTAAGACCCAAATCTTTATGCAAAATACGGTGTAATGACGTTTGTGGAATGCCTAATTCCAAATAACGACGAGGAATGGACAAACCTGGGGTTTCTACAATACTTTCGGCTACAGCAGCAATATTCTCGGCTGTTCTTGAGCGACGTGCACGGGTTTTATTTTTCACATCACTAACTTGTCCCCCGACAGCTCGAATTTTTCTACCAATTTCTGTATTGCGGTCCGAGAAGGTGCTTCACGACGATCCAAAAATGTTCGCGTTTTACGCGCACAGTACCCACAGCTGTATATATTTCGGAAATATGTACCTTTCTGTACTTTGATGGATGGGAAATATATAGTGCACACGTTATTCAAAGCACTGTATTTGCATCTAAAAGTTGCGCAGAGCATACGTTTATAGTCACCTTTTTTCGCCAACGGCAGCTCGAGAATATTAAGCATATATTTAGTTTCTATGACAAACTACCTAGTTCATGATTTGCTGGATGTGCTTTTCGAACATCACAGAAAACCATTTCGTTACCCTCCATTACGTATGCTTTCTCCTCGCTGTCTATTTTAAGGTTGACCATCGCGATGTTGCCATCACAGACTGGTTCATCTGACTTCGTATAGCTGGGTTTGAGACCAGCAAGCTCGTCAATACTTATATGTAATTCTATACAATCGAGCAAGTGGTGACTGCTGCGTGATTGTACAAAACCTATATCTGGACTAGCAGCAGTTTCTCTTTCTGTCACAACTTCGATAAAAGTAATTCCGTTATCTAAACCTAGGCCAGCAGCAGTTTCCCTTTCTGCTACACCTACATTAGCAGCAGTTTCCGTTTCTACTACACCTACCTAGCAGCAGTTACCCTTTCTGCCACAACTCCGCTAACAGCAGTTACACTTTCTGCTACCACTTCGCTAACAGTAACTCTACCTTCTACACCTAGGCTAGCAGCGGTTTTTTCTACCGTCTTATCTACGCTAGTATTAGCAGTAATTTTCGTACGTGCATCTGCACCTATGTTAGCATCAGTTTCCCTAACAAAAATTTCCTCTCTAATATTTACGTCTATAATACTATTCACGCCTAATTCTGCTGCAATTGCTATTTTACCAGCAACTTGCAGTCGCTTGCAAATTGAGTATAAGCGCATGCGTTGCGAATTGGTGCTAGCAATGTTTAATTTTTCACAAAGTCTAACATAAACCCCCGAAGTAATATCCCGCGGAAGGACCACACACCCTAAATCCTGAAGTGCAAGCAGCAACCTGCCTTCGCTTTTCCTCCTTTCCTGTATGTAAAAAAAAATTTGTTTAGACTGTAAAACACGACCGCAGACAACAAAACAAATACCGAACAAAATTACAATAAAATCACCCAACATTATTAATGTGATTCACCAAGAAATTTTGTGAAGAAATGTTGACATAGCAGTAAAAATTCTGAGAGCGAAATATTGCAATCCCAGCAATATTTAAGCTAGAGCAATTTGTATAATAATCAATACTAATTTTTGTATTACAGAATTTTTGTATAAATAACCTGTGCATAGCTCACTAAAATTTTACATCTATACGGCTGACTTCCCTCCCCCGGCCAACCCTTTAAAAATCAATACAATCGCAGACGACATTCACAGCAAGTATTTCACATAGAAGACGAGAGGTTAACAACAAATAATTTCTATGTACAAAATATAAACACAATAGACAATACCCCCGTCTACATAAAAAAATGCAGACTACCACACTCGCAAATCGACGAAATAACCAAAGAAGTCGATAAGCTAATACGAAATGATATAGTTTAAACTTCTTTGAGCCCATACAAGTCACCACTCCTGATAGTACCAAAAAAATCAGGTGAAGAAAACAAATGGAGGCTAGTTGTAGATTTCAGGCAACTGAACAAAAAAGTGATCAACGACAAATATCCACTAACAAGGTTACAAGACATCCTAGACAGACTAGGACGAGGAATTAATTGGTTTGGATGATGGTGCATTCATATATGTCGATGCCATCATAATACATGGATGCAGCCTCAAGAGTCATAACCAGAACCTAAAGGGTTTTCCAATAAGAGGTGTTATTTTGATATTCAAAGAAAAATGATCGGATCTTTATTTCATTATAAAGAGGAAGGTATGCTGTTAATAAAGGAAAATAACATCAGCCAAATGACCACCACGACCACGCCTAAAGGACCATATCCTTTTCATGAAATTTTCCATAACCAAATCGCAAAGTGGCCGCCCTATGTCCTCGATAGCCTCACGAACTCCATCTTTGAGGTATTGAAGCGACGCTGGGCTGTTGGCGTAGACCTTCTCTTTCACGTGGCCCCAAAGGAAGAAGTCGCAAGGTGTTAAGTCACAAGATCTCGGTGGCCAATTGTGATCACCTCTTCGAGAGATAACACGGTCCGGAAACTTTTCCCATAAAAGATCAATGGTTTCGTTGCTTGTATGGCACGTAGCGCCGTCTTGTTGAAAGTAAACGTTGTCCAGATCAATACCATCCAATTCCGGCCATAAAACATCATTAATCATCTGTCGATAGCGCAATTCATTCACCGTAACTGTTGCTCCAGCCTCATTTTCGAAAAAGTAAGGTCCAATGACCCCGCGGGACCATACACCACACCAAACAGTCACACGTTGAGGGTAGAGAGGCTTTTCAACAATAACTCTTGGGTTTTCCGAGCCCCAGATGCGACAATTTTGCTTGTTGACGAAGCCATCGAGGTGGAAATGGGCCTCATCACTCATGATGAGTTTTCGATGGAATTCCGGATCATTTTCATGCATTTCAAGGACCCAATCAGCAAAGACTCGACGTTGTTGATGATCGACCGGCTTGAGTTCTTGTGTTAACTGAACTTTATAAGCCTTAAGACCCAAATCTTTATGCAAAATACGGTGTAATGACGTTTGTGGAATGCCTAATTCCAAATAACGACGAGGAATGGACAAACCTGGGTTTTCTACAACACTTTCGGCTACAGCAGCAATATTCTCGGCTGTTCTTGAGCGACGTGCACGGGTTTTATTTTTCACATCACTAACTTGTCCCCCGACAGCTCGAATTTTTCTACCAATTTCTGTATTGCGGTCCGAGAAGGTGCTTCACGACGATCCAAAAATGTTCGCGTTTTACGAACCGTCTCTGCCACATTTGCTCCATTTTTATAGTGAATTTTAATAATTTCAATGCATTGTTAAATCGTGTGTCGTTCCATTTTTATTAATGGCGTAGTTTCTACTTGTCAAATATCAAAAAATGACAGCTCCAAAAGTGACATCTACCGAAATAGCGGGCTAATTAAAATAACACCTCTTATTAGAAAACCCTTTAGAAAGATTATTGAAAAGGCTTCAGCAGTATAACTCAATCCAAGCAAGTGCAACTTCTTAAAACCAGAAGTATTATATCTAGGTCATTTAATAACAAAGAATGGAGTCAAAATGGATTCCAGCAAGCATGAAGTAATAGAGTCGTACCCAATGCCAAAGAATATAGATGACGTGCGACTGTTCGTAGCCTTCTGCAACTATTACAGACGCTTCATACACATTTTGCAGAAATAGTACGACCATTAAATGCACTTCTAAAGAAAAATACACTGTTCCTTTGGACAGAAGATTACAGAAAATCTTTTGAAACACTAAAAGCTAAATTAATAACTTCACCAGTCCTGCAATATCCAGACTGTAGCAATCCATTCGTTCTGACAAGAGATCCTTCGAATTTTACGCTTGGAGCAGTGCTCTCACAAGGTGAAATAGGACAAGATTTGCCAATATACTATGCGAGTAACACACTAAATAAGCACGAACTAAATAAATCGATAATTGAAAAAGAATTGCTTGGTATACACTGGGGAATAAATTTTTTCAGACCCTATCTTAATGTTTTAAGAAAAAATCTGTTGTATTCCACTTCCCATGTCGTTCCATTCTTTCCTGCTAAGTTTTTCCTGATATCTTCACATACATACTTATTTTATTTTAGCTAATCTGCAATCCTGAACAGTCTCATTATAGAATCATTCTACTCATGACAGTTTTGACAAAGCTATTCACCAGGTAATGTATATTCGCGAAAAATTAATTCTCAGAATGAGTAGGAGAATGACAGATGTGGAAAAGAGATAAAAGAAAATTAGAGAAAAATTTATGTTTATGCACAAGCATATGATCAGCAAATTAGAACAGTTTTTTTTTTATAAGTGGAAAATTACAGTGTGGTAAAAACGGAAGTAAATTGCATCAAATAACAGGCACCTCGATATGTTATTTATATCCGAATTTAGTTTGCCATTAGTGTTTCAATAACATTTTTTAAGTGGTGTAAAGAGAAATTTACTAAGATAATTATTGCGTAATTAACGAATTTAATTTAATAATTAATTGGTGGTAGTTTTGTAGATTTAGGTTTCTTCACATAAAATTAAACAGAAGCAGTTACAGCATTTTAATTGCACATGCGAAGGAACAATTTGATTTAATTAATATTAAGTGCTAAATGAAATAAACGGCATTCCCATTATTTGCATAATTTATTGTCCTTTATATCTATAGTACTTAACACATTTATTCAGTTCTTGACGTAGTTTGTTTCTCCCATTAAATATCAAGTATTTTCGTCTTATAAATGCATGTGTTGTCTGATTTCTACCATGTGAGGTTTCAAGCTTCTTTGATAAGTAGATTTATTTCGTGGTGGCTGCGTGTCCCCAACGCGCACTATTCCATTTTCGTCGATGAAAGGCTTTAGGGATATTGTGCTGGTCTTCTTACTTAATTCCTGTTTTGAGACTAATTGATTTATTTCTGTGGAAAATTCAACTTTTTGTGTCATTTTCATAATTTGTTGCAGTACCATTTGTAGTTCTTTTATTATAAGCTCAGCGCTAATTTGCTTCGGTTTTTGTTTCCTGCACTTTACGGTAAACGTAGTATTGCAGTAAGCTAATACTCTGATAAGTTTCCTGAGTGTTGAAAACCGTGACAATATGTCTACGATTCTTAATTCTGGTGCTACGTTCTATCAGCGCTTTCTTCTCCAGGTTTTCAGTACTAATGGTATTTGTTTTGAGCCAGTTCTTTTCTGAATACTTGATACACGAAGGTCCTGCTCACTAAAGTGTTTTATCCTTATGCAACTGTGGATCAATTTCTCTTGAAGCTAAATAAGCTGGGTTATATGCTGATCTAACATGTCTCCAGTTCGTTGAACCTATATTTTGTTGAATTTATCCTACACGTGGTGCAGACCCCGCCAAGCGGGGCTCCCAACATTTGGGGGCCCCAAACTTCATACTAAAATTTTTACATCCAGCATTTTACCAGAGTAAAGTACATATATATGTACATATACATAATAAGAGTCATGAAAATTTCCCAGAAATATCTTTTCTTCTAGATTCTTTCATTTTTAGTTTTCATTACTCTTATTTTTAAAGATTATATACCATTCCCATTTCCAAAATTCTTAATTACGGAAAAACGCTGCCAAATATATAAAAAGAAAACCGCATGCTACTCGCTACACGCGGGAAAAGTCCTAAAAAAAGAATTCAGTTTAATGAATCCGATGAATTTGTAAACGCACGCAACCAAATAAGCCACTTTTTCTGAAAATATTTAGAATATTGTGGTCATTGCTCATTTGTTTGTGTCCATTTATAAGAATTCTTGGGAACTGCTTTCCTTACCGAACCTATAATGTGCGTTCTGTTTGGTGAGTAGAGGTTTAGGTAAAGAAGAGGAGAGAGTATTTGTATATACACACTGTGAAAAAGAACGCTCTAAGGAACCTCCTGAAAGGCTCCCCTGGAAGGTCGTAGCGCTCCTTCTCCCTACTTCAGTCCAATGCTTTTTAACATATGGTTGTCCGCAGAGGCAAGCGCTTGCGAAAAAGTTTTTTGATGGTGTCTTTTCCAAAGCTTTAATGACCTTTTTGTATAATCATCCCAGTACTTTTCTTTAACCTCATAACTTCTTAACTTCATATTAAATTATTCTCGATACTGTGCTGACACCCATTCAAAAGACAGGACAAGAGCTCTGAATGAGCATCCGCTGGCCAAAAACCATAAAAAAGTCAAAATTATTTTTAGCTTATTATTATTATTTTAGAATACGGATTTTTTTTATACGTATTATTGTCTTCTTCAATTTCAGAGGTCTTACAAAAAAAAAAAAAATTAAATGGATAAACTGGCGCGATAGGTTTCGCAAGGATTTCAATGCGATATCTAACGTTAAATTCGGGAGTGGGTACATCTAATTTATGTTCAAAGTGGGCCCATTGCAACGAGCTTCTTTTCCTGACAGATGTTGTACATCCTCGTGAAATGTCCACGAACTTAGAAAGAGATGAAGGCGAATTGTTTTCCTCTGAACTAGTTGCAGAGCTAGAAAATCTTTTGAATGATAATGTTGTATAAAGTATACCTGTAGACTCGGTACCAAATTTACCAAAAATAGTTCCAAAAAGAAAAAAAAAATAGAAGAAGAGCTGCGATTAGATCGATATTTAAACATCGAAGAAAAAAAACTTAAAATTTATGGCCCATGAGGAAGAAAGGACTTCAGATGAAGACTACCATTTCCTGATGATATTTCACCCATACATGAAAAAAACGTCTAATAACACCAAGATTCTTTTCCCCCTGAAAAAGCAAGGGCTTCTGTACCTTTTCATGAAAAGCAAAAGTCAGAGAGAAAACATCACTTTCAACGGTGTGGGATAGTAGCACTCTTCTTTCTGACGGCCAACCCATGTCGGTAATCAGCTCTGATCATTCAAATATGTCTTCCGTTCCAGTTTCTCCGATATCGGTTATAAGTGATGGATATGATAAATACTAATATTGTATCCAATCCAAGTTTTAAATTTGCTTTCTTTAAATTTATTCGGAATAGAAATTGTTTTACTTACCTAGAAGTGGCGGCAAGATAATGCCTTTCTTATTTTACTCTCAATATTATTTAAAATGTACTCAAAACTAGCACTTGTCACCCGAAAAAATGCATAAAATCTCTCAGAGTCTAAATTAGTGATGAGATTCACCAAAAATTTCCCTTCTTTTATTAATTGGATGAAATGCAATTCTCTTTTTACTTTTGAAAAAATGTTTGAATTTGAAATATGAATTTTCACATAGAAAACTCGCATTAACCTGGACATGGGCATGTTTAACGCTCACATAGCAACTGCTCAAAACCACTTCGAATTTATAAGAAATCAGAGCATTACCGCTTCTGCTTTTTCGTACTTGCTGTTTCTAGAGTTACGCGCGAGATGTATCCTCAACATAACTAACATAGTATTAGGTTACATCCGCTACACTTTCTCATAAATTAATTACCTCATTTCTTAAATTAATTCATTAAACGTAATTGTAACACTTTTGCATTTTCTCATAAAACCTGAATTCCAGGAATAGGGAATAGGAATATCATGCTGCATTAAATTCACTTAAAATTTTCCCATGTAATCATTTTTATACAGTGAAGTGACGAAAAGCTTTAACAGGTAAATTAGTTTTTATTCTGTTCATGACCGAGCTGTAACTGGAGAGCTAAAATTGTATTTTCGACGGTTTTCTTTGAATAAATCTTAAAAAGCTTAAAATTGGTCTTATTATTTCTTTATTTTTGTGTTGAATATTCGTTCGGGAAATAACTCGCGCAACCGCACCGATTCAAACCTTTCCAGGGTGAACACAGTCTAAGAGGACTTTGAGATTGCCTCCTCAGAATATTAGCATGGTGCTTGCGGTTGCTCATAATTATTTTTGGTAATAAATTTTATCAAATTGATTAAATAACCCTAAATTCTCAATTTTATTCTCGCCTTATAAGAAAAACTTCAGCAGATTACTCCTTATCACTCTGAAGTTCACATTGAAAATGATATATCCACAGTTTAGATTCGTAGATTCTTTGCACTTCTGCTGGAGCTCATCAAATAATCTTCTATCTTGCTTCCAAGTGATGACCGTAGAAACTCTTGAGTTACGTGCTTGGGTCTTTGCTTATTTTCCTGGATAGATCAGTGAATATTATTCTAAAGAGCTGCCAAATGATGTCTACGGAAGCGCTTAAATTGTGGTCCTTTCAGAAGCACTGGTTTTTCGTCTCATTGGGTAACTATAATATGTATGTATGTATTAATATTTATGCATATGTCCATACTTAACTAGGTATACGTATATCTT
Source organism: Dioctria rufipes (assembly GCA_963924295.1). Taxonomy (NCBI): domain Eukaryota; kingdom Metazoa; phylum Arthropoda; class Insecta; order Diptera; family Asilidae; genus Dioctria; species Dioctria rufipes. The sequence goes on along the minus strand of OZ002742.1, from coordinate 80,212,833 downwards.
CCGCAACTTTTAGCTCTCAATTATGTATATATTGCGGTCTATAAAGTACAGTTAGTGACTTCGATCTCAAAAGTGTATTTAAAAAAGACCCCCTAGAATTTTCACGAGCGGGCCCCTGAATACTTATCTGCGCCACTGGAGGTGATACAAATGTTTTTCATCATTCAGAGTCAGTCCAAACATGTACTTTTATATGTTATAATTTCAAGGCCTTCTTTGCCTGTTTGTTAAGTAGAACTGCGCTATATAAATCAAGTCGAGGAAGTGTCAGCTTTTTGAGTGGAGTTTCCTTAATTTTTGATGTAAATAGTGTTATATGTTCTGTCCCATATTCCGTGGTTATTTTAATATATACTACTGCCACACTCTTGACCACTTGTAGAATGAAAAAGAAAAACTTCACATTATCACACAATTATATCTAAGTACTAAATCAATTATACCATTCGACTACATCGATAAAAACTAGATAATCCTATGAATATTAAATTGTACTTTATTAAGCTGACTGACGCGACGCAACCACTTGCTGGACGAAGATGTGAGCTCGAACTGAGTGAGGTTTGTACTGGAGTCTGTTGTATGTATATTAATTACGTTGAGTGCGGGTGAGAACTAGACAGCACAAACTGGTTGTATTCTGAGTTTCTTGCCTTTTCGAAAGTGTCACAAAACCTATCTATTTGAGTCGTTTTGTTTCCAGAGCTATGGTGCATCCACCTTCAACTTTATGTAGGTGATCTCTAAACTTTATCCATTTTTTAGTGACCTCTTTTTCTAATAACTTATCTCATGAATATCCTTTAACCACAATTCCTGAATCATAATTTTTGCTTTTATTATCACTGGAGCTAGCCACCCAAGAGAATCGAAAAATGTCGCAATATTAGATAATATTGTTATTAACTTTGTTGATGGATCTAACTTTACTTTAAACTGAAATTTTTCAATGGTAGGATTCCAGTACAATCCTAGTGTTTTAACGGCTTCTCCTTCTATTATTTCTATGTCGCGTTGATCTCCCAAATTACCTGAAAGGTTATCCAGTAGTGCCTTATGATTGCTTTTCATTTCATTAAGTTGAAACCGCCCCTTTGAGGTACCTGAATTATTGAGCTTCCTTTGTAGTACTTTGGCTGTTTGTAAGGAATAAGTTCCCGACATTAAATCGTCTACATAAAAGTCATTAAGTATAGTTACTCCTGCTTCTGAATGGCGGGTTGCTTCATCTCAAGCTAACTCCTATAGCGTTTTACTACAAGATATGGAATTGACTTGGTACCGTATGTGACCGTTGTAAGGTTGAATTCTTGTATCTTATTTTTTGTTGAAAATCTCCACAAAATTTGCTAATATATCTTATGTTCTTCTTTTTATTTTTATTTGGCGGGACATCTTCTCTATGTCAGCTATAAAAATCCAGTCATGTTTTCTCCACCTTAGTAATATGCTGTGAAGATTTTGCTGTAAACGTGGTCCGCTATGTATCTTATCATTTAGGTTGATACCTGTGTACTGCCCGTAGAACGTACATGCAAATTTGAATTTAATGAAAACTGCAATGTATGCACTGATAATTATGGAATAAGATCAGTGGTCAACTCTCTTATCAAATCAAACACTATTCACTTCCATTCACTTCCCTTTAACTTTGAAGAAATCGTCACACTTATCCATTTTAGAATTTCCCACTAATTATACTAAGATCTGATTATGTATATAAGTTATTAGGTCAGAGATCCACACACACTGGTACTCACCAGCCACTTGTAACATTTTACTATTTTATTTCTATATCTATTTTATAATACATTTACTCATATATAGTATATATATATATACATATAATTCCTATATACTTCAAATTTACTCTATACCTATTTTATAAATATATATTTATATTGCTTTCTTATGGATATTATATTGCAACTTTCTGCCAATAAGTGTTTTCTCTAACCCAAAACTTATATATTGAGTTTTATCCCAATACAACTATTCTTGAAACTCGTATATTCTAAATATGTGTCAATAAGTGTATTTTCTAGTGTGTGTGGATCTCTGACCTAATAACTTATATACATAATCAGATCTTAGTATAATTAGTGGGAAATTCTAAAATGGATAAGTGTGACGATTTCTTCAAAGTTAAAGGGAAGTGAATGGAAGTGAATAGTGTTTGATTTGATAAGAGAGTTGACCACTGATCTTAATCCGTAATTATCAGTGCATACATTGCAGTTTTCATTAAATTCACTCACTTGACACTTAAGATTGTTGACTTTAAGCTAATGTTAAGACTCTTTGATTAGAACAATTCTTTATTTCTGTTAAGGGCAGAAATAAATTGTTAATGTTAGTAGTTATTATTTCAGTGAACTCCCGAAATCATAATAAGTCAGTCAATGCCCGGCTTAAAGTATTATCTTAAGTTCAGTCAACTCCCGAAGTAAGAGATTTTATTTTAGTCAACTCCCAAAATAAAATGTATGTTAGTAATGATTATTTCAGTCAACTCCCGAAATGGTATTCTTTAAGTTAGTCAATGCCCGGCTTAAAGTGTTATCTTACCTTTAGTTACCTCCCGAAGTAAGAAATTTTATTTCAGTCAACTCCCAAAATAAAGTGATTTGTTAATAAGAGGTCTATATCAGTCGATACCCGATATAAAATGTTAGTCCCTACCTAGTCAACCTATCCCCAGCGATGCCAAGTGCAAAAAGAGATCGAGATCAATCAATCAATCAGAGTTCTTCACACGCGATTTACGAAACGAAACGAATTTTGACTGTCTTAAACCGAACCGATATCCCGGGATATTTGATAAAATACACGTACAGGCTTTAATTTTAGCCTAGGTTTCACTTTTGTCTTTGATACACTTTCACTTTAATTGTTCGAAAATTATTAACTCTAAGTTACGCGATGTCGAAAATTATTTACAGCTTGTTGCGCGACAGCAAGCTGTGTTCTTGTCATTATGATCGAGATCAGTCAGCTTCTCGTTTTTATAGCCCTTGCTTGCACACGACACCACTGATGGAGTAGCAGAGGCGCATGATTGCAAGAATTGGCAGTGCAGCTGTGATAATACGGTACTAGCGATAATATGCATAGCAACGAACCCAAATGCATAGCAACAAGAATTTTTAGAGCAACTCATGTTGCTGTGTTATGTTGAATTATATTTGCAATAAATTTTATCTCTATCACGTAGAGAAGAAATTCCTGTTCGATGGTACTTATAATGATGATAGAGTTGCAAATTGATCTGCTTGATCTGATCGTATTTTTGCCATGCATTGTATGTTACATGACAACACATGCTTTTGTTATATGTCGTACCTATTTTTAAGGAACATTGTAATTGGATTAAATTTATAAAAATTTTCATGCTTAATTTTCAGTATGTTTTCTTTTCAGAAGTTTTAATGTTTATAAAAATATATTCGAATCAATTTGGTTCGAACATACTGCTCCCCGTTGAAAGACTGGAATTGTCTTTCAAGTGATTAATTTTAAAACTGACTGTGAGAACAAGAATAAAAAAAAGAGAAACTGTTAACGTATAAACAAGAGAAGTAACAGAATGCTTTGATTGAGCAAAATGAAGAAGTGAATGATATGGTACCTGTAAATGTATTTCTTACAGAATTGCACCCCTTCTTCCGTGAAACGTTTGATGTAAAATTCAGGAAAGGAATTAATAACCAACCAATGACAAAAAAAAATGTATAAAGAAAACATAATTGTTGTTATTTTATTACTTTAATATCGCCATTTGCTAATAATTTTACTTTGACTCGAGTACCATCGTGCGTGGAAAAACGCCAGTTTCGATTCTTTGAACGTTTTAAAGCGGCACCAGATACTTCATGCTCCTCTTTGATTCCTGTCTGGTTATCCATAATAGTTATAAGGACAGTTTCATCAGGAAGAATTGATGATAGTATCGTTTGATCCTTTAAGACATCTATTTTTGTGCCCGATACTTGATGGGTCAAACAGATCGCCTGTTGAGCGTCGGTTGATGATTCTTGAATGCACTCTAACTCCGGTTGTTCGCTTTCTAAAATTGAAGCGGCGGATGATAAGTCTTCAACTGTCCCTTCAATTTTCGAAGGTTGCATATCCGGAGTCGGGGAAGCAGCAGGTGAGTCCTCAATCACTATGATCTGTGCTGGCTTGGTGTTTATGGTCATTTTATCGAGACGTCGGCGGATCTTCAACATCGCTGAGCGCTGCTTCAACTTGTCGAGCTCCTTTTTTAAAAACTGAATTTCCTCCTGTTCCTCAGTTGGATCTTGTTTAGGAGATGGTGGTAACATGGCAATTTCCTCGTCCAAATCCCAATCTTCGTTCGTGGAGTTTCTTTCCGATTTGTGCTTACAAGAGAAGGGCTTCTCTACCAGCTCTCGTTCCAAATTCCACGCTTCCTCAAGCTCTTCCTCCCAGGTTCGTCCTGGTGTGATGGGCAATTCCATTTCGCAACTGCTTACGTGAATTGGAGTAGTCATGATGCTTGTTTGAATTCAACTGATACTAGATTTTATTTCGCAATTGAATTTATACAAACGTAACGGTACTTTTCTTTCGTTCTTGCCTTGCATTGTTTGGCTGCAATACAAGACCTTTTACCAAAAAGTAACGGTTAAAACAAAAAAACTGACTGAGTTTCTTGCACAGAAATGGCTAGATGTATGAAATATAACGGTATATTTGCATTTTGTTGAAAAGTTCAATTTAATTATCTTGGTTATTGGAGGCATTTATTATCGAAACAAAATTTTGCATTTTAAATGTAACGGTTTAGTTTGAAAATTGTTGCTTGGGAGTGAATATTTTCATTTGGACATAACGGAACATAATTACATGCAACTTTATATGATGAGTAGACATATTCTTTTTTTTTGTTGTTGTCGTTTGTTTGATTGTGAACAATAATTTTGTTTGGATTAAATTTACCTTCCTTGTATTGACAGGATACATAGTTTTGATATTGGTCTTTTTATAACTCCATTTTTTGTTTTTACACTGACTACGCGAACGTATCTGTCAGCACCTGGATAAACTTCAATTATTCTATCTAATAGCCATCGGCATGCTACCAAATTTGGCTCCTTGATTATGACTAAATCTTCTATATTCGGATTTGAGATTGGAGTCTGCCATTTAGGTCGATTTTGTAGAGAATTTAAATAATCGTTGGACCATTTGTGCCAAAACTGCTGTTGCAGCAGTTAAAGATGTTTCCACCTGATGAAGTAATAAGGAAGAACCGATTAAAAAATGTCCCCGAGTTAGAACATTGAGATCGTCTGGATCTTCTGTGATAGGACATAGAGGCCAGGAATTTAGACAGGCTTCAATATGTGTCAAAACAGTTGCGAATTCTTCAAATGTCAATGAAGAATTCCTTAAAATTCGCTTTAGATGGAATTTTATTGATTTAACTGCATCCTCCCACAGTCCTCCAAAATCAGGTGTGGAAGGCGGGTTAAAGTGCCAACATATCCCGTCATGAGCTAGTGTTTCTGCCACCTGCTTGTTAGCTTGCAGTCTGACTGTTCTAAATTCCCTTTTTAGAACTTTATCAGCTCCAACGAAATTAGAGCCACAATCTGAAAAGATATCTGTGCTGAGTCCCCTTCGGCTGGAGAAACAGCGAAAAGCTGCTATAAAGCCTGCTGTGGATAAATCTGACACAGCTTTTATATGAATGGCTTTGGTTGCCATGCAAATAAAAATGCATATATACCCGATTATTTCGAAATTTAGATACTTTTAAATTGAAAGGAACAGCATAGTCTAAACCAGTTTGTTGAAACGGTCTAGTAATATTGACCCGTGGTGAAGGTAGATTTCCCATAATCTGATTTTTGCTAGTTGCGGATTACTTAAAGCAAGTTATACATTTGTGTAATACTTGTTTTACATCCTTGTGGAATCCAAAATTCGTTTCGAATCATGGATAATACCAGTTGCGAGCCTCCATGCAGCGTTTTTGTATGGAAGTGTTCAATGATTAAAATGGTTAATTTGCTGTCCTTTGGCAGGAGTATAGGGTGTTTTCGATTATAAGGAATGTTAGCATTTCTTAGTCGACCACCTACACGAATTAACCCGTCGTTATCTAAGAAAGGATTAAGAGATAAAATTTTGCTTTTAGGAGGAAGTACGTTCCGTGCTTGTAAGCATTGGATTTCAGTGCCGAAAATGGCATTCTGTGCTAATTTAATGAGTTGACTTTTGGATTGAGACATTTCTGTTAGGCTAAGCATCTTTGGGTCCATTTGTTGAGCTTTAGTTGATTCAACACATGCGCTCCTACATTTATGAATGAACTTATTGCAATATGCAACAAAGCGTTGTAGTTTGGTAAAACTTGAGAATCTATCGAACAAGTCATTGGTGTTTGACTGGGTTGTTGTAAAATGAATTGATCGTCTTTGTTCAGCCTCAGTCTGGTTAGCTAGAATTGGTTTCGATTTAGGCCAACTTTCTTCACTACTTTCCAGCCAATGATGTCCATGCCACCAGAATTGATGATCAATCAATGATGAAGACTTAACTCCTCTGGAATTACAGTCGGCTGGATTGTCAACAGACCTTACATGTTGCCAAGCTTTAATGTCGATTAAGCCTTGAATTTCGGAGATTCTATTAGCCACGTATGTTTTATACTTGTTTGGGTGATTACGGATCCAAGCTAAGACAATAGAGGAGTCTGTCCATGCAAATATACGAACTTGGCTAAATTGTAGATCTATTTTGACGCGATTTATGAGTCGTGCTAGTAACACAGCACCGCACAATTCAAAACGTGGAAGAGAAACGGTTTTGACAGGCGCTACCTTTGACTTTGCCAGAAGTAAATTGACTTTAACAATTCCTTCCTCATCAATAACTCTAATATAGACAGCAGCAGAATACGCCTGATTAGAAGCATCGGAGAAACCATGTATTTGTCAAGTGGATAAGTTACTTGTGGTATGTAACCAACGCGGTATCTTAATGTTACTAATATGATGTAATTCTGATTTGAATTCGCGCCATTGCTGGTCAATAGATGCCGGTATTTGTTCATCCCATGAACATTCTGAAAGCCATAAAGCTTGCATCATGATTTTAGCACTAATAACAGTTGGAGATATCCAGCCAAGTGTATCGAAAGGCGTTGCAATTTCAAAGCAAACAGAACACTTTGTAGAGAGGCAATCTGGTCTCTTTCTGTATTGTAGTGTGAAGCAATCAGATCCTGGATACCAATGAATGCCTAAAGTTTTTACAGACTCATCGCTTGCTAGTCGAAAAGGGAGTTCAACTTCTCTATAAGTTTCGGGAATCCTTGATAATAGATCGGAGAAATTGCTGACCCATTTTCTTGGTCTTGTATTTTGAAAGCTTCTTCCATTGTGACTGATCCTGTAAGAAGGTCATCAACATAGAAGTCTCGCAACACTATTCTTGCAGCTTCAGGAAATTTTTCGGCTTCATCGAAGGCTAGCTGGTTGAGTGTTTTGATTGCGAGATATGGGACTGGCGTGGTGACAAAGGTTACGGTGGTTAGTTTGTAATCTTGAATAGGCTCATTGTGATTATTTCTCCAAACTATTCTTTGATAGTTTTGATCTGGAGCTTGAACCTTTATCATTCTATGCATTTTTTCTATGTCAGCCGACTGCAGTACTCGACCAGTATGCAGCTGTTCGTTTGGATATATTCTTTCTGATTTTCTCAGGATATTATCCCTCCCCTTCTGATTAAATTGCGAAAATTAATTTTTGACGGACAACATTTCGTCTGAAAAATTCATTTCGAAATGTTTTTCTACAACTTTCGATTAATCCATTTTTTTTTTAAGAATTCGCTTTTATTAAGAGATTATCTCTACAAAATTTGAGGAAGATTCATTTACCTATTTAAAAAAAATGAAGTCTAGAAAAGTTTTGCCTACCCATTTTCGCCATCTATCGGCGATCTTAGCAAACGCACGGAAGAGCCACTTACAGAATCGTCAATCTATGTACATACCTTGTCTGTGGTGGACATTTTACCCAAATGTAATTGATGATTACGTTCAAATTCTATAGCAATTTAACCGTGACAATTCCCGCGAAAATTTGCAAAGTTGAGCATTTTCCTTCAAAGCCCCAGGCTCCCTTACATTATCCATTATTTTCGTTTCACTTGGTCATCTGGAGCTCCCACTGCCGTCACTTTGATTTCTAGTCAAGCCCCACTTATACTGTGAATTTGGACGAAATCGACGACTGCGAGTAGGGACCAGCGTTGCCACTTCCTTTGAAAAAACAGTGGTAGATTTGAATGAAAAAGTGTGGTAGAAATGGGAAACGTGTGGTAGAAATGGAAAAGAGCAGTGTATCACATGTTGGAGATTTTATTTTTAATAAGAACAGTAAAAAAGAGAAAACATACAAAAAATCCATAGTCACAAATTAGCAAAATTTCAAATTATATAAAAACAAAAAATAGATCAGTGGAAACCAAACTTGTCTTACGCAATAGGAACATATTTACCGTCTACAAATTTAAATCTTTTGTAAAACTTAATTAATTCTAAGGACGGCTCAAAAATACCTGTTCCTTCGTGCATTTCTTTACAGAATATTATACTTTCTACAGTTTTTATTTCCAAACGATTTCGTTTTTTGTTTTTTATTTCGTTTAAGGAAGAAAATATCCTTTCAGCAGTAGCACTACTATGAGGTAAGGATGCCAAAATACACATATATTCGCTGAGTTCTTTGAAAATGGGTTCTTCGAATATGTTAACTTCTTTAGCCAACTTTTTCCAGCCTTTTACTAAATCCCTTTCAAGATATTCTTGGATTTTATCTTTTGAAAAAATTTGTAGAGACCTCCATTGATCGTTCAGTATTTCTGAGGGGGCTTCATTAAATGGAGATGCTTCCAAAAGAGGAAGAATAGTAGGAAGTTCTCCTTTTTGAATTTTTTTAGGATCTATGTACTCTAGCAGACGCAGCTGGATATCTGCAAAATCAAATCGTCCTTTTAACTCGTCACACAGTTTAATGTAGTACTGAAGAAGATTCTTATTAATTTTACTAACATCTAATTCATCTGAGTATTTTTTAATATGTTCCTCAAACTCTAATCCAAAGAACATGTTTAAAAATGGTAGATGAACATTTGAATCTTTGTAATTTACAGATAGATTGACGTTTTCACATTGAATGATATTCTGCAAAATATTCAAAAACGTGTGAGTAATCGAAGAATATAGTAAACGAATCATTGGTTTTTCGGCTTGAAATACTCGGTTTAACTTATTAATGTCGTTGAGAATAAATTTAAAAAATAAAAAGTATGCCAAATTTGTGGAATTAAGGCCGTCTAAAATTTCTTTTGCGCCGGACTCATTTAACTCTTCAAATGATAGTAGAAGGAAGTAGTGTTTTAGTGGCACCCATTGCTCAATAAGACGGTTAACAACTGCTTGCAAAGACAACCACCGAGTCTTACTAACGTTCAACATTTTATGTATTTTCGTATCGAATGCTTCCTGAACTTCAATGAAATTTGCCTGCCGTTTGGAACTATGGGAAAATTATGTGTAAACGCTTTTGGCCAGTTTTTCAATTTCTGCAGGAAGTTGACGAGAAGCTGCTGAAGCACACAGACTCAAATAATGACATGTGCAACCAATGTAAAACATGTTATTGTTAAGACTTTTGAGTCTGGTTTTCACTCCACTAATACTTTCTTTCATAACGGAAGCGTTATCTGTCGCCAAACCAATCAAATTTGATACAGGAATGTTTAGATCAGTTAAATGTCTGATCAGAGTATTATAAATATTGACGGCTGTACTTTCTTTTATTTCTAAAAGGCCAAGAAAACGATCAACAACAGTGTTTTTTTTTGTTATATGTATACCGTATAACGACATCTAGATATTTTTACGTACTAATATCGGTTCCTTCGTCGATTATTAGTGAAAATTTATTAATTTGTAACTCCTTTGCAATCTCATTTTTGGCAAAAGGAGTTAAAATTGTTGTTGTCATGGCCGTTGCTTTAGTCCTTCCATATCTGATAGTGTCAGCTTGGGGAAAGACACTGTGGAAAAGCGATGGTAAAGAATCCATCATAGAAAAAGGTAAAGCATGTCGAGCACAGTACATAACCATGCAAATTTCCATTCTGATTTTGTTGTTTAAAGATGCAAAGGAAGATGATGTCTCAACACATTCTGGCAAGCTGAGTTGTTTTCCAGAATTTTCTTTTAAATCCGCAAAAGCTCTTTTATGTTGTATGGATAATTTGTGACGTTCTAAATTAAATAAATCATTCGCCAAAAACTTCTGGCATAATTTACAGAATACTTGACCATTAACCGACTTTAACCATTGTCTTTCTTGCTCCCATTCCCTTTTGTACTTTTGTCGATACTTAACAGCCCTGTTTTAGAGGTTTCCGGTACACTTTCTTCATTATTGTCATTATTATTAATTGATGAACTGCAAATTCAACCATTCGTATTGTAGGTAGGATAATTTAAAAAAAATTTCTTAAAGCTTATCTGCAACTTTACTCAAATTTTGAGTTATTTCACCATCGTTACATTGTCTGCTGCTGCTACTCAGATTTGTTTCTGGCCTAGTTTTCAAATATATAAATTACTATAAATTCTTCTTTTCGAATTTCAATAAGTATTACCTTTTCAACAGTTTAAAATAGTTTTCCGTCTTTAATTCAACTTCAAAAAAATTATATCTTCGGTTAAACCAATGCACGTAAAGAGAACGACTATATGTAATGCACTTTGCATGTTTCGGGCCTAGATTGCAAATACATATATGTATAACAAACATTACTATGAATTCTTCTTTTTTAATTTCAATAAATTTTGTTACTTTTTCAACAGTTTAAAATGTTTTTCCATCTTTAATTCAACTTCAAAAAATATGTATCTTGGGTTAAACCAATGCACGTAAACAACAACTATAATGCACCTTACACGAATGGGTTTGTTTTCGTTTTATTTCTAATAAGCAAATCGCTCAAGCGCACGCAACGCACACTTTTTTAAAGAATAACAACTCAAAATCACACTAAATTTCTCCAATTATACTGAAAAAATAACACCAAAACCAAATCCAATCCGACCGTTAGTAATACGGAACACCACACACACCAGCTATTATTTGGAATTCGCGACAATACAAGATGTTTCTTTAGTGGCATACCACAGTTCAGTTAGTTTGCTTATTGCACAAAAATCGGAAAAGAAAATTTCAAAGAATTAAGCATAAAGATCGATCCAACTTTGTACATGTGTTAAGAATAAAATATTCGCTCCAACTTTGTACATGCGTTGCGAAGGGAACATTCGCTCCAACTTTGTACATGCGCTGCGAACAGAGCAAAATGTATTTAATAAATTAAAAACAAAAATGGTGGTAGATTTTGAACTTTGCGTGGAAGATGTGAAAGAATCGAAATATTTGAAAAGTTGTGGAAGATCTTCCACAATTGTTAGACCAATTCTAGCTTTTTTACTTTTTTATGTTTTATGTTTGCTTCGTAAACATTGAAGCTGTGTTCTTTTGTGTACCTTGTTCTAGAACTCCCATATATTGGAGAGAACAAATTGTTCTGTCGATTGAGGCGAACTATTTGTAGTGTTCGCTTCATTTATACATCTTCTATGAAAATGTATGAGGCGTTCTTTTGTGTATTTTTTGTTCTGTTCTGCAGACACAAAAGAACACAGCTAAAGTTATCAAAAGCAGTAACTTAAGGTTATCGAAACAAAATGAAAATTTGATATACATACTACAGTTAACATTTTTAGTAAAACAAATAGTATCTAGATAAATCCATAAAAGTTAACAATACTTATTTACATTTATTTATTTTTACTTCCACATTCACTTCAATAAATTAATCTAAGGATAAAGTGTCAAAGCATCCAATTACATCTCTGGGTTAAAATTCACAGGTATTGCATCCTACTGGGACATTAGACTTTTGACCCTTTGTGTATGGAATAAATTGAGATTACATTACAGCTCTGTTCTAAGCTCCAAAGGTGGCGCCCGATTATAATATGTTGTAAAATGTAGTTTTTACTTTTTCAGAAATGGTATAAGAAGAAAACATATTTAGAAAACTACAAATAAAATTCAGGCGAATACACGTATAATATCATTTTCAATTTTAAAAATTAATTGTAAGCTGCCATCTATGGAGAAATTAGAGAAATATAGATTAAAGAAACACGGCTAACTTCATGCTGGTCTAAATGGTGGTCTAAACGTTAATTTACTATAAAGCTTAGTTTAGATGGTTTGTATATTTGATAATTGTGGGAAACACTTTTTTTTTACTATACTGACACCCAGCGGTTAAAAAATTTAGCAGGAAACTTTTTATCAGAAATTGGAAACTTTGCTATTCACAATCGCCACAAATTAAGTTTTTATCCACAGAGGAAAGCACTACAATGTGCTTTTATAGCAAATGTTTAGAAGTAAATATTCGATTACATTATCGTCGAAGCTCTAAATATCCACGCTTTTCTCAATTTTATTCAACCAACACTTTATGGCAATGTGGAATCGTGTTTGGGTAAGAGAATTTTCAAACGAACTGTAATTTGCATAGTCATGTACCGTACGAACAACAAAAAAATAAGTTAAGTCATAGAGTAAAGAAATCTATAGAGACCGAAAATGTATGGCAGAAATTCTCATAGATATTTTTGAAACTATACTAAAGAAAATGTATTTGCTTATCATGATTACCGCCATCTGGCTGCCCAGCTCTATATTGGTTCCCTATGCACTTGCGTGCATTCTGATATGGAACCTTGAAAACTTCTTTAGTTTATGGAGAAATACTTCATACGAAGCTTGTATTGTGTGAATGCAGATTTATTTAAATCTGTCTTTCTAATGAAAATATTTGTGCCTTGCTTTTTTTTGTGATGACTGGAGAGCTACTGTACTGAATTGACTTGCATCGGAGAACTACAATAGCAGCAATACTAAAAATTGTTGATACGATTTTTCACTTCTGAGTATAGAGAATGGTAGATTACATATTTTTCATTGCTATCTATATGATGCCGTTTAAGACTTAATTGCTCTGCTAATAATGATAGACAAATTTGCTTTGTCGGATATTTACATTTGATCCTGCGATTAACTGCTTTTTGGAAGTTCTAAAACATGGTTGCATGTAGGTGGGTATGCTTGTAGGATCACATAAAATCTTTCAAGAGATCAAGTGATCATGCATTTTGGGCCGGAAAATGGTTAGAATTTTAAAATATTTGCAAATTTTTTTCAGGAACCGTAACGGTTACGAATTTTTTAAAAAGTCGTATGTAAAAGATTATTTTCTAATAATCAAAAACAAATATTTTAAATCTGCGTTTTATTTTAAAAATCGAAAATAAAAGCATAAAATAATTTTCATTTCACAAAATTGTGAAAAATGATACTAAATATGCGTCGAAATATGCCGAAGATTGTACGATATATGGAAATGGAAATTATATACGTTCTTGTATTTATAAATTTGATTTAGAATCATTAAAAATAAAAGTTCCTAAAATTCTTCTTGCTCCATCAATTACATACGAGCTTTTATCTACTAAGGTATATCATAGGAATTGGCCCAGATTTTTACCTGATTTTTATATTTGATTTTTAAATTAAAAATCATTTTATGATATTTAAAATAAAAATCATGTTCAAATTTCTATTTTAGATTTTTAAAATAAAAATCAGATTTTGATTTTTATTTTATCAATTTTTAATTATTATTTCTGATTTCTAAAATACAAATACAAAAAGGAAGTTACTTTTTATAATTTCGAATAAAAATCATAAATTTAAAAAGTCTAGAAAATTTGAAGATTCGGTAATAAGAATCATAATGCTACATTCCCATCAATGCTTCTATAACTTTTCCTAAATGATTTTTTGGTTAGAATAAATGAAAATAATTGATTATTCAGTTCTTGATTTTTTTACTTTGACGTCCTATAAGTGCTGACAAAATGGAGATGGACACTTGGAGAGGTGATTGAACATTTATTGGAAATTTTAGACATGACTAATATCTGCACAGAATGCGCAATAAGAAAGCTACAGGAAGTTAATGGAGAAAGTATCTAAAGTCACAAAACCTCCCCTCTACTGTCAAAACGAACCGCAGTTTACTCCATATCAATTTCCGTACTATATATACTATACTATATAGAATTTAATTTCGCTTACAATTTTTATTGCAAATGTATAATCATGTGACAGTGGTGTCTTATAGGGGCTGTGAAAGAATACATATGGTAATATATAACATTAAAAAGATCGAATAAGCTGTGAAATTTTTCGAAACTGTTTTTCGAACTGTGCAGCTGATTCAGCTGTATGAGTAAAATTATAATTATGTAATTTTTTCAACTTGTTTAAAGTATGGATGGCAGATGCTATCACCAACATAAATTTGTATAGCAGGTTTTGTTTAAAATTTTTGAAAGTAATTTTGTTCTACTCTTATTTGTATTCTTTGTTGAATTTTAACAATATTTTCGTAATTTTTGTTGGCATCAGCATCGTTCAATTCTGTAATAATATCCCATGAAGCAGTACCATCAGAAGTGTCCTGATCAAATTTAATTATTGTATTTCGCACTAATTTTACTAAATGGATAGAATCATAAAATGAAGGTATTGAAACAGAATCATGTGGAATGTTAGATGATCCTTAGTAACTCCAAACTTCTGTCTGTCACAGAAGTTTTATCGAAAACGACGTGACGTAGGAATTCGAAATTGGACAGAACGTTAGGTATTCATAATGGGCACATATTCCAACAGTTAAAGATGTTTCAGGAAAAATCCAGAACTTTCCAATTTTTTTGCAAAATTTTCCGAAAATTTCCGGAATTATTCGACTTTTCCGGAAAATTTTCCGACAAAAAAGTTTTATAAGCTATGCGAATCATTTTTTCCGTCCTGCTGGCATCAATACTTTATCTTCAACATTCATGAAAACTTGCATGAAAAATCGAGGAAAATTCATGTAAATTTTTAAAAAAATTTCATAGTAATAGGAAAAGTCCGTGGAAAACATGTAAAATCGGGAAAATTCATGTTATTTATTTATTTATTTATTTAACTTCAAATTCATCCGGGAGATTACAGATTCTTGACAAATCCACTTATATTCTACCGGTTAATTGCAAATATCTACATGTACAGCTACATACGCATCGTGCAACTAGAGAAATATATTGGAATACAAACAGTATATGGGATCAAGTTGGAATATAGCTAAAAAGCGGTGTTTAAAACAATTTGAATTTCAGAAAACGTTGCAGTACTTCAACGATTTGATACTCGAAAGTTTTTGTTTTCGGACCGGCACCAAACATGATTTAAAATGTCGGTAATGATAAGCTGAACAAAAACTTCCAGGTAACCACGGTGCCGACTTCCAATCATCTCATCGTAACTGTCTTCAAAATTTCAAATTTTTCGAAACCTCGGTAAACCGTAGTTCCAGTTATCGAAACTGTTCGGATTGTGTTCGAAGTATGGTCAGTGATTCCAATCTCTCGAGTCGTATGGACGCAAAAAAGTTTCACTGCGAATATTCAAAAATTGACTCAAAATAAAGAAGAAAGAAAGAAATATAAGGATGAATATAAGAAAAATTAGAGGAAAACGGAAAGTTAAAAAGAAAGTAAGAAACTAAAATTAAATAAGGCAGAAAATAAAATAAGTAAAAAACGAGTTTTCAAACAAAACTGAGGCCAAGCCGCATGAAAAAGTAGAAAATAAACTTTTCTTCACACACAGAGGTGGACTCAGATTTTTTGATTGGGACATTTCTCTTGAATATCTTTTCTCTTCATGAATCAAGTCACTTATTACCTCTGATTGATCATACTGAAATATGTATATCGGTGATTGACAGCAATTAAAATCTGAGTCCACCCCTGTGTGTGAAGAAAAGTTTATTTTCTACTTTTTCATGCGGCTTGGCCTCAGTTTTGTTTGAAAGCTCGTTTTTTACTTATTTTATTTATTCTTAAGTTCACCGCCGAAGCTCTATAGGAGCTGGCTAGTAGATGCTTGGTGCTGATGATGGATCCTTAACTGCATCGAGGATCGACCCAATGGGATTTCCTCCTTATTCTTTAGTTATAAAAATGCCTTATTTAGGTACTACTATCTCGTTTCGTGATTAACGATTCTCAAAAAGGCCTTTTGGAGACGTAATATTGCATGAACAAATTTTTATCGAAACAAACGCGATGTAGGAAGAAACCTCCGCTGGTGACTATACTATTCTTGCAGATCGTGTAGTCTATACGATGCGTTAGGAGGTAATTAGACTCATCAAACAGTTTTGATTCTACGACACCCGGGATACACGATGACTTGGTTAAGATAGAATGATGGTAATAACGTCCATGCACTGGAGTTCCTGCCGCCGTTCCACAAGATTTGCTCAGGGAGTCTCTTACGAATAACGATCTCTTTTATGCCACGAAACTAAATACGAACAAGTGACTTATTCAACCAACATAAGCTGAACAACTACCCGCCTACTCCTTTCAAGTGCTTTTTTGAGAGGATCACACGTACATAAGTTCATAATCTACATGTGTTCGTAGTCGACGAAAATAGTTAATCCCCAAATCTTATTTCAATTCTTTCAAGTGCACCTTTACTAGGATAATACACGATAAGTTCCTATTCTAAATGTGTCTGCAATCGACGAAGTAAGTTCATATTCTAAATATGCTTGTGTTCGACGAAATTTATTAACCGAGAAAATGTATATATAAATAAATGGTGGTCTTTGACAAAAATAACTGACCATAACACTTTATTTCGTTTAAATATCTCAGGTGCTCCTTTAGTAGGATGCAACATGGTAAGTTCATATTCTAAATAACTTCCAAATTTCGACGGAAATGATTGCCTGGCAAAATGTTAAACATTGCCATTCGATGACTATAATTAATCACAGTTTTCAACTCTTTCAGGTACTCCTTTGGTAGGATACCCCTGGGAAGTTCATATTCTATATATATTTGTATCAGACGAAAATATAATAATCACTGAATATTATTTCAATTATTCCAGGTGCTCCTGTCGTAGGAAAGAACTCGGTAAGTCTATAACTAATTACATATAAAGCAGCTAATGGCTTTTAATAATATATGCGGACAGCACTCGGTAAGCCTATAATTTGACGTATTAAGGCTTGTGATAAAATATTTCAATAATAATATTTATGATATCGTAAAATAATTGATGAGAGGTAATAATCTGACTCACTTCGATAGATTTGTGATCTAAATCTGTTCTTATTCGAAGAAACTAATTATGTACAAAATCTTATTTCAGTTCTTTCAGGTGCTCCTTTAGTAGGATAACACCAGGTAAGTTCAGAATGAATATATGAATATATTTGTATTCAACGATACTAATTAATCACATAATCTTATTTCGATTCTTTCAGGTGCTCCTTTAGTGGAATAACATCAATTAAGTTCATAATCGATACGGATGGCAATAGCTGTAATATAAATACAATGTAGATGGTATTTAAGAACTGAAATAATATTTAAAGTTTTGTAAAAAAAACTGTTAATAAATATAAAATTTCAATTTGGCTAATGTTTTTGATTGCCCTGGACAACTGTTGTTTTGGCATTGTTTCCTTAAAGCGTGCCTTTTATAGCGAGTATACCACATGTGTGCCTGTGAGTTTATGTGGCCTCTATGCGGGAGATTTTTCACTTGCATTTCTTTCGTCGACAATTTAAATATAATTTTGCTAAACTGTTGGCCTGGATTTTCACTATCTGAAGTAGATATCCTTATGACTACGAGTACTTATCCTTTCCTTTTGCTTCCTTTTCAGGTGCTCCTCACAGTGCGACTATGATGGGCAGCGAACTTAATATCGGGGTACTTTCCGCTATTGCCATTGCTGTATATTCATTTTATTTTTGATGTTTTTTTTTGTGGAAAATAATTATTATTTTAGCTTTACTTTTAATAAAAGCACTTTTTCACTATTTGTCGTCGGTTTTTCTGTTTCCTTTTCAACCTCACCATCTGACGTTTCAACACTGAATGAATGAATATGGCTGACAGACTTCTGCTGTCACCTTCCGGCTTCTTTCTCTCGTTTACTTCACCCGTTTAGCACATGGTACCATGGTTCCCTGATAGCTATTGATTGACAGATGTCAGTGCAATCGGATAGAATATTCGGGTGGTGTTCGTATACGACCATAACAGAGTGCTTATTCACACCCATATATATTTTTTATTTGTAGGAACACAGAAAACATATTTTTAGCGAATTTCGTTTTTAAATATTCTCTAATTCGAGATTCCTGTGCTTCTGTCGGTATGCTTATTCCAATTTTATTCTTTCACCTTTGCTCAATTCTGAAAGGCAATTAAAATACAGATTTCTTGTATATTGGTGGTATAAAAGCCTCTATTATGGTGGTTAACAGTCCGCATAAAAATTCAGCAATTGTATATTTAGTAATTCGATAAGTACTGTTCTGTTTGCTTGGCAAAAAAAGACAAACAGTCAGAGAGGGAGCTGAGAATTGTTACGGCTATAAAAAGTAAGGGCTGAAGTACAATGGTCGCAACGCAATGCAACGGAACGGAGAGAACTGTCAAATTTATGCAATGGAATTGATGCCAACGTTAGCGGCTTATAATGGAAACATAGAAATTTAAAGTGACGGTGAATTTTGAGCCAAAATTGATAAAAACTAAGTATGTGAAGATATCAGGAAAAAATGGAATGGCATGGGAAGTGAAACAAGGCCGATTAATTCAGGAAAGATATTTTGGTGTTTATTTATATATTTAATTGCTAAAAGTATAATATAAAAAATAAAAGCTTGATAATTTAATAATTGAATTTTTTATTTTACAGATTCCCAAATCGGTGCAATTAAATGTACTTTTCGCCTATGATTTTGTTTTGCTGTTTTTTATACCCTAGATGAAATCATAGGGGTATACTAATTTTGTCATTCCTTTTGTAATACCTCGAAATAATAATAGTAGAGCAATATGGATTGGACAGCCATTCATAATATTAAAAGTTATTTCGATTTTTGCATGTCCGTCCGTCCGTCCGTTTGTGCGCACGATAACTCGAGAACGCGTATACTTAGAGAGCTGAAATTTTGTACACGGACTTTAAAAAAAAAGTAAAATTAGGTTCGAAAATGAGACAAATCGGGCAACTCCTTCGTGGGGTTGCCATATAAAAATTTCGTTTTCCGCTATATATGTGGACACTGCCTGACAACGCGTCGACGTAGAGAGGTGAAATTTCGTACATGATGTTTTTACTACATTATCAAATAAAATGTTAAAAATGGACTAAATCGGGCAACTCCTTCTTGGTGTTGCCATATAAAAATTTCGGTTTTTTACGTATACTTTTAAAACGATCAGTCCAAGACATTTTTATTGTACTAAAAACTTCTGCAGAATACGGAATCCTATAAAATTGGTTATAACCATTTTTTCTGTGCGACAAACCGTTCTAGAAATATATGCGAAAAACAACTTCAAAATCAAACTTGAATAGATCGGTGACCATACGAAATTTAATACGGGCATTCATCTAGGGTATCATAAGAATTGGTCTTAGACCAATTCTAGCTTTTCACTTGTTTTTTTATGAGTTTATATTCTGTGCAAAATATATATGTGCACACCGTAATTTTGGATAAAATTGCTACTCAAATAGTGCAAAGGATCCTCTGAAGAGAATATGACATATCATATGGTGGCAGAAAGAATAGTTTCCGAGAGATCTGGATTTGTTACATATGTTTACTATTTCATCGAAAACATATATTTTTGGACAAATTTATTATTTTATTTAACGAAACTCCTGACCTTTGCTCGGTTCGGGTATTTTGCTTTCTTTCATTCACTTGTGGTTACATTTTTGTTAAAGGGAATTGTTCCACACCGTATGTTGGGAGAAGATGTCTATTTAAATGTTTCATGGTTTTCCTGGCGATACTAAGACATATCATATTCTCGTAGAAGAAGTTGTTTCCGAGATATATGCAAGAACTCTTGACTTTTACTCGATTTCAGATTATCGTTTGTGTTACTTTCATAATTGGTTAAGTGTTTTCTCTTTTCAGATATTGAATTGTTTCACACCGTATTTTTGGAGCAAGGATCTATTTATGTGCTTCAGAGGATCTCCTGGAGATAGCGAGACATATCATATGGTCGTAGAAGCAGTGGTTCCCGTGATATATTCAAAAACTCCTGACTTTTGTTCGGTTCGGGACTTTTGCTTTCTTTCATTCACTTGTGGTTAAATTTTTGCTAAGGAGAATTGTTCCACACCGTATTTTTGGAGAAGATGTCTATTTAAATGTGTCACAGTTTTCCTGAAGATACTAAGACATATCATATTCTGGTAGAAGCAGTGGTTCCCGTGATATATTCAAAAACTCATGACCTTTGCTTTGGTTTACTTCACAGTTCGATGTGTTTATTATATAATAATAATTTTTTAATGTCCTTAGCAATATGCAGGGATCTGTAGTCGGACTAATAGTACGCACCGATAAAAATAAAAAATAATATTCGGTATACATTTTCCGAGTTTATGCCATATACAACATCCATTACACAACACGAATAATAGTTATGTACTTTCAGGGTTCAAAGTGTTTACTCAGTCCTACCCTAACTAGCTTGGAGAACAGACATAAATCCCTTTATTGGGAAAGGCTACTAGGACTTCATCAGGCAAAAAAGTTTATCGAAGCCTCTGGTGAAAAAACAAAAGAACTCCCTACTCCTCAGGAGGCATCAATTAAACAAGATGGACCTGGCTTAGACTTCATCCTGCCGCTTCAATCAGAATGCTCCTAAAATCTCGGAGCACCTGTAAAGCTTTAGCTAGGCGTAAATTACGTTACCTCGAACACGCTTCTCCTCACAAAACTACTTCAATCCCAGAATGGTCTTAGACTTTATTAACACACTAAACGGTGAAGGGGGGTAGACCTGAACGGACACATGCACAAATATAGATATCTTTGTGTGTGTGAAATTGGAACTAGTGAGCAAAGTTTGAAGAAAATCGGAGAAGAGCGTCTCAAGTAGACTTGTTCCAATATTTTTTCATCATACACAGTATCTTTTTCTTCACGGAAAATTCATGAGATACTTAAAGAATATCGTACTAAGGCACATCGATTCTGGATATCTTGCACAGATGAGGTAACAGACAAAAACATAAACATAAACATTCTGTGTGTTATCAGCAGGTACTTGAATACTCCAATGGACTCTTGTGGGTTGTCTTGATATTGATACGTCCAGAAAACGTTCTAGTGAATATCTGAGGAGAATTTTTTCAAATGTGTTTGGCATTATTTTATCAAAGAAAATAATGAAAATTTAATATAAAAAAACTCGAAATATAACAAACAAGTACACCTACCCACTATTACTCCAATCACTTAGATCATTTTCCAGTGCACTAAACCGAAATATGTAATCCGCTTCTTCAGTTCACTCAACATGGTGTCCTGAATCTGAGGAAACTTCCTTTCCATCACGAGTTTCTTTTAATTTTACAAAACAAATTTGAGGTTATATTATTGCACTCACATCCCCAATTATTACTTTTAATATCGTTATTACATCAGTGTGTTAAAAACAGTTTGCGCAAAGCAAATATTCTTAAATGAATGAAAGCAGGCCGAATGCTTGCCGCCAAATTAGCAAATTGCGAATGCCGCATTGATTGGTTGCATGCGTACGTATACAAAAAAAAAATACAGCCTAAACCGTCCGGAGTAACACGAGAGAGCCAGTGCCCATACGCGGCATATTTTGGGTCAACCCACATTAGAAGATTTTAAGGAAGTAGTTCTCTGCATAAATGTAATGGCGCTCGGTGAAGTTGAAGAAGTCCCTTACATCACACTTAAATAAATAATAATAATTTTTTTTAAAAGTGTCATAAAAGAACTACTGGTGAAAAACTAACGAATTGAAGGAGGGAAAATAAATTACGGTTAGATTCTGAGCGACAATAGAAACTATGGTTTATATGACTGTCCCTTTTATTTATAATCTCTTGAAATTCGTTATAATTTCGCTAGGAAATCTTAATGGGTAAGTTGACAGAACATAGCTTCTATTATTAAAACAAACACAGTACAGCGGTCTATTCTCAAGAAACTTGGAAGACTAATTTTTTAACTTAAAACAAAAACATTTCATTTTTGGGATTGCTGGGTTTCCTAAAATTTACCTCTCTCACAACACGCATGGTAGTCCAGTCAACTGGTTCCAGAAGCTTACAAAACGTGCAAATGTCGAAACCAATTCTCAGGCTGCCAATCGTGAGTACTTAAGGAGCGCGTCAGCGTTGTGCTAAAGGTAAGAGTCGTCGCTACACCGACGACGCCACAGCACTCCCCGACCAGCAAAACCATAATTTTAGTCTGGTAGGAAACGTTTAGGTGGTTTTTTGATTTGTCCAGTGCGAGTTATTTGCTGGGAAAACGCATATTTCCGCCATAAAGAAATTTAACACGACGATGACACTGCTCTTGGCCATCCGAAGGTGGAATACCCTGGATTGTGTTATCAGGTGAGGTCGAGTGTGTTTCCGAGCCTCCAGTGGCTGGGAAAACTCATCGTGACTGGTACTGTCTGTTCCAATAGGAAAATGTTCGATCGTTGGTTGTACGGACTCTTGTTGCGCGCCAGCAACAAGGGTCCAAGCGTAGTTGTTGAGTTTTGTCGGGTCCTCGACAATGACAAGACTGAGTATCTCTTTCACTGATTTTATTTCACGCTTTTAGTTTTACAAGTAACACTTTTTTGAACTTGAAATAAAGACTATACGTTTTACAAATGTTTTTTTTTAATATACTTTTTCTTTTCAGATTAATCTCTGAAATATCGAATATAATGAGTTTGGGAATATTCTTGTACTTAGATTAGCCTCTAAACCAGATGAGATCTGGATCAAGAATGATTTTGTGCTGCGGCTCGTCGGCTTTATATAGCTATACTTTTATAGAATTTTGTTATAAATAATAATAATTTTGTATGTTTTAGGTGTTGAATCTACTTATTGGAGTGTTTGGTCGTCGCTAGGCCAAAGGAAGGAAGTTCCCAACAATCAGATAGGTTTTTCTTTTAATTTATTTTAGTATTATATTCTTTGTGTTTTCTTTTCTTTTTTCTTTAGGAGGAAATATTTCGTCGTGGGAAGGATTAGGAATGTGGATGGGGTTAACCACGAAGGATCATCATTTTGTATGTGTGGCCTAAACATCCTCCTGGACCAGAAAAATTATATTTTTTTTATTGTAAAAGTAAACTTACGTTTGGGTGATGGAATATGTAAATGCTTTCCTTTTTTCCTTTTCTTTTTCATCTCCACGCCTCCAGGAAGACTCCGTTTAATGTATTTGTAGCCTCCAGCAACTTTGTGATAATTGGCGTTGCAATAATTTTTCCAATTAGATCCTTTGGAAAGCCTAAATTTTGGTCAGCTGGCTTTTTACTACTCGATGCGGAATTTTGGAACTGCCTTGGGGGAATAATCGGCGGGTTTGAAAATTGTTCTGGTAGGGTATCTGGGCTGGGGAGTCCATAAGTTGACTCGGTGGATTAATGATTATCGTCTGAGGTGATAGGCTGGTGTTGCGTATTGCGTTGTTCACTGGTTCTGGTCCTGTAGCACTCTGTGTGGACATAGGTGGTGTACTTATGCTAATCGGTCCTGTTTTAGTGATGGATATTAATGACTCCATGCCTTCGGCAGACTAGGTAGTGCTGTAGTTGTTGCAGGTTTTTTCTTTGCAGATAATGATGTTGTTGTGACGTGAACCTTTGGTTAGTGTTCCTTCTGTCTTGGAGTAATTCTGTGTTTGTTATTATTTATTGCATCCAACTCTGGCATACTTAATGGAGTGGAGCATGATACTGCAGGCAGCCTAGGCTGTGTTTGGGCACGAATTCCTGGATGGTGTTCTTTGGGGTTTGGCTTCAATTTGAGGTTGTCGCTTGTTTTAGATTGCCTCTGAAGCCTTTTTATGTCAGACGCGACCGGTCTGGTTTCGAAAGGTTTGATAAACTTCTTCATAGGTAGAATCTCGTGTGGAGGTGGTCGTACGAGTGCTGATCGCATTTTTTGACCTTTTTTCGGAGTTGGTGGCAGTGGGCTTACTGCCCTGATTGGCTTAGGAGGTGCTAATAGCTCCGGAGGTGTAAGTGCGAGGCCTACATCCACTGAGTCTAAAGACTCGGAGTTAAAAATTTCCAAAAATTCTTTCATAATTGAAACTACTCAACGAAATAAATATAAAACACTAGTTTGAGCTGCTCTGAACGCATATCCGTATAAGTAAATGAAGCACGTTCCATTTCATCAAGTAAGTAAGGAAACGATAAGAGCAGTGGTATTTCATGGCGAAAACTCCAACTTCTCCAACTTATGCTACACCTATTATATCTCCTTACAATCCCAGACTATAGTCAAGCTTAACAGGCTTTTCTTTCCCCGCTGATTATTCCACGCCTGTTCCCTTGGCTGCGGTTTCGCTAGATAGTAAGTAGGGACAGTAGCGATCTCGTTAATCCATTCATGCGCATCAATAATTAGATGACGAGGCATTTGGCTAATGTTTAAATTTCAGACTAAACTAGTAAATAATTATGATAGTATTAAATACATCAGGAAAGTTAATATCAAAATCTGCAGTCTGAACGTTTTCCACTGTTGTTGCCAGTAGTAGCGTGAGTTGTTGGCTTCGATGTTCGAGATGCTATTCATGAATGTCTGCCACTTCTGTTTCTCTAGACCATCCTCATGAATTGCCTGTGTATTGTCCAATCTCCCCTTATAGTCGTCAGTATGCAGTCCGCGACACATTTTTGCGGTAGTCCCCACCGATTTATTGGGTTATTATTTTGGTTGCACCAAGTACCTCTTGCACCCATGATAACAGGTAAAACATAGATGTTTTTATTTAGAAACATCTCCCTTACTATTTAAATAAAAGCCTGTGAGTTGTAAGTGGCCACCTTATGCTGATATTGAACAACCAGATCCAGATCCCCCTCCCAATGAAAACGTACATCAGATATTATCAGATCGTTGTTCTTTATCAAGATCATATCTGGTTTTTTCAGGAGACCGTTGGTTCCCCTCACATGTGGCTCTGACCTTACTTCCCACTGCTTCCTTTTTGCCTCATCCATTATTCGCTTGGTGACTTGGTTATGCCTTGCTATACGCACCCAATGCGTCAACGGGTAGCTCTGTAGGATATGACAAACCGACTCCACCTTATGGCAGTTAGCTCTGCAGAACCTCTCTCCCGGCGGGTTAGATGGAATGCCCTTCCACGGAAGGGGACTCATTCTGAGTTGGAGGGATCTAATATACTCCTCGCCGATCCAAAATACAGGCGGCCGCATATTATATTCGTTGCATCCTTTGTTGTTGCCCGCTTGGTGAAGTCCCTTGCCATTTAAAGTCGCTACAAACTCAACCCCGAATGCACTGCGAACCTCATCCGTTAACGATACTCCTCCATTTATAATGCGCAATCTATCCTGGATTCCTAACAGGCTGATGATTTGAGGCCAGCAGCCTCCCGGAGCAAAACACTCCGAGTGCCCCTTTTTTGGTCGGTGTATAAAAAACACTATTGGCGCAGTGAATGTTGAAATGCAGTATCTCCCGCAAAGCTGCTCTTATTTTTCTGTCCACAGCCTTAAGCATTCTCCTTGACGCATTTTGTTGATGCAGGCTCGAAATATATCACGGTAACAGATACTTTTGTATTATCGCAAATTTTTGTTGGGGCTTCAAGGGAGCCCTCCGGACCATCGTAAGCTTGTCATAGAGAGTTGAAGCGTTACATCTCAGGAGGCCCTCTGACGTGAACGTGCTGCACAAATACCGAAAAAACTTCCCGATCACAATTGGGGGTATAAGTTCCTCATGTACCTTAAATAACGGTTCTGTGACGAGGAACACCTTTTTCTTGATTTGCACCGTTCTTAGCACCAGAGAGCTACATTTATCCTCATTTAGATTTAAGCCCCTAGCGTCAAAAAGTTGACCACTTCCATCAACATTCGCTCCGCATCTCTAGAGTCCTTAGAGCGTATAATTAAGTCGTCCGCATATGCTATTGTGCAAATTTGTTGGTCGCCAATGGGAATACCTCTCTTCCTATCAAGCAGTTCGTCCAGCACCATGTTGAACAGGATTGAATAAAGTGGGTCCCCCTGCTTCACGCCTCTTAATATAGGAAAGGTCCCGATATGATGACCTCCACAGGAGAGGTCTGTTACGGTGTTGTCATAATTATCTCCAATATATGCTCTGATCTTCCAGTCCACGCAAAATCTCTTTATTGTCCTCGTTCCACTTTGGTGCGACACCCTGTAGGCTGCCCAGCCTTACGCCTTGTTTTAATGAGAGTTTCGAGGCTAACACAATTCTCAAAGCATCCATCTATCCTCGTAAAGCCTCGCTGCGATTGGTTGAATTCTAATTTAGCAGAGGTTCTGTCTGCTATTATCTTATTGAGCACCCGTAGCAGAATGGAGCTAATCGAGATTGGGCGCCAGTTCTTAATATCACTCAAGCCCAGAGTTGCCTTCGGAATCAAAACTGTTTTGCTTATTTTGAGCGCTGTAGGAATCGTCTCCACCAGAAGAATGGTGTCATATAGCAGAACGAGCTTTGCAATTGGGAGTTGGGCTAAATTCTTCAGTGTGATCCCATATGGACCTGGAGATTTGTATTTACTGTTATGGATCGCATTTTGAGAGAGTCATAGTTACTCCTGCCGTTAACCCGCGCTTACTTGAATTTCTTTACTGGGCAGAAATCACATTGTGTCAACACCCGTTAGGGCCATCACAATTCTTTGTTTTAATTAGACAGTCGGATTCCCCAACTCCGAACCAGTTCTAAATTAATTGCTAATTGATAGCCGTTATAAATTTATAATAAGAATAATTCCTTTAAAAAAATCATTTATGAATTCCACAATTTGTTACGTAAACTTCTATCCGAGGAACACATAAACACAATATTTAGAAAAAAAAATTGTATAATTCCTAATTTACACAGAACGAGTACATAGACCATAATATTGTTTCCCAATCAAGCCCAGCTATCTCAATCTTCAGAGCTAATACTTATCCCGAAGTTACGGATCTAATTTGCCGACTTTCCTTACCTACATAATTCTATCGACTAGAGACTCTTCACCTTGGAGACCAACTGCGGATATCGGTACGGCCTGTTAAGAAGTTTGCGTGACCCCACCATAAATTTTCAAGGTCCGAGGAGAAAATATTGACACAGCAGTAAATGTCATGCTCTTCTAGTACATCTACCATATCTCCCTTCGAAAGACTTCCATGGTAGTACGACTATGAAACAGAAAAGAAAACTCTTTCGATATTTCTCGACGGCTTCTTTATGGTTGTTTCTGTTACCAGGATGAGCATAAAAGTCCATTTTTAATAACAAACGTATACTCAACAGGTTTCGGAATTGGAACCGTATTTCCTTTCGTTCAAAAATATTTAAGTATATCATATATTACATTGCATATTTGCAACTTAAAATTTTTTTCGACTTTCGCCTGGAACTTAGGACCGACCAACTCGTTCACACGAAACCCTTCCCAACTTCAGTCCTCCAAGGTCCCATTCGATTATTTGCTACTACCACCAAGATCTGTACCAATGGCGGCTCCATGCAGGTTTACATCAAACACTTCTACGCACACCATTGTACACCCTACTCACTAAATTCATAATTTATAAATTATATCATTTATAAATCATACATTTCAGCGGTAATGTATAGGCATACAACTTGAGCGCCATCCTTTGTAAGGGCTAGTTGCTTCGGCAGGTGAGTTGTTACACACTGCTTAGCGGATTACGACCTCCATGTCCACCGTCCTGAAAAACTTTCAAAACTGAAGTAAATTTTGGCGGATTTTGACCTTATTTATATTTAAATATAACGGGTATTGTTGAATTTTGGTACTGCCAGAGAGCACTAGATTTTGGTGGGGATAGTTATTGGGATGATTTGGCAATGGGGAGAGGACAAATTCTTGAAATAGGACGGGTGAGAATATTTTTTGCTGTTTTTATTGTGACTGCTCTAACTAAGTCGTTATGACCAATGTGAATGTCAATGATTCTCCCTAATGATCACTTGCCAATGGGAATTTGTCGTCTTTTATTAAAACGAGAATTGCTATTTTTACGTTTTCCTTCGCTGCCTGCCATTTATGTCGTTGATACAATCTGTGCAAATAATCCCTTGACCATTGCTTCCAAAAATTATTAGAAAAAAGTTGGATGTGCTGCCATCTCTTGAGAGGAAATTGCTGTGGATTAAGTGGGGGAGGTTCTAATATAGTGAGAATATGACGACATGTTATGAAGTGTCCAGGAGTGAGGATGTTGTAATATGATGCATCATTGGATAAAGGAGAAAGGGGTCTGGCATTTAAGCATAGGCATAAGTGAGTTTTGCATCTTTAACGGATTTGTATAGATGGCGTTTGGTCGATTTTACACCAGATTCCCATAGGCTACCAAAATGAGGTGCTGCCGGAGGGTTAAAATGCCAAGTTATACCTTGGTTGGCAAATTGGCTGGCCAGCTCGACTTCAATTGCTCTGATCGACTTCTCTGCGTTTGCTTGTAAAAGTTGATGTGCTCCTACGAAATTCGTTCCTTGATCAGAGTAAATGTGTGAGCAGAGGCCTCTTCGTGCTACAAATCGCTTAAGGGCGGCTAGGAAGGCCGTCGTTGATAAGTCTGAGGCAAGTTCTATGTGTATGGCTTTGGTGGCCAAGCAAATGAATAGACAAATATAAGCTGCGTAATCTACCCCAGCATGTTGGAAAGGCAGAGATACATTAACTCGTGCTAAGACCTAGCCGTAGCCTTCGGATATAACAACACTTACGCGACACCCTGTATATTAAGATATCATAGATAATTAAGATTGGTACTTCAGCAATGCATTCAAACGTTAAAGTTAAGCTGAAATTAGCATATTAAAAGCATATGCGTTATGACGGCACGGAATTTAGATTTGGCAGCGGTACGCAATTTTTTATGAGAACATGGTAGAAGATTTGAGAGAAGACCGAAGAAAAAAATAATAAAATGAGAGAATTTCAAGAAAGGCTTAAGAAAGTTGAAAACAAGAAGACTTTAGATGGTTCTCGGCCTGAAGAAAGACAATCTTTCACCAATTCACAAGCAAGTAGATCTAAGGGTCATGACATTACAAATACTGGACGGGTTAACGATGCTAGGAGTAAACAAGCTATTCGGAATTCACAAATTCGTGACAGTTATATGGACGAAATAAATCATTTGAGAAATCAGATCCATCAGTGCAAAGTACTGTTATTAATTACCATTTTCCATTTTCATTTAGAGATATTAGGAATTGAGTTCCTTTCGAAGAACAAGGTATTATAGTCATATCAAGCAAAATGGTGTAAGGAATCTTGACATATCTAAAAATACTACATTTAAAATGACATTTATATGCTGAGACAATTCATCGTAATAGGATCTTCGTTGACCCTACAGATTAGATGCCCAACTTATTACTAGAATAGATATGTACAACTGTACCTGATCAGCATACAAGTGACAGAAGTAATGAATAATATTTAAGACAAAGTCATTGCTGCAGGTACATGGTAAATAGAAGTGGGCCTAATAAATATTCCTGTGGCACTCTACGAGCATGGTTAATAAAATCTACAAGAATCTTGTATGTCTTGTTTAAATTATGCGCTAAAGATATGCATATCAAACGCCTGGGCCAGGCACATGTCGCCAGTTTTGCATGAACATGTGTAGCGTAAGTCGGAGCTTGAGTTGAGGGAGCATGAGTGAAATCGGTCGAAACTATTGAGAACAAGCTAAACTTATGACTGTGCTATAGAATTGAAATAGACAAGATCAGATGCTAACTTTTGCGTCGACTCGCTATGAATTTTATTCAAACTTTAATTCATTTCTTTCGCAAAGTTGTCAGGTTTGCTTATACGCATTCTTGTATGGTCCAGTCATATGATTTGCTTGAGTGTGTGTAGCGACCTTTAGACTGTAACATATCTCCAGAAAAAGGATGTCTCTATTCAGCAGAAAATATTGCAAGCCCTCTCTGAGAGGGGAGCAATAATTTTAGAATAAAAATATGCAATGCTCGTGATATATTTACGTATCTGAAGAGGACTAGGCCTAGAAAAGCAATAGATATATCATGTTGCAGTACTGCTCCTTTCTAATGAAATGGCCGGGTTAAATTACAATGAAGGGTGAGATAAAAGAAAGCACTCCTCACCTCCTCACCTCTCGGATGCAATTAAAATATGCTCCAGTCCCATTTTTCGCTGGGCGCTTGCACAGCATTCAACATAAATTTAATTTGATTACATAAGATTGTAAAACATATTTTTTTCTGCTTATTTACATAGTTAATAAAAAAAAATTATAAAAATCCATTTGCCAGTTAACGAAGCCCTTAACTTTTTTTCTTAGAAATTTAAAGGAAATTTTTTTTGAAAGTGTATGTATTATATGTCCAAATAACTGCTGTCAGCCACCAAGAGTGTCCCAAGTACCCGTTATACATAAAAATTCTAAAGAAAAAATTTCCATAGAATTTCTTAAAAAAAAAATTGGCGGCTCTCTAGGATATCAAAGGACTATCAGATGCTTCACTGGAATATGAAATCGAGAATAAAATAAGTTACAAAAAAAAAAAAGAAAAAAAAAACCAACATTTTCCTCGTGAATCCAATGAAGAATCGAACCTGCAATTCTTTTTTATAAGTCTAGGAGCATTTCCACTGCACGTAGTTTTAAAAAGATAATAAAGAAACAGAACGCACAGAGCGCACTTTTCTTAATTTAATCAATTTAAAAATTCTTGGTTATAAACACTTACTCTAAGCACTAATTTAATTTCGATTCGGAAAAGAGTTGTAGAATGTTCGATTCAGTTTCCGTTATTGAAATCACTATTATCATTTCGTTTTTTGAAAGGTATCATTGTCTCTTTCATCATGAATTGAAGTGATCATTGGGATACAACATCATTCTGTCCAGAAACAAATCTAATGTAAATACAGTTATGTTATTATTATTTAATATAATAAAAATTTAATATTTAACTTATGTGATGTGAAGTTTAGTGTTACGTGTATTTCAATGTTTCCTATATTAATTATACCATCAACGAACATGAAGACGATTTAAGTTATATTGTCAACTCTGAACATAAAAAAACAATCCGAAGGATGATAAAGAATTACAACGCGATGCCTGTTACAAAGGAATCTGAATTCGTTATGAAGATTGTTGTAAAAGATGGTATACCGATATTTCACCATCTCGATGACTGTCACCCTTGGAGAAAGGGATAGTTGAAAAGCAAATGGCTGAATAGCTAAATGAAGGCATTGTTGTACTCAACTTTTCGGATTATGCAAGTCCAGTAGTTTGTGTAAGTAAGAAGGCGATTTCAAGCGTATACATCGACAATCGTCGTCTCAATAAAAAACCACCATCGGATGACAAAATAAAAGCTGCTGCAAAATATCCCATCCTGAATTCTCTAAAAATTGTGCAAATATTCCTTGATCTAACTAGCTATTTCCGCAAATTCATCAGAGACTGCGTAATAACAGCAAATAAGTTTAACATCTAAACCAGTTTTCTCGATTTATTACGTACAGATCCTAGTTGACTCGGATACAGTGCCATTATGCTTCAAAAGGACACTGAATAAGATGAGCTGCATCCGGTGTATGACCTGAACAGAAGGACAACACCAGATGAAGAAAGTTACAGCCGCTAAATGTTAGAAGTCTAGAAGGGTTTCGAAACATTCATCAACACCCAATTGATGAAATATATAGAAACTAATCACCGTATTAACGATCGCCAATACGGCTTTCGTGCTGGCTGCTTTACTGGATATTTACCAACATTCTTTATAGAAATTTGGAATCAATGTCTTCATAATTTCGGTGAATCTGAGATCATCGCAGTAGATATCTTGACGGTTTCCGATAGAGTCTGGATTGAAAGTTTTCTCTCACGCCGTTCGATTACAATTATATTGGGCGGAGTTACTTCTGAGCGTTTTATAATCGATGCCGGTGTAGCGCAAGGTTCCATGCTCTGTCCTACTCTCTTTCCTAGTTTTAGTAATGATCTACTAGCTCCCACTTTCAACCCTATTCATAGTTGTGAAGGCGACTACACCCTTGATTTCATGTACTCATTCGACTCTATAGCTGATTGTTGTAGGAATCCTATAGTTGACAAACGACATTACATGTTCGGTTCACTTACAATAATATTCGTTTGGGGAAGAGCGAATCGGGTCTTGTTTAATGCTTCTCAAACGCAGTCTTGTCTGTTATAATCCAAACGTACCCCAACTCCCACTTAACCCATTTCCGTCGATATAGAAAATATCTGGAATTCACCATCTCTTAATACCTTCGAAACTGAAATATTCAACAATCTTAGTTCGTTTGATCACATTTTTGGTATTTCAGAAACCGCGATGAAATGCCTGGACTTCTTGCAAAGATGCAAGAAGCGTTTTACTTCATCAGACTTGGCACAAGTCTACAAGGCTCATATCAGGCCTAAATTAGAATATGATTCCCAAATTTGGGCAGAGACTGGACGCACTTCATTGACCGCGTTAGACAAAGTCCAAAAGAAGGACTTCCGGCTTATTATCGATGACATATCAATAGCAACTATTGATTCTCTAGAGCACCGACATAACGTTGGATATCTGTCTCTCTTTTATCGTTACTTCTGTCTTCATTGCTCTGACGAAATTTCTAGCCTGATTCCTTGCAGAACTCCTCCTATGCGCACACCAAAAACTATAAGCCGAGCTCACCTTCACACCCTTGAAGTCAAATTCGGCCGTACCGCAAAATGCCGTGAATCCTTCATAAGGAGAACGGCATGATTGTGCAACAGTTTGCCCTGCTCTACCCCCCCCCCCCCACGGATATGAGGCACAAACATTCAAGTGTAAATTACACCACCACCATCTCGATTGAACACAATAATCTTTAATTCCCTACCCTTTCACCCTTCTTCATTTCCTACCAAAGCTCCCCTACGCCTTCATAGTGTATCCCCTGAGCTTTGGAAATAGCACAACAAAATGGATTGAGCATGTTGACTAGAGCGGAAAATTGAATCGGATTTTCTAATATCCGGATATCCGGATACCGGGATCGGTAAACTATCAGATTCCTGTAGTCCGAATTCGAACTATCCTGATCCAAATCTGCAAATCTGCACTATCCCGGTCCAAATTCGGACTATACGGATCCAGATCAGAACTATCCGGAAACTGATAAACACTATGGGGATCTAGACTAGGTGGAAAAATACAAATTTCCATTTTCCCAATGAAGAAATCTGAATCTGAAGGAAATTGTGAACATTTCTCATTTAGTTTTGTTCCGGATAGCTCGGATCCAGATCCGTATAGTTTGGATTCGGATAGTTGAGATCCGGATACTAGGATTCGAGTTATCGGGATACCCGGATTTGAAAAATCGGATCCTAATCATTTCTGATAATCCGGATTGCAAATTATCCGGATACTTTCAGCTCGAGTAGTGACCACCACAAGCATTCCTCGAGGCAATGGCCAAGCAGAACTACACCATTCTGATTTCTTTACTTACCAAATAACCCGTGGATATTGAAGATCAATGGTATAGCATATAAGCAAAGTTCAGAGGTGGATTAGCAGTTCTCGCCAGGCACCACACCCTTTGAATTATTTGTAGGTAAAAAAAAAATTGCGAAAAAGAAACGATGTAAACATTATAGAACTTCTCGGCGAAGAACGTTTATCCTAATTCTAGATCGAACGAGACATGAAACGCCATGAATTTGTCGAACAAATCCTTAAAGTTCAAACCGAAAATCAAATAACCTTTAACAAGCGAAGGAAGCAACCTATCAAATATCAAGCAGATGATTTGGTGTTTATAAAACAAATGCGTTTTGAACTGGTCTCATACCATACCTGTATGGAAAAAGCAACGGGGAAAAATGGTATTATGTGGAAAATTTGGGAAGATACCAAGTCCCTAAGCGAACTTCCACAGCAGCTGATTACGTGAAACCATTTCGAGGAATCCAATCAGAAGACGAAAACGAATATAGTGATAAAAGGGAAGCAATGATCACAAAAATTTCGAAAGTAACTAAAAGATCCTAAAGGAAAAATTTGAAATGCCCTTACGTGAAATAATTTTAACGGCAATAGCATGATAGACATGATGCCATCAATTCCTGATAGGGTGCAAAAGATTGGATTACTCACTCAATTTTCTTGTTCGTTACTACTTATGTCCCGTACTGACTCCAAGTCCGGAGTATCTACATACTCATTATTAATGGTAACATGTTTATCTTCAGAGTTCCGAGGAATATGGGTATTCGTAAACAGTTCTAGAGTTTTTTCTCCAGTCTGAATCCAGGTTCCGTCAACTCCTTTCAGAGACTTTGGTTAAAAACTTTCTAAGTCTAGCGGATTCACTCGTACTATTTATGGATTCACAATAGTTCCTTATGAAAAGTATTTCGCGCTTTTCATCCGGGATTTCGTCGTTGTGTTGTCTTCCTCGATTATTGCTTGTTGAGATAGATAGTAACCAATTGTAAATTCATTTGAACAGGGCGTCATGTGATTAAGAGTTACGTAGTCGTGCATAAACATTTTGTGATCCAGCCTTTTATTAATGGTGAATTTTTCTTATTTTGTAGTAGTCTCGCTGTAGCTCTCACCGTATATGTACCATCTGTATTGCATTGGTGTGTCTTCCGAAAATGATTTTCGTAGAGTCCATTTTCGTGGGAAAATTCTTCTACAGGGAAATCTACACTTTCTGTTTCCCAAAATATTTTGAGTGTGTTGTCATAGTCCGCATAACATACCATAGAGGTGACTGAAGTACGTGGAACATCATATGTGTGGCCAGATAGGATCCATCGCAACTCTGTTTTCTTTGCTATCAGACAATTGTGTTTCTTAATGCCCTCCACCATGATATAGTGATAAAAGTGAGCGCCAATCATAATGTCGCTGGGTCCAGGTTTTTCGTATGGCGGATCAGCTAATAATGTATTTTACATTTTTACCAGAGAACCGCGTTACTAGAATTTATTACTTGTCGGCTTTGGAGTAATTTACTAAGGCATGGGAGGATGAGTGCTTCAATAAAATGGGGCTATTTCGATAGAAGTGCTTGTACTTGCTCGGCTTCAGTCATTGATATATGATTTAAGGCTTTCATCTTTTGTTCTTGATGTAGGAGCGTGTGCTGTGAATGTTTGCTGAGATTGCATTTGAATTTTCTATGACATCTC
Source organism: Dioctria rufipes (assembly GCA_963924295.1). NCBI lineage: Eukaryota > Metazoa > Arthropoda > Insecta > Diptera > Asilidae > Dioctria > Dioctria rufipes. The sequence continues at coordinate 80,177,266 of OZ002742.1, read as the reverse complement.
TCATAATTTTTATGAGTTAAACAATTACCACAATTTGTTGTTCTCCATATATCGTTTTCTACCATATATTAATAGAGCTGTAAATGCTTGACACATGTATGACAGTACTGGAATTTTGTCTTATTTACAGTGGAGTGATACTTGAAGCGGGGCCAATCTTGATTCTTAGGGTCCGCATAACTTTATGTAGAAGGAGTTCTTTCTTTTTAGAGTCCTTGAATGATTCCAATAATTGGAATCTATTTTTGAAAGAGCGAAATAGAACGTTATACGTCGAAAGCTCTCGCGCTAATTCTAGACCTGACTCATTCAGCTCGTGACTGTCGACTTCTAATTTTTGGATTACTAGAGGAGATATCAGTGGATCCCAATTGGTAGTATTTATACCAAGATTGAATATTGCATGTAAACATTCTTTTGTTCTATCGAGAAGCTTACGAATATCACGGTTGGGTAAGTAGTACCTGTACTTGTACTAAGAAGAGCTTTCGCGTATTACTTAATCGATCATTGTGTAACTACCATGCAGTATTGTCATTGGCATCTGAAATTGTGAGACGTTACAATAAACTGGCAGCCCCCTCTTCGTAGTTATAAGTATCTAAATAGCGCATCTTTTCAGCCTCTTCCAGTCTACTGTTGTTATGGATCAGCCGGATGTATATATCATGAAATAATGTCTAATTTTGATAGTTGCCATCGGACATAGGTATTGCTAATCTTGATAGTTTGATACCATCAAGGCTCTGGAAAGTACCTATTTTTTCTGCAAAAAGATGACAATATCTTGGTAGATATCCTCACTGGCCTGAAATACCTTGTTTTCTCTGTACTCTTTATGTAGTTGGAGTAGCTATCATATCAGTATGATTGACCATTATCAATCTTTTAAACAACTGGAGCCTTTCTTGCTGAACACGGAAAAGTTTTATTTGATCATTCACTATGTTGGTATCATTTTCAGTCATGGATTTTTCTTCTTCCAATTTTTCTTCCAATTTACTCAGCAATAATTCAGAACTCGTTTCGTAATATTGTTCTGATTCTTGGAAAATCTCCTTCTCAAAATACTAATGATTGGGGCTTGTACGTTTCAATTTTTTCATTTCAACATCTCTTTTTGAAAATTCAACCCACAAGCTTTCAAGTCGGGCGAGTCTTGCCTGTAGGTATATTTTTATTTTGCGCTCTGCAGAGTCTTTCTAAAAATTAACTTTAATTTTAAGAATGTCGTCTATACATTCCTTTTGCAATATTTGCGCTTCATCCATGTTGAAGTTACATCTTCTTTTAGGTTTCCTTTTGGCTTGTTGGTTTCTTCCACGTCTGGAAATTGTTCAGCACAGTGACCGCTTGTGGAGGCGTGGGTGTAGTGGTTGAATTCCGATTACCAGTGGTGGGGTCGTAAAAATCCAAAGAGTAATAGACCCCTAAATAAACTCAAAAAATCTAACTTTATTAACAATGAACAATCTTATTCATAGTACGTATTAAATGCTTACGCTTAAAAATATATTGTTGAGTTTTATCTTAAGCAAAGGTAAACAACTTTGTTTGCTATACTTTCATTTTAGACAAATGTGAACAAATTGCACTAGTTGCAGTTTATATGTAAATTATTTTCGTGAAATTCAGAAAAGTTATTACGAATTAGGATTGCTGTATGATGGGGTTAATATATTTTATGATTTTTTGATGATATCTGCATCAAAAAGGTTTTTGGACAAAATCCTTTTTTAAGGTTATTATAGATTTCGCTTCTTTTTCTTACTTCTTGTTTAATAATTTTATAACGGTGATTAGAACAATTACCAAACTTGGTATCGTCTTAGTTAACATTTAGGTAAGGCATATACATACATTTCTTTATAAAATATCAGTTTTCAACGATAAAATAAATACTCGAAAACTATAGAATTATTAGTTCATATACGTTGTTGAAGATCACACGTGTACGGCTAGAAAAAATATCATTTATTAATAAAAAATCATCCACGAAAAAAGGTATGGATCAGAAAATCCGTTGTCAAATTGTAAAAATCATTTAGAATCCTGAAAACGTCTTAATATTGAAGCCATAACCAGTTTTAATTCAGTACCATAATTTATAATAAATTCGTTTATTGGAGGAGGAATTTACAGAATACAATTAACGGTACCGACTTTTGCTTTCGTAAATGGAGTAACTCCTGATCAAATGTTTTCCTTAACTATCGTTTGAAACATCGGAGAAAAGTCATAAACTCATAGAAATGGCTAAAAAACCCAAGAAAGTGCAAGTTGCTGTTGCAGTTATAACCCTGGTAGACAAAGCTCATCAGTTTACAACATTTTAGTACCGGTAAGGGCGGGGAAACTCTTATGTAAACTAACACAACCTTTTTGTCAAGTACGACAATGTCAGTGTACATTATGTGGTCGTATGCCAACTAACTTTTTTCCTGAGCACCTCGATGAGGTTCTTCGCCAACTCATTTACCAGCTCATCAATAAATTGGTATGGACACTGATATATATAAGTCTAGTGCATCTAATGTACGAGTGAAAGGGGATAAATGGTTTTGTGCTAAAAATTTCCTTTTCCTTTTGCAATGCGCCTTCAAAGTTGGACTGAATTTTATCTTTCTTCATTCCTTTCTGAAAAGCGAAGCGATGAAGTTAAAATATAATTTTAAGTGAAGTATATAATTGAAGTCGTCCAGTCCCAGTTAATTTCAAGTATTTTTTAATCATTTGTAAGTAATTTTTCCTATTTTATGGATAGTATATTTGTATGTGTAATGGGTATACATTTCAGCCGCATTGCAATAATAACATATCTTTATGTTTGCGATTGCGTTTTGGATCTCTGCACGAAAGTACAACAGTATAGTTGTACTTTCGTGCAGTCATATGACATACATACATGATAATCCCAAATCTGTTATTTTCTGAATTTAAAAACTATATCACCCCTGATAATCTTGATTACGCTCAGCGATGAGGTATTTGATTTATTCACAAGGGCAATCATTGAATTGCTCATCATATGAATGCGAAGTATATAAATGAGTTTAGTCCCGGTGCTAGAAAAAAATTCCATCATTACATTCATCCAACCAAATATCATGAGCTCATCAGTGCGCTCATGATGATTGGGCTACCAAGGAATGTAGTCAGTAAGTTGGTTGTGTTTTGTAACGGAGACGGCAGAAGAAATGCAAATGAGTTCCGAAATAAATTTTTTGTGAATATTTTGTCAAAGATAATACAAAGATGTTGCAGGCATATGGTATAGCCTGTCTCTAGAACTCAGTTTGCTACAATAGAACTGAAAGTGTCTGAAACTCCACAGTGTTTCACACCCAACAAATCGTACCCTTCTGCAGAGAATACTCTCGATTATTATATTTGCATGTAGAGTCGCAGATCTCAAAATGTGCAAGGTAAGGCACGCAGCAATTTTTGTTTTGCGTTGAGTAAATTGTTGCTATTGTTTGGATGAAAGGAATGGATATATACAATCATTCACAAAGTTATTTGTGCACAGTAGTTTCGAGACTGTTGCTGTATAGACATCTGTAATTTGTAACGGATATATGATTCCTAAAAAATAAAAAAACACTGATCCATATTTGTAGAGCCTTTATTTACATGATTAAGCTAAAAAAATTAAACGAATTAAAAAAATTTATCTTTCAACAAATAAATAGAACAACAATTTTTTTCACAAAATTATTTGTGCATCCAATATTCTTCAAAAAATTATTTGTGCACACATAAAAAACAATTTTTACAGCGTTGTAACTAGGTACGTCAATTAAGTTGGAACCGCCATTTCATGATAAAAAAAGTTTTGACTACTTCAAAATTTAGTGCACAATTAGGGCTAATTTAATGCCACTTACCCGAATTGAATGTTCTAGTACTTTTTAAAAAAATCCATGGATAATTCAACTCTATTAAAAATTAGGACCACCACAGCTGAGAATAGGTTAAATAGTATTGTTACAATACTCGTAGAGAAAACACGAAGTGTGGGAACCCAAATTTAGCGTAGTGAAATTCAATGTGTTGAAAGCATTGAATGTCAATTTCTAAGCTGGGCACCAATTTAGCATCTACATTTCGCTGTTGCACTCTGCAATAGTTAACCGCTGATTCATGGTTTCTTAGTTGGTTTGTTGGAGATTAGGCAAAATAAATACTATAGAAAAACAGTCAAATAAATTATATTTTCTCTACATTTCTGTGCATAACGGAAAAGATTAGAGTATTCAACTCTTTTCAGTATTATTTGTTGATCACAGATTTAATCCGACTGAAAAACACAGTATTATTAAAATGTTGGTATCGTGTAGGTTAACATCGATGGAGCATTTTGTTTTTTTTTTAAACTTTTACTTTTATGGTTTCTTGGCCTCAATTGATTTCTTACTTTCGGAGAAAAGATATTAAATTGGCCCTAATTAAGTTCTAAAATATTATGTAGTGCACACTATTGTAACAATACTATTTAACCTATTATCAGTAGTGGTGGTCCTAACATTTAATAAAGTTGGATTATCCATGGAATTTTTTAAAAAGTACTAGAGCATTAAATTCGGGAAACTCGCATGAAATTAGCCCTAAAGGCGGAATTACAATGGACGCAACGGAGCGCAACTGAACGGAGAGAAATGTCAAACCGGTTTTCTTTATATGCTTTTCAAATAGAGTTGCGCACAGTGGACGGACGAAAACGCAGTCGTACGCAGCAAGTTTAATAAAATCTGAAATTAACGCAACTGACGGATAAACATAACCTCAAATTAGCTTTGGGATTGTTTATTTTGTTCCGTCAAGTGAAACTGTGCTGCGCTAAGTGTGTAATAAGCAGAGAGGAAATGGAATGAAAAGAGTTTTTTGATTTTACCCATTGTAAGCAGCTAACCTCGACGTCCGTTTTACTGCGTAAATTTGACATTTCTCTCCGTTCACTTGCGTTCCGTTGCGTCCATTGTAATTCCGCCTTAATTGTGCACTAAATTTTGACGTATTCAAAACTTTTCTACCATGAAATGGCTGTCCCAACTTAATTGACATACATAGTTACAACGCTGTAAATATTGTTTTTTATGTGTGCACCAGTGACTTAAACCAATGGACTGAGCGCATTGCCATTTTCCTATATGGAAAGAATGGCATAAGTTTTACAGTTCTCTCTTTCGCCCTATGGCAGAGTTGGAGCTACCAACACAAAATATTGCTTACTGAACGTTTACTTATGCCATTTGATGTTTTTATGTTGGCTGCAGATGCAATCACCGCAGAAAGAATAAGGTAAAGATAGTGTATACCATGCGCCGTCTGTCTTGCCCATACGCAGGATTCAGTTAAGAATAACTTTTGAAAATTAAAGTCTGAATTAGTAAAATTTCTTATAAGAGCGCTTATAAGCGATTAAAATATCACTTGGACAAAAAAATATATATTTTTTTAATTTAATTCGATTTACGGGTGTAAAATTTCATCTGATTGGTTGAGTTTTACATATTTTTATGTAGTAAACGTTTTAAAGGGTGCTCTATCGGTGATATACAGAAACACAATATTTTTTGTGCCACATGAAATAGTAAATCGCTCAGTCCATTGTTATAAGTCAGTGGTGTGCACAAATAATTTTGTGAAGAAAATTGGATGCACAAATAAGGTCTGTCTGTTTACTTTTGAGTAAAAATCAAGTAAAAACCTTTATGCGGTAGAGTAGAGGGGATAACTCAAGAAAAGTTACCAGACACTTCTCGAGTAAATTTTGTTGAGCTTGCCGTGTGTCAAAAATTTGACAGATAAGCTTTTTATGTAAAACAAAGTTTGAAAATAATAATTGTGATTAAGTAAAACATCTTTCTCTAATTTAATTAAAAAATGGAAAAAGTGTGCTTAAAAGGTCGCTTATAGCCATTCTGGCAGATTCGAGTAGCAGTGATAGTACAAGCGACAGTTGTATTCTAATCGCAAATCAAATCAATTTCACTTCATATCACAACAAGAGCGTGTTAGCGTCAAATTTAATACTTTTGACAGTCAGCTGATTGTATATCGAAGTTACATATCTTCTTAATCATGAGTAAAAATGTGCAACTTTGTGCAAGAGGGGAAACGAATAAATTTGCTCGATTTTTACTAGTTAAAAGTAAACAGACGGTTTGTGAGTAAAAAGTGGAATCCACATTTTATTGCATCCTCAAAGTTTTGGAATCCGAAATTCTCCTTTTTAACTGCTCCTGTAATTGTTAATAAAATAATACGTATATATATGTATATTTTCAACTTTTTAAAAAATATCTTACCGAACACAAAAGTATTAAACAACTTTTTATGTTTTATTGGCTGTTTCTTTTGCATCCCAGTTCACTTCCATAATGAACTCATTAGAGAAGAACAAATGAACCAATTTTGAGACTGGGGTTGTACCAATGACTTCCTTAATATAAGTACTCTGCAAATGAAGAAAGATAAGTCTTAGATTTGAAATACTTTTTTTTATACAACTTACCAATTCATGCTCCGGAATATTTTCCAAACTGCACTCTATTTCCTCCAGATGTTGCTGATTTCTTATAGGAAAGATATCCAAAGTCCTAGTTTGAGGAAAATTTTTGTTTACCAGTCTTTCTATTAGGACCGTATGTTTTGCTAGGACTTGATGTTGATCCTCTAAGGTTTTCTGTATTTTCTCCAATTGCTCCATTATTGTGCCGCTTAATAAATTATTTTCTTCTTCCAAAACATAAAAATGTTATTAAGAAGATTCGCATAAGGAAATATAAATCTTGTTATGTTACTCGCATAAGGAAATATAAATCTTGTTATGTTACCAATTTCCCTGCACTTTTTCCTCAAAAAACTGTTCGCTTTTTGCAACTCCTGTGTCTTACAATTATTTTCTTTATTATTATTATTTATACCCAAAGTAGCATTGCAGCGATATACTGGCACGGGATCGAAGCTGCACAGTAAAAAATTCTTACTACTTCCAAAGTAGGCAATTTAGTGCCTACTCTTAAAGTAGTAATTTTCAACCAGTTGAAAAAAATTACACATCCTTCTTAATCTTAATAGTCAATATAGTAAATGAATTACACACGAATTCGTAAAATTACACATTTTCATAGTAATCGAATTCAAACATACTTGGTAAAATTACACACACGATTGTAAAAAATGTAATAAAATGCGTAAAATTCGAATGAGAATTTATGTGTAGTTACTTTTCTAAAGTAAACGCTCTGCTTATTTCGGTAGTCAATTTTTGACCAGTGATGAAAACTCTGAAAATAGTAAAAATTTGTCTTTTTTCATAACACAGTAGAATAGTATTCCTTTGTTTATTTTATGAAATATTGCAAATATACAATACATAAATTTATCCATTATAAACATAGGTTTGATTTGCATTCCACATAATACAAAAAAAACGAAACTCAATAAAATGTTGAAGATCTACATTAAGAAAACGAAATTCTTTTAGAATTTTTTTTATTAATATAATTGAAAATCTCTATAAACAAAACAAAATAAACATATATTTGATTTTAAAGCTATTTACATTTCAAGGTCAGTTCAATATTTTTATAGCTAAATGGAGTAAAATTTATGATTGAAAAATTTATACAAAATATATTGAAAAAATAAACAGAAAAATATTCATTAATCCAGATTAATGCGAGAAGAAAGTGCAAAGTGCACACTTTTAAAATGATTTTACTTGAGCAATTGCCGTTATCAGACGTAAAACTTTTGCCACAGAATTTATATTTTTCTTTTTCCCTGGTGTTATATCTGTGTGGATTTCAAAAAAGTACCTTTGTATGAAGTCCCAAGTTTGTGATGCTTCCTGGGGTTAAGTCTTATTTAGAATGAAATAAAAACAGAATTCCTGCAGTAGCCCCTCTTGAATATTCTTTGAAGTTGAATTAGCAATTTCTTTTTCAATGAAAATATAAATAGTATTTCGCTCATCACATGTTTCAATATTTGTATTTAAAAAAAACAAAAATAGTTTATAAAAATTGATTACGATAAATAAATTTACCGAAGACTGCACACCAAGGAGAATTATTTGGGACATCAATATCTGAAAACTGAGCATCAATTTAAAAATAAATAAATTACTACAATTGTTTGCATTTCTATCGCATACAAATATTTTATACTTACATCATAAGTTTTGTATAAGAAGTCCAAATTTTCTTGAAAATAGTGACACAAAAAATCCAGAGCAATAAGAACTTCGATCTTATTTTGTTTATTTTGTTTAATATTCTTGGCTTCTTAGTTCACCCAAATTTAAAGATTTCTTGGACTTTTTCATAAAATGTTAAGGTGATGTCAGATATTTTTTTTTCTGTTAGACTCTCAAAATGCCTAAAGACAAATTCTTTTCTCAAAAGTTAGGGCCAACTATCATTTATATCCCCAAAACCGAGTATTATTTTTAAGTTGTTGAAAAATTTTCTTTGTTGAGTAAAACATTCATCCATTAATAACTGTATTCTATTATACTCATCTTTGGTAAAAGTTGTTTGTTTACTAAATCTTATTAAAGTTTCTTTTATTTGTGTAATTTCTTCTGTATTTGTATTTATCTTTTCATCGGGATCCCAATTTTTACAAGTATTATCGAAATTTTTGGAAAATCTTGTCATTTTTAGGGGAATATTGCTTTTATTTTGCGATTTTTCTGGCCGATTCAAATAGGGATTCCTCTGCATCATACTAGTTATTAATGGAGAATTTCGAGGTAACATTAAACTGCCCCTCATCTCTTTATTGCCAAAAGTTGGATTTCTACAAAACAACATAGGACAAATAATTTGTTCATTTGCTTTTAAATGATCATGTTAAGTATTTTTGATAATATCTTTCAAACATTTGCATTCGTATACACACAGTGGTACCTTACACTTTATAACATATTTTGCACTTTCCAATAATACTGCTTTTTCTGCGTAATGTTTTCTATACAGGTGAGATCGAAATGAATCATAATTTTTAAAGCACTGAAAGCAATTTCCAAACAGAGACTGAAAACTTGCATTTTTTTCATTGCGATGCACATATAAATGTTTGTTATATATTTTGTTTTCCTAGGACAAAAAGTTACACAAACTACACTTGAACATATTAAGTTTCACTCACTTTTATTATATAAATTCTTTTGAAAACACAAATACCTATAACCGCAAAATGAAAAATACTTCTGCATCCCATCACGTTTTTAACAAATCTGTGGTGACGCTATAAGCCTTGCCTCAACTTGTCTGAAAAATATTATGCCGTACTTGAAATTTTTAGAAAACCATAGTAGTTTTAAGCATAAGAATTGGATTTTACTATCCATGAAAGCAATTTTAAAGAAGTAATGTAAAACTTACAAAAACATACGTACTTTTACACGTTTAAGTTGAATTTTACCAATTAGAATTAGTAAAATTATGCATTTTATTTATTTTACACTCAAAAGCGTAAATTTTAATATCAATTTATGAAATTCCTACTCTGCTTTGTAAAATTTTACTACTGTAATTGAAGTAAAATTCAAGAAATTTTGTACTGTGTGCCACTTCCAAATTTCCTGTTCACTTCTTGCATGTTTCTGTAAAGTAATAATTTAATCCAATAATACTCTAAGTTTGTCTTATACCAATTACAGATGTTACTCTAGTTAATTTCATGAATAATTATTGCAATGAGCTATAAACTTTATGATAAAAGTAGTGTACTCTAATCCCTATAGATTTCAAGTAAAAGTAACTAGTATTGTTTATACTATTAGTTAAATTAGTTTTAAAAAATACATTGGTGAAGTATTGGAATCATAACAAAACCAGTTTCAAACGGTAAACAAATAATTTTGCACATGATATCTTCAATTTTGAACAGTTCTTCTGCAGTTTTAAGGTTTTTGACGTATGTAATACTCAAAGCGCTTGAAGATTGTACGGGCTCAGTAAAAAAGTCTTCAATTTGCAGAAACTTGAAGCCAATGATAAATTCATCATCTCTACAATTTTTGGTAAAGCCCAAAATTTTTATAGGAGTTAGTGGCTTGATATAGCAGTAATTGTCCGGTGCTGTGGAACTCAGAAAAAATAAGTCGAAGAAATAATTTCTATATAATGGGGAGCTAATAATTTTTGTTTTCTGGCTAGATAACTCCTTGCACCCGATTTGTGTGCTGCAATTTCCTTTCAATCTATATTTTTCCATAGTACGATTGTGTACTTGTTGCAGTATGTTAGTAGGCTGGCGAATATCCTTTTTCAAAAGTTGCAAAAAATTTTCGAATCGATACGCACTAAAATTGGCAACATTTCCGAATTTTTTGACACTTTCAGCTAAATACAGTAAATTATGTACATTATAGCTTACTTTGTCTTTACCGTACAGAAATTGAAAATTGTGAACGAACGTTTCTAATATTTCTTGCACACATTTTAAGTTGTTCTGACAGTTTTTTGGACATGAAACTAATCTATAAGCTGTGTGTAATAATAAAAAATGCATATATAACTCTTCATCGACAACATTTTTTAATAGCACAATTCCTGTGTACAATATGAGTTGGCGAAATTCTATTGCCTTCCACCTGCAAACTTCATCTATACTTCTCGGTTTTTGACCAAATTCTTTTGGAATGCAACTTTGGAATGAAAGGAGTTTACAATTTAAATGAAGTTTTTATTGTGCAATTTTCTTCTACAGTTCGTACCTTTCCAAATACAAGTTAAAAATTTTTTTGTCACACCGAGATCTATTAAGTGCGTAACATCTAAAGGAAACTGGGAGACCATTCCAATATCAATTTCTTCTAAAATGTGTCTATTTTCTCAAAAATATTGAACGTGATGCAATTTGTCTATTCGGTTCTTGTAATCATTGTCCGTTCTTAACGAAAATAAAGATGTAGTGTATGTTAATCTTCTATTTATTCTTTTCCCTATTTGGCTGCACCTTGAACACCCCTTACTGGAGGTATGCCCCACTGTGCCAGTTATAAAAGCTCTTGCTGGAGCCTCACAAGTAAAAATTCGAACTTTCACGTAAATAACTTTTCCGTGATTTATTTGCTTCATTTCACTCACGAAATGCGACAGATATTCGTTTACTTTGTCTGGTTTCCGAGAACCAACGTAGGCACCAATGAGAAAGAGATTTATGTCAGCACAATTTGACAATGCTCCTAATATTGGCCAAAGTGTCAGACCAGAAATTTTAAAAAGTGGCAAGCCGTCAATACCAATGTCAACTAATATATACTTCGTCGAAGGTGGTAGTTTTAAATTTAACTTTTCTAAACTTTTTTCAAGCCCTAAGTGGAAGTAAAGGCCCGGGTAAACTGGCACTATTTGCACTGGTTCGTTCTTCATCTGCATTAAAGTTTTTCGTGAAGTTGGCACATCTAATCCGCTATTGTTTAAAATTTTTAAAATGTCTTCTCAAGCTCTTTCCGTGAGTCTATGTTTTATGCACCATTGTATCAAACTGTCACATAACACAGATACTTCACTTGTTGTATGACCGTTATCTTCAGTTAAATTAAGAATTTCAGAATCCTGGCAGTTATTAAGATTTCCACCAGCATTAGTACCTAACGTATTACTATTATTTTGCACTTCATCCTGCAAGACTACTCCGGAACTTTCGTTTAAATTGATAATTTCGCTATCGACATGAATGTATTTCTTTTACAATTAACCGCCGTAAGTGTCTTTTCGTCACACCCCCAAGTTTTCGACTCATTTTTATGTTGTAACAACTTTAATCAATAAAAATAAAAGTACATATCTTATTTAATTTTTTTTTTATATTTTAATCAAAAAACATAATATATTGGTTACAAAATAACAAAAAAAAAAATTGTTTAAAAATAATAAAATACTTGGAATACGATCTTACCTTTCAATAAAAACTAGGCTGCACTAGAAAACTTCGCTTTATTTATGTCGATTAAAATTCCAACTTCACTTGACTATTAAAATTTGCTTAACCGCACAATACAACTGAATACTGAAGAATGACAGTTCTGCTGCGTTTTCATAACAATTTTAAAAAACAGATAACTTATGAGTCAGCCTAAGCTAAGAGAAGAGATCTGCTTCCGCAAAGCTTCCTTTGGCTATGGTCAGAGAGCTCATTAAAAAGTTAGCCGAAGCTGAGTGAAGAGATCTGCTTCCACGAAGCTTCCTTTGGCTATGGTAAAAGAGCGCTTCGTAAAAATGTTTTTCGGCTATGTTGTGGAAGCGCTTCCTCTAACAAGCGCTTGACATATTTCCCGCTGGGTGATGAGTGGAGGCCGTGTAGGTATAGGTATAATGCAATGTTTCAATAATTTTTCAACAGAGGTGGAATCTCCGAGTTTCCTACTGACTTTTAACAAACTCACTGAGGCCAAACTAGAATGTGCCTACAATATGTTTGGTAATATGTTTTTAAAAAGGTATTTTTGTAAAAAAAAAATTAAATGTTAATATTGAAAATGCTTTTTCTATGGCTTTTGTATAAGGCAAATTATTATAAAAAAAATAATACATGACACAAATATTTTAATAAAAACTAGTCTTTTACAGGAAATATACAAAAAAAAAGAAAAAGAAAAATCATTCATTCTAATATTTTTAAAAAAGGATTTTATTAGGACTTATTTCAGACATATAAAGAATAATTTTCGAAATACACACAAAATTTCAGTTGGTAGTTTATTGCTATCTAAATGTTAAGAAAAAAAATCAAGGTCAAATGTCCTTTGGGCCATAATCGAGCAATGCCACTATATTTGTGATTTCACGGAGTACCGTATAGAAAAGTGCCGATGCGATCGGAGCTTGGAGCTAATTGGAATATCCTCAAACAGCAGTAGCTCTCTGATTATTTCATTCTAACAGAGGCCCATCTAGCGATAATAAAATATTTACTTAAGAACTAATAGTAACACACTCCACTCCTCTCATCAACTGAACTAAACTAAACTCGATATTAAAAATTTATGTAGTATAAAGTCAACTGAACTTGAACTGGGTGAGCCCTGTACCTTTGCCTGAAGTTTAACGGTCTCAATTCTTATAATTAAGTAGACGAAACTTTGAATACTAGGACAAAGTAATGCAGACGGAGAATATTTTGGTGGTGGGTTCTTTAATTAGATATTCAAATTTCTTTCTTTCTATATTTTTCCTTTTGTTGTCAAAAAAGAAGTTCGGTTGATGCGTTATATTTATACATTTTCGGTAAAATGTAAAATTTGGAATGAATCGTATAAAAACTTGTTTGAAAGGCAGAGGGAATTTTATAGTCAAAGGACTTTAAATGCAAACAAGGAAGCGTTTTCATCATCGGAGTTGTACTGGAACGTTTGATTGTGGTCGTCGTATCTTCCAATTAAGCTATTTTGAGAATAATGTTCAAAACGGTGCTCCGCTTTGAGAACACAATTTTTATTACATTCAATTTATTTCCTTGAGTTTTCTAAAAGTAACTAATTAATAACGTAAAATCCTTTCCTAAAAGACAAATGAAAGCGATAAGATTACAAAAAGCAAAGTTTCACAGTCAGAATTCCAAGACAAAATCCTTCAATAAAGTCCTTATGCCTATCGGACTTGACTAACCTTAATTTTTTTCTTTTCCATTATTGTTTACGCCGGAGGACATCTTTAGTCTCCTCAACAGTCATCAGACAAGTATCTATCGTAAGGTGTTAGGTTACACGTTTTAATTAGCTTCCATCCCGACATGAAATTTCACCTTGGTACTATGGAAACCGCATATTGCATTTGGTGCGAGGTGGTAGATTTTTAAAGCGCAGGATCAATTCTAATACTTGCTTATGTAGTCATACCTTTTTCTTTCACATTCTATGCTTGAGCAAGAAAAGAGCTTTGAGAGAAGAATTGCTCCTGAAACTCTGACCACAAAAACAAGTCGATCTTTGTAGACTACAATCTCGTACGATTTGGCCTTGAAGCAGTCTGATGAGTGCGGAAGTCGGATATCTCCATTCTTATACTTATGCACATATTTCGTACACTAACTTTATCAAAGTTTTGAGTTTTTTTCGCTTATTATACGAACAATCCTATGAAAGTCCAAATTCAATATTCTGATAGAAACCACTTGTTGGAATAACCCGAGGCGAGACCCACCTGTGGGCGAATAAAAATAAAGAAAGGCTACGCCTATTTAGAGAAAATTCAGCCAGAATGTACTTAGACGGATACTCATATGTAAAGCCACCATTCTCTTCTCGTTATTTTTTTTTTCAATCTAACATATTATGTGTATCTAACTGCAGACTACACCGCATCCGTACGCTTTCAGTCGGAATTCGGAATATTAAGCAGGAGCTTCATCCTTGTGTGGATTTGAGAATAATCTGATGAAATTTGCAATATTGATCGAAGGTTGTGGAAATTAGGCGATGAATGAGCTTTCTTTGTGTAGTAAGCAAGAGGGCGCTGCTCACTCACTGTGTTAATCAAAATTTAATTATATCTTAATTACGCCTTACCGTCAGTCAATGCTTCCGTTTTATGGAGATTTTCAGTTTTATCGCCATTATAAAGCAAATTGAATCGCTTTATATTTGGATGTTGCAGAATTTTACCAAATATTTTAACTCTTTTTGATTAGAAAAATGCCGGGTACTTATTTCTGTTGAAGGATGAGTTAATATTGAAATTTTGTCAATAAATGTATTATATTAACACGTAATGTTATATATGAAGATAGCATGATTTAAATTGTACAGAGTACATGTAATTACCTTCTCTCTACTTACACTTTGCATTTATTTTAATCATGCACAAAGGATCAATGCCAATGCAAAGTAAATGCAAAGTTCATTCATTGCAGCAGTAACAAATATTATGCGTCAGCAAAATTAATCATTGAATGAACTCTGCATTTTTTAAAATATTCTCAGTTTGTTTGTATTGTAAGTAAGCAATTTTTATGTATAAATATAATCGATTATTAATTATTTAGACAGTTATTTTTAATTGTCGCAACAAATTATGGGAATGTTACCCACAGCCACAGTTACCCGAGTCGTCCATTTACTCATACTGTAGATTATGTAGGACCATTCGACTGGCTTGTGAAAACAGGTAGATTCAGTCGCACTTACAAGGGATATGTAGCAATTTTTATATGTTTGACTATCAAGGCAATTTATATTAAGGTAGTCACCGATCTCACATCTAAGGCGTTCATAGCCGCGTTTATAAGATTAGTAAGCAGAAGAGGGCCGGTGGCACATAGATACAGTGATAATGCCACTAATTTCATGGATGCTAGCAAAGTAATCAGCAATCTTCATCAACAAGATACATATAAAACCGCAGTAAATTAAGCCCTAGCAGAAACTGGCACACAATGGCACTTTAATCCTCCATCATCACCACACTTCGGAAGGCTTTGGGAAACCGGCATGAAATCGATCAAGCATCATATGTGTAGAGTAGTTGGGGAAACTAGCTAATGACACATATAGAAGGGTTTCTCAATTCTCGTCCATTATGTCCATTAACACATGACCCAGAAAGCCTAGAAGTGCTCACTAATGGTCACTTTTTAACTGGTGCACTTATATTGTCCAGATAAGGACTACTTAGAAACCAATACTGGTCTTCTTAAGAGATGGGACAGAGTGGAAAAGATATTCCAGAACTTCTGGAAAAAGTGATCTAATGAATATCTTGAAAGACTTCAACAAAGACCAAGATGGGCACAGAAGAAGCCAAACCCAATAGAAGGCGACATCGTATTATTAAAAGAAGATAATTTACCTCCATCTGGTTGGGCTCTTGGAAGAATAATTAAAGTACATCCGGGAAGTGACAGACTTGTCAGCGTCTTAACTATGAAAACGAAATCTGGGATCCTTAAACGACCACTTACCAAAATCTCGATGCTGACGATAAATTATAATCAAAATAATATAGATGACATGCCAACTGAAGAAATAGATCCCTGACAATGATACTCAAGCGATACCTGTTCCCTCAGGGGAAACAAATAACGACGAACGAGAGCCATCTGAACAAAGATGTCACAAACGACGAAGGAGTGAAAAGACTAATATTGCAAGCCATTCAAAGATGAGTCGACAAGAACCTGGGACATCATTATCATTAAACCAAGCTCGCAAATCCAACTATCTGAGTTATCTGTTCATTAGTACTATCTTGTTGGTCGTAGTACTGGGTGAAACCATCAACGCACCGTATCGACTAACTAAGCTTGATTACCACGAAGGATTATATATTGATGAAATTTCCGAGATGCTATTATGCTTTAGCGAATGAAACTTGGTAGTCTATTACAATCTAACAACATATTGGAAAGAACTCTATGGCATTTGAAAGTCGATCTGGAAACTGAATCAGTTATGCGATGAAGATCAAAAGATCTATTTTATGCCACTACCAAAACAAAAAGCAAATAAGTGAAATCAAGGCAAATGACGATTATACCAGACAATTATTACGAAATCGGACCTCCATAGTAGAGAACACGGTCAAGATTATGAAAAGAAACCAACACCAATTCAATCTAATGAATACCCAAATCGACACAATAGCGAATCATTTAAATTAAATTAAATACCAAGCAGTCAGCTCCGCAGCCATTCTGATAACCCTGAACCTAGTTACATTTCTACGTTTACAAAGGGAAATTCTATCATTTATTACAGACATTAAACAAGAAAACATATATGTATACATTCGTCCTAATACCTGCACAACTTAACGATCAGCTGGCAACAATTCGTGAACATTTACCACTCAACGGAAGTAAGTCTTTTCTAATAAAGTTTACAACTTAATGCATGTAAGGACAATAACCACGAAAAGAATGTACTATTCGACATTCGAATTCCACATAAACCCATCGATTGTATGAAATAACAGCTATTCCTACTATTCACAATGAACAATATATCTACATCGATCCTTCTAGCAAGTATCTGGCCATAAATCGATGACGAGATTGATTTAGTCCAATAGAAGAAGAAGATATCAACGACTCATAAGACTTTATAAATAAGCTCAAACGATCGCAGCTCGAAAATGCATACATCACCTGTCCCAGAAAATACGGTTATATCTAATTTCATAACCATGAATTAAGATCAGCTGTCGAATTCGTCAATAATTAGTACGCCACAACTAATTCAAGAAATAACCAATAATGATTTGGAAAAACTAAACGACACAATCAGCTTTCAGCAAGAACGCATAGATAATATGCCAAAAATAAACATCCATGACCTACATCACTACAGAATGCCATATCCTATCATATGTGGTGCCATTGCCATCGATCTTTGAATATACTGCAGACGAAAGAGGAGTTTCAAGTTGAGAATAAGTGCAAGGCCGAAGGCATGAAATTCCAGCATCGAGTTACCTACACTTAACCTTGAGGTGGAAGATTGTGCAGAGTACATGTAATTACCTTTTCTCTACTTACAATTGGAATTTATTTTAATCATACACAAATGGTCAATGACACAAATTTCTGATTTTGTCATCAAATTTCATTCATTGCAGCAGTGACAAATATTATGCGTCAGCAAAATTAATCACTGAATGAACTCCGCATTGTGTAAAATTTTCTCAGTTTGTTTTTATTGTAAGTAAAGAAATTCTTATGCATAAATATAATCGATTTATAATTCGTGATAAATGTTTTAAAAAGTAAACTCAGTTTTGTTACTTAAATGGAATTGATTTGGAATAAAGGATGGGAACTAATAAACAGCGGTACTCTTAGTTTCTATTCTACGTCTATGAATGTGTTTTACTTTGTTCGTAGTAATTATTTAAGTTTAACGATTTTTTGTTTCCTTTCAATGGATGGTATTTCATTGCCTGAATAATGTTTTGCCCGATATGAGATTAATGCAGTTAAAGTTCAGACCTTTATTATAAAAATAAATGTTCCATAATTTTTTCTAAATTTTGCATAAAACTCATTTGTTTCCGTCTATTTATTTTTTGAATTAGTTGTGTTGCCATAGAAGAAAAATCCCGTTAAAATTTCATTAATTTGAACAAAACTAGATTTCCAAACATAACATTGCTTATACATATTATAAGGGGCAAAGCAATTTACTAATAAAGTTAAAACAAATTTTTTATTACTTCAAAATCTTTATTTAGCTTTGAATATGTTTTAGTTTTTTCGTAACAAAAATATGTAAATTTCTTCATTCAGAATGAAAATATTTTTATAATTTTTTTACTGGGTGTAGTTTATATTTGTTTAAGTAGGGCTTTTTGTGACACTCCGGTAAAACCAAACGTAAATTTTTTTTATTTATTCTATCAAACAATCATTTTATTTAGAGCGAAAAATTTCAAGCCTTGTTTCAACTAATGAACAGGTTGCAAACAACAGAATTGATTGATTCGAAAAAAGATGAGAATCTGAGAGTGGAAAAAATCTCTTTTTTCCATTTTCATTTTGTTTTTCGAGTCACTAAATTTTGTTGTATGGGACTTGTTGATAGGTAGAGCCAAAGCTTGAAATTTGGCCGCGCTAAAGGAAATAATTGTGCGATAGAATAAAAAAAAAAAAATCCTTTCTTTAGGTTCCATACCCAAAGGATGCGCCAACGGAACCCTACTACTAAGTCTTCGCTGTCCGTCCGTCCGTGTGTCTTTGAGCGGGCTGTATCTTTTCGACCATAATAAGTAGACACATGAATTTTTGATGAGTAATACTATAGCTGCTATGAAAATAAATAATGAACATAAAATAAAGTTAAAAATTAAATAAATAAAAAATAAATCTTAATAATTGCTGTATCTTTTGAATCATAATAGGAAGATTCTTGAAATTTTTACAGTGTGCATTGCTATTGCCACTATAACATAAAATATTAAAAATAAATATAGCTCAAAATTAAAAGGGGTCCGCATAAAAGAATCCTGTTTTTTTGGCGTTTTTTGCTCGATTTTAGTAGTGGCAATACATACAAATGTCTAACTAACAACATATACCTACTTCGGACTCAATACACTCTTAAGTAAAACCACAAATAATAATTGTTTTTGCGCCATATAGGGGCGTTAAACTTAAGTTAGGTTAGGTTAGAGTGGCGGTCATCCCCCGGACCTCTGCGATCAGCCTTACTTAGACTATTTGCAGTCCATTGTAATACCACCATAATGGGAACCTACCTGGGAATGATATCCCAGTTCTAGGGGATTCGGTGAAACTAGCCATAGGAGTTAATGAACCTCACCAGGTCCTCCCTCTCTCTGTCTACCAGCTCCCAAAATTCTCAGAAGAAGTAGCTGCACAGCACATTCCACCTACGCACGGCGAGGTTAGGGCATTCAGACTGCAGATGCTAAAGGCTCACGACGTCTTTCTCATTCATACAGCTGCTGCAGAAGTCGTTGTATGGGGCTTGCATACGCTCTGCATGTTTACCAAAGAGAGAGTGCCCCGTAATAACTGTGATAAGATTACGTACATCATTACGGCTCGTCCTCAACAGCTCCAGGCATGTACGTCTAAAATCCACTTTACTGATTCTAGGGGCCAACTTACGGGTTCCTCTGCTAGGCATATATTCATAGCTGAACCCTTTCTGGCCAGAGCATCCGCTGCCTCGTTTCCAGGAATGCCATTGTGGCAACGTATCCAGCAGAGAGTAAGCCTGTTTATGGCTCCCAATTTCCCGAGTTCACAGCGACACCGTTGCATTAGGCGCGATGTAATGGTCCTCGAGTTTAGAGCCTTGATTGCACTGGGTACAACGTGTTCACAGTAACCTTCCAGCTATGCAAATGGCCAGGTCCTCCGCCTGGAACACTCTACAGTGGTCCGGTGGGAGGGTCGATTCCTGCATTCCAGGGAGCGTTGAGTATATCCCGGCTACTACTCCCACACCCATTTTTGAATCGTCCGTAAAGACAAATTTATCAGAGTCAATTGCCACGCGATTACCTTTCCACTCCTCTCTACTAGGAATGCTAGTTGAGAACGCTTTCATAAATTCTCGTCTTGGAACAATGTAATCCGTAGCTCCCCGTATACAGCTTTCAGGACATAGCTTCGGTATACTGCTGTGACGACTATCTGCTGTCAGTGTCGGATCTAGCATTGAAATTAGGGCCTGGGGGTGGGGGGGGGGCTCCCCTTACAAATTAATTTCAGCAATAAACGAAAAAAAACATCCAGTTTAGCCCACAGTACTGTAGCGAGGTACTAGGAAGGTTTGCGTATTAAGCGGTGTGAAGGAGTCACTCAAACTGGCAAGTGTAATATGGACTGATTGATATACTATTTCATGGGGCTACAATTTTTTGTGTCACAAATAGTACTTACTAGTTAGTGACGAGTAAGTCGCGAATGATTCGGTCATTTTGTCCGGGCCAGTACACTGACTCCAAAGAACTGATTCACCGTTTTAAAATCATATCGGTCAATCGGTCACTTAGACTCAAGGAGAAAAAAACTGCTTTTCTTGATTTATTTGTCAGATTTTCAATTGATCTTAAACTTTTTATTTACAGGGCTATGCATGCAGCTGGATAGATAGCTAAAATATTTTTACATTGAAATAAAAATTTTGCATCTAGTTCACATTGTATATTCCCTGCACAACTTTGTTTCTGCAGCATAAGAAACAACAAAACTTTCTACTAGCCATCCAGAAAAGTATCCTCTCTTATTTAATTTTTATTGCTGCTAGTTCCTCAACTGCCAACTCTGTCGTCCTTACCTGCATTTAGGACATTCACAAGTGTTCAAAGGGGCGCTAATCCAATGCAAGTAACATATTGAAGAAATATGATGGATAATCTTTATAGTTTACACTACTATTGTTTATATATATTTTTTTGTTCTACCTGCAACGATCAACTTGAGCATAAGTTCGCATGACCGAACAATGCACACATATTTAAAGCCCACTAATCTGGATTTTGGTTGATATAGATTTGAAAGGGTTTTAATTAAGGAAAAGTTATTTCTATGTATAAAGAATGAAACAAATTTAAACAAATACAAATTTCTGCAGCACTGAATATTGATTTACTCATTCCCAGAATGGAACAATTTTTCATTTGCTAAATGCCTGCTTTGAGGCAAACCGGGTTGCCTTGCCATGCCACATTTCAGCAGTTGAGGAGTTACAAAGGCACCATTTTGATTGTTATTGCCCAACACGCAATGATATATCAGTCGCGAATGGCTGCATAATTGATAAACTAAGCGCACTTTTAGCTTTGAGCGTTGCTCTGTCATGAACGATTCGATGAGGTAGGTAATTTTAGGGTATTAGATGATTATTCCCAACTGACTCAAAGGACCCAAATGACCGAATATTTTACATAAGTCACTTATATCAAAAGACTCGTATGACCTGAGCCACCAAAATGACCGATTTTAACCATCACTAGTCCTACGTCGATGCCAACATTGAAAAAAGCATTGGCCGGAAGTTGAAAAGTGATTTTAATATGTATAACCTTTCAAGTTTCTGTTGAGTATCTATGAATATATTGCCTTTGGTAAAACACCTTTTATCACTAATTAACCCAAATAATTAATTTAAAAACACTTATTTCGACGAATCCACTTATTTATTTGTTGTTTACAGTTCTCTTTCAGTTGTTACTTGGTGCTTAGATCGAAAGAGATCGCTATATAGAAGGGAGCCCCCTTTCTGCAGTGTGTTTCTGAAATAAATTATTATTTTTTTAAGTTTTGGAATATAAATATTTTGTATAATTTTTTGGAGTTGAATTACATAAATGAAAAAATATGTAAAATAAAAAATATGTTTTTAAAAATAATTCAATTAACCAAATATTTCTTATTTTTTTAGGGGGGCGGGTCATGACCCCATGGACCTCCTGGATCCGCCACTGTCTGCTGTTACCAGCAGTTCGACTCCTTAAGGCTTAGTGCAGATTTTGCAGCTATACATTTCCCATGGATGTCGAGAGGCAGGAGCCATTACTGCTGTTGGTTGGGGAGTCCGACTTACACTTGGCCGATTTTTACCTTTCGTTTGTACCGGAGAATTCTAAAAAGATCTATTTGAACAAATATTACTTCATTCAGTAAAGTTAATAAAAAAGAGAAAATCAAAGGGAACAGAAATATATTAATTCACGCAATAACTCAGTAACACTCATTATTTAAGCATTAAAAGTGTTGATAATAATTTCTCTCTGCATCTGGAAAATAAACCAAAACAGATTTTTGCGTTGTCTTTAAATCCAGGTTGGATTTTAACATGTACAATGTTATGACATAAATGTTCGGTGTTCTAAGTTTATTTCTGCCAGGAGCCATCAAAAGTGCAGACTTTTTATAATATACCTTAAAATGCTCTTTTTTCTTAATACAATATTTTTAATCTTGAAAACGGTGGTAATTTAATAAATCTTATTTTTGTGAATATGCCAAAAGAAATCCTCTTTCTGAATTTGAACTGTAGCTATATATGCACCCCTGTATTTTACATTTATCAAAAGTTTTATTAGTAGCAAGATACTTTGATTTCCAGTATTCTTTGTAAAACGGTCGATGCAGTAATGAGGTTATCAATATCTTGTACTTGGGAGTTACCAGGCTCACAAAATTTTTGAATAATGTTTTCCACTCCCTGATATCTGAACATAAAATATTTCAAAGCTGTTGTTATAATTGTGTTCTTATTTTGATGAACAGACGAGTCATTCCAAAAGATTATTCTTCTTGTTGCAGGATTATCATGTACTAATATTTTTAGCATTACCATCACTGCGATTATCAAATCATTGCCTGATCTCCCACTTCGGCGCCCGTCATCGAAATTTTTTTTTCAATTTCTATGAAAATATCTTGAGCCAAATTATATACTTCTACGTCGTACAGTGTGAGAATTTTCCAATCTAGCAGGAAAAAATTGTAAACAATATCGAATGAGCTTATATGCCGATGGTTTGACAAATAGTGTATTTAAAGAAATTAAGGATTAGAATAAATTAAAAATACAATATACCTATTAGTTAAAAAAAAATTACAGCAATTCCATACCAGTCCCGAACCCCTCCGATTTCGAAGAAACTTTCAGAATCAGTTAAGTATTAAAAAATATTGGACCCATATATCTTAGGTACAGGGTGACTCAAATTTTAATGTTTTCAATGTGGACGTGTTTTTTCATTTGCTGATTACTTGGGATCGGGTTATTCGATTCTTTTATACGATATTTGGAATTAATGGTATTAATTGGAATTTTCGAAAAAAAAAAAAATTAAATAAAACAACATATTGAAAAAAAAAACACAATTATTATGAATTTTTGGTTTTTGACCACCTCCGGAAAAGAAACACTCACTAAAAAATATTATTGTTGAATGAAATGCTCTAACATTAATACATATCATAGCTTTTAGTTTAGGAAATATTTTTTTTTTATTAGCGTCTCTGCAAAATTTCATATGAAAGTTGAATTTACTCCAAAAAACTACTTTTTTAATGTTTTTTAGATACCTAATGAAAGATGTGTTTAAAAAATATTAAAATAATAGTTCTGTTTTATTATTTCATAAATTTAATAATGTTATTTTTAGTGCAAAACGAGTATTCTATTACACTATGTAACGCTATTGTCATATGAAATTGTGGTACTTTTGAGTGCTATTGCCTTGACACGATTATATCTATTTTTAATTTTTAACATCGGACGAAATGATTACAATTTATTTTATAGGAGTTTATATTCTGAAGAACTTTTGAAAACAATAAAAACGTGTAAAGTGATCATTATCACAATATACGTAAAATGCTTTAATTTTTATATGGGAACACCAAGAACGGATTACCCGATTTAGTCCATTTTCGAAATTGTACTTACGATTTTTACAAAAACGCTATGTACAAAATTTTATCTCTTTACAAGGGATTATCTGATTTGTCGCATTTGTAAACTAAACTCTACATTTTTTTTTAAACGCCATATGCAAAATTCCAGTTCAGGTAAACGCGTTTAAAATGGGGACTTCATATAGGGCATAATGAGTAAGTAGAGTTAAGAGTAGAATAAAAACGCGATATGGTAGTAAATAGCGAATATAGCTAATACGGCAAGAACTTAGTTATGTTATTAGGCACAAATATGGTATCGCTGTCATTCAAAGTGTCTTGGTCCAGAAGAAGTATAGATAACAACGAAAGTACTTCATGTGCACCGCGAATTTTTTGGGAACATGTCGAAAACTGGCAATGAACGGATTTGATGATATCAACAATCTATTAAAAAGGTCTGTATTTACTTTGACTCGCGAATTTTTCATTGTGAAAAACTCTCTATTCCTTCTAATATCTTTGTTTCTTGCCTGCTGCACTTCTTCTGACAGCTGTCCTATAGGGAGGATACAAGAGGTAATAATATCCTTTCCATGGAAAAGCCTTTTGTGCACGGTAATCACTCAGTTTCGTTGTTTGGGACCTGCTGATGAGTCGAATACAGATTTGAAACTTTGTCATCCCAATAAAATGCATACGGCATATTATACCATGCACATTCCATTAAATACAAATCTCTTGTATTGGTTGTATATGTTTCAAAGGTGACTTCATTTATAGCATAGCCATTGACGAAAGTCACTAAAATGATATGAAAGCCTTCAATAAGCTCATGACTGGCTCCTGTAATTCTGGTAATCGCCTTTGCTTCTCGCAAAACCCGCCGGGTGCTATTGCCATCATTGGTATTGTCAGCATGTCACTGCGGAATCTTTCTTGGATATTTTTTTTTCCGCTATCTTGGCCTTGTTTTCAGATCCCCGAACTTGCCAGGCCTTTATATCAAACCTATACGCTATGTGCAATATACATTCCATAAAACGTATCCATGAATGGGTCATCCCAGATCCCACACGAGTATTCCTCATGCAGTATGGAAACAGGTTTTCTGGGGAAGAGGTGAGAAGAAGTAGAGAGATATCTCTCCTAAGTGTAGAGATATCTCTTTGCTTCTCTCACCTCGTACCTAGAAAACCGGTTTTCTTTGGTTTTGCAGAGCAAATCTTGCAATCTATCATAGTTAACATAGAAATAGGTTTAACCGTGAAATGCACTTCATTGTCATTAATAGCTATAGGAGTAAGGCCATTGATTTCTTCTTCGATTGAATTAACTTCTGGCTTCTTTATTAAGCCAGAGGAGTCTTTTACACAAATAAACTTAATTGGGCGACAATATCGTGTTGAAGATGCAGCTGGGTGATTTTCACCACTTTTTAGTTCCTCCAATCAACAACATCCTTCTGAGCTAAATATGGTCTTTCTATAGTATGGTTAACCAAAGACTCTAGTTTACACTTCACAGATACCTCAGTAACTTCTATTTCTGCCGGATAATATTTTTTCTTGTCCTGATTAATCTGATCGAAAGAGATTTTTGACTATTTTGTTGGCTTTTGGCCGAATAATATGGTATTGATGTGTACATAAATTGGCCTCAATTATCATGGCCAATGCCTCGTCAGAAGATATACTCGTAAATGTTGGCTGAGCGTTTAGTCTTTTACACAACTTTTTCATATCAGTACCCATATTAGATGAAGTTAGAGAGAATTCCTTTACCAGTTTTCTGAGTCTCTCTTCCCCGTTTTGCGAAGGTCATCTGGTTAGCTGTACTTATTTCCTCACTTCTTTTCGAAACCAACAGGCTTTTTACCTTTCGCTTTTTCACTGCATTCTCCAAAAGGGTTTGGCGGTCTTCCTGGTCGTTTTAGTGTTCTTACTGCAGACCTTGATCAAATTGATTGTTGGTGTCTCTGTATATAGTCAGGAAAAATGCAATATTTATCTAGCCAGGTTGAATTTGCAGGGAAAGAGCGACCGCGAAGCCTTCTATTTTTTTTTCCAATTTTTCTTCAATTTTGAAGCATAACGTAGTAATTGTAGTCCTCAGTTTTTTTCAAAGAAAGCTTAGATAGTTCTTGAATATAATTTTTTTGCGCAACTGATTCAAAAATTGCTTCCTTACTACCGACTTTGTCCGATTGAAACCAATCATCAAAAATTTGTCTGTGCGAATTTAGAGCTAATTCTGAAAAGCAAAAAAAAAACTGTATGAGTGCCGCAAAAACGCGCCAGATATTTTTGGATTGCCTGAAAGCCAACACACCAAGGTTTAATGTCTGTGTGCTTTTAAACCGGTGTAGTGAAGCGCGATTCCCACGAACACAAACCATTTCCTTTTTTTCTTCTTGTACACAAATCATTTCAAAAATCTAACGTAGACAATTTCATGAAGTTCCAATTTCAGACCCAACTCGGGTCAACCACTTGAAACTCAATTTTTATCGCTGAGTTTGCATTTTTTTAATGTCCAAGACGATAACGTCGAGCAAATTTATGATCTCGAGTATCGTATTACAAAAGTGTGTGGGAACCGTGCTTCGCGTAGAGTATGAAGCTATTTTCCTAAAATAAGATCAGTGTACTTTCAACGTTCAACTCGGCGGACGCCAATGTCGGTAACCTTATTAAGGAAAATCATTTATAAATAATTGGAGTTTTTATTCTTATACGCCGCAAATAAAAGAAGAAAGGTTTTGTTAAACACAGCGGAGCGTTTTTTTATTTCTTACACCCTACACAAAAACGTAAAAGTGCACTCCCCGATCCACAACAGTCGGGTTATTTTTGGTGGCAGCGGTGCAATCCACTCGCAGTGTAAAGCCGCGATCTTAATTCGATAAATAATTAAGCAAGATCTAAGTGATCAAATTCAATCCGCGCGCAGTTTAAAGCCGCGATATTAATTGCATAAATAATAAATCAAGATCTAATTGATCAAATTCAATCCGTGCGCAGTGTAAAGCCGTGATTTT
Source organism: Dioctria rufipes (assembly GCA_963924295.1). Lineage (NCBI taxonomy): Eukaryota > Metazoa > Arthropoda > Insecta > Diptera > Asilidae > Dioctria > Dioctria rufipes. The sequence goes on along the minus strand of OZ002742.1, from coordinate 80,150,385 downwards.
AATGTTTTTTTATCTAATTAATCAAGGTCCAATTAAGCATTCTTACATATGCGTGCCTACTAACGGAGACAAAAAAAAAAAGGAAGACGAAATTGATAATTTGGGTTGCTCAACACTGGATCCATAATATAGAAAAATCCAGCCAAAACCAACTGCTCCAGAATTAAGGGAAGAAGTCTACTTGAAAATTCCAGGATGTGGACAAATCAGTAAGGCTGAAGTTTTTTTTTCTTGCTCTTCCTCTATACTGAGATTTGAAATTATTTAATTCAATTTTAGTGTTATTTCTGTATTTTTTTGGTAGTTGATTCAACTTTGATTATATTTCTATGCTTATGGTATTTAATAACTTTAGTGCTATTTCTATTATTATGGTGTTACTACAAGAATTAAATATATAGGTACATAAGTCCAGGAATATTGTCCAGGAACATTATTGCAAGTTTAATTGCAAAAGGGATTTTTTTTTTTATGTCACAATTTAAATAAAATTTGTGAGTCTTACCTCATTCATTCTAAAGTGAAGTGAAGTGGAGGAAAATATTATAATTTTGGTTCAAAAGTGTTAAATGAAAGTGGTAGAAGTCATCCTTCCCCAGTGAATTTCAATCTAATTTCTATTTTCGGACATTAGTTCCATACATGTAGTATCCTATCAAGATACGTCGCACATCGCAAATAAGCCGTGTAGTTCTCTCACGCTGAGAGGGATATTGCCAAAGTTTCAAATATCAGTTACGAAGAGTACCTACAATAAGTAATATTTAGATGTTCAGTGTAATTACCTATTTTATGAAACCACTTTCCTGAAGCGGATGCTAGAGGAGTGGATTTCCTGTACAATACCGAAGATTTCAGTTGCTTTCTTTTCTTCTGCTTTGCCCTGGAAATAAATTCAACTCAAACAGTAAAATATCTGAAATTGTTCCAAATTTGTGACTGTTCTATTAAACAAAGACAAATATGCACGTGCGAAATATGAAACAACCTGACTCCGTCTTATAGAATTCTTGTGCGCAAACATTAGTTTTGTTATATCTGAAGCATCCAATTATAGTAGTAATAGTACATGTCTTTAAACCTGAATATTTCTCTAAGAGGTGGAAAAAAGGTAAAGCGTGATTGCGACAAAGTGCCTAACCCCATAAAGGAAGAAAGTGGCGAGTCATTCTCTGATTCTGATCAATATAGTTCTGCTGACGAAGAGCAAAACAATAGTAAAAAAATGACTTCCTTCAATATATCCCATGCAATCAAATTAATACCGGAATTTGACGGTAGTAACGAGACTCTTTCAAGATTTCTGCAAATTGCAAAGATACAATACTCGAAAGCAACTGAAGATTCCGATAAAGTCGAATTTCTGGATCTGATTAAATCAAAACTGATCGGAAGGGCTTACAACGTCCTTCTACGGTATAACGATTATCAAACTTGGCCCGAACTTGAGACTGCCATAAATAAGCAGTTTTCGAAATTTCGATCTACACAAGTGGTCCAAGCTGAGCTCTTTTCCATTAAACAAGGAACGCAAGAGTCTGTGTCACATTATGCAGAAAGAATCGAAAAACTACTGGACGAACTTAATATATCCAGTACCCAAGGTGAAGAAGATGCAGGCCGCAAGGCTATTAGAGCACTTAACGAGAAAAGCGCGATTAATAACTTTAAACGAGGTTTAAAGCCTCCCTTAAAACTGATTATCAAGTCCACAAAACACGATTCCTTATCGACCGCCGTGGATTATGCAGTAGAGGAGGAACACATATCACAAAGCGATTTCAAGAATTGGGAAGTAAAGAGGTGCAACTATTGTAGAATTTCAGGCCATAACACTAACGAGTGCAGGAAGCTGCAAAATAGGCCTAAACCCATTTTTCAGAATAAAACACACTCTCCAGGCCTCCCCCAATTCAATAACAGCCAACGGGTTAACGCTATTCAAAACGTACAAATATGCCGGTACTGTAAAAAGACCGGACACTTAATTAACGAGTGTCGGAAACGCCAGTATAATAATGCCCACAGAGTAAGTTCGACCCCTAATGACATACCCCCAGATAGAGTTAGATCAAATGATAGATCGTCCCGTTATGCCAATGAAAACTCACGACAACCTTATCCGGGAAACGCTGCAACGCCTGGTACCAGCGGCACAATGGTCCGGGTTCAAAATCTACATTAATGTGCCACAGAAATGATTCCCACAAAGGAAATGTAACAAAATTTCGAGTTACAACCAACAATATTAATCATCAAAAAGCGAATCCTTTTTCACGTAAACCTTCTGAACAATTTTCTCCAATCCTAAATCTTGATAGTAACAAAACTTTTCAAAGTGAAATTGTCCTAAATATTGTCGAAACTGCTTCCGACCAGAATAGTATTTTACTTGACACCGGCGCTTCAATAAGTCTGATCAAGATCGGCGCTCTCAAGGGCGAGGTTGAAGTATACACAGATTGGTCCACACCAGTTAAAGGCATCTCCATGCAACCCATATACACTAAGGGTATTTGCTATTTAAATATTAAGTTGTCACGAGCAACTACATTGATGCATCCCTTCCATATAGTCCCATCTGACTTCCCTATCAATTGTGATGGAATTATAGGTGAAGATTTTTTCGCCAAGACCAACTCCATACTCAGTTATAAGACACAAACGCTAACCGTTCACACCAAAGCTGGAGATATCGAGCTACCATTTAAATACTCAACAAAGAGTATCAAAATTCCTGCCAGAGCTGAGAAAGTTCTAAAACTGGGTCCCATGTTCGGGACTGAGGAAATTATTTGCCTACCAACGGAAATAGCACCCCAAGTTTACACAGCCGGATGTGTAGTTAAACCCGAAGATGGTTACATTGTAGTCCCTATCTTAAACGCATCTCAGGAGGAAATTGAGGTTACAAATCAAATACAGCTGAAGCATGAACAGCTTCAAAATTATACAATATATAACCTCCACAGTGTTAGGAATGAAGACAGAATAGAGCAGCGATTGGCGAACCTTACCTCTCTACTGGATTTGAATCATCTTAATTCCGAAGAAAACGCTTCTATTATTGATATTTGTAGAGAATTCAACGACATTTTTCACCTTGAAGGCGACAAGTTAACCTTCACTCCAACAATCTCACATCATATTCCGATCGCCCCAAACCAATCCCCAGTAAATATACGCCCATACCGGTTACCAGAAATACATAAAACCGAAATCAAAAACCAAGTTGATCAAATGCTGGATGAAGGCATAGTCCGACATAGTTCCAGTCCCTGGAATGCTCCGTTATTAGTGGTGCCCAAAAAGCCTGATGCCCAAGGCAATAAAAAATGGAGAGTAGTAGTGGATTTCCGAAGGCTGAACGAGCTAACGTTAGCAGATGCACATCCGCTACCCAACATTGAAGATATCCTCAATCAACTAGGGGATTCTAAATATTTCACTACCCTGGATCTAGCGAACGGATATTACCAAATCCAACGCTTATGAATAAGGTGCTTACTGGCTTACAGGGCATACGCTGTTTTGTGTACCTTGACGATGTGGTAGTGTATGGAAGAGACCTGCAAGACCATAATCACAAACTAAGGGAAGTTTTTGAATGCCTTAAGAGACACAACCTCAAGCTTCAGCCCAATAAATGTAGATTCCTCGGTAGAGAAGTAACCTACTTGGGTCATGTTATTACGGAGAAGGGAATAAAGCCAGATCCTTGTAAAATTGTAGCCATAAAGTCTATTTTACCCCCAAAGAATGTCAAACAACTTAAATCCTACTTAGGACTCGTGGGATACTACAGAAAATTCATCCCGCAGTTCTCCAAGATCGCCAACCCTCTAAACAAGTTGCTGAAGAAAGATATACCCTTTAATTGGGACGCTCATTGCGATGAGTCTTTTAATCAACTAAAAGAAACAATTATACAATCGCCCATCCTGCAGTACCCTAACTTCGAGAAACGATTTTTCATTACCACTGATGCTAGCAATACGGCGATAGGCGCGGTGCTGTCTCAGCGGGATGATTCTGGCAATGTTGATCTACCAATCGCATTTGCGAGTAGAGTTTTAAACAAAGCAGAACGGAATTATTCAATTATAGAGAAAGAAGCACTTGCGGTCGTATGGGCTACCAAGCAATTTAGACCGTATGTCTATGGCAGGCAATTTACGGTAGTAACAGATCATAAACCTCTCGTATGGATTTTTAACCTGAAGGATCCATCTTCTAGAATAATGCGATGGAGAATAAAGTTAGAGGAGTACGATTTCAACGTAATCCATAAATCGGGGCATTTGAACACTAATGCAGATGCGCTATCTCGATTGGAGACAGTTGAGGTAAACGTTATAACTCGATCTCAGGGAAAGGCAGAGCAGGCTATTGCTGATGAAATGATATCAAATTCAAATATAGATGCAACTTCAAGCTCAGAATCTCAGTCGGGCTGTCGGCTAACCCAAGAAGAAAATTCAAACAGAAATGCTAATTCGCACACTAGTACGTGTGCACAGTTAAATCAGGATTCGGACGTAACTCTAAGTCCTAACCCAGCACATACTCTAAATCCAAATAGGAATTCTAACATGCTTCAAACTAACAAGTTAGACTCAGATCAAAAGCCCTTAGCGATCGTTGATCGAAAAGAGATTCTACGCGTACTTCACGACTATCATAAAAGCCGTACTGGTGGCCATCAAGGTGTAACTCGCACCTTTAAGCGAATCAGAACCAAATTCGTCTGGAAAAGTATGTACAAGGATATCAAAAGGTACATATCCTCATGTGAAACGTGCCAAAAAAGCAAGATCTCACGTAAAACCAAAATCCCTATGAAGGTCACTACAACCTCCACGAAGCCCTTTGAGCGCGTGTCTTTGGATATAGTCGGGCCATTACCCGTCTCAGAAAGCGGAAACAAATATATCCTCACATTCCAGGACGATCTGACCAAATTCATACAGGCAACGCCTATTCCTAATCAAGAAGCTAGTACCGTGGCGGAAAACTATGTTCGCAAAATAATCTGTCTATTCGGCACCCCACAGTCACTATTAACAGACCAAGGAACCAACTTCCTAAGTGATTTATTTAAGAGAATTTGTAAACTCTTGAAAATACGCAAGATACAAACGACCCCGTATCACCCACAATCCAACGGATCACTCGAAAGATGCCACAGAACCCTGGGGGATTATTTAAGGAGTTACGCAACCAAGGACCCAAATAACTGGGACACCTGGATAGATTATGCAATTTTTTGTTACAACACAACTCCGCATACTGCTACAGACTATTCACCGTACGAAATCTTATTCGGGGTGAAATCGGAGATTCCATCCTCTGTCACTAGGGCCGTGGAGCCTGTGTATAATTACGATGACTACGTAATAGAACTGAAAGCAAGACTTCAGAACGGTTATCGAATAGCTCGCGATAATCAGATTAAAGCGAAAGAACGATCCAAAATCTATTACGATCGTTGTTCTAAAGAGGTTCTGTTTCATGTCGGGGATAGAGTTTTACTCGAGAGTAAAGTTAGAAAGAACAAAAAATTGACGATGGTCTACGAAGGTCCTTATGAAATAATAGAAATCCGTTCTCCTGAAACTTCTCTGATCCAAATAGGGAGAAAAGCGAAGCTGATTCATAATAACTTGCTTAAACCGTATATTTCTACTTCATCTTAAATTTCCCTTTTTCTCAAATTAATCTATTCCTTGCAGGATTCTTTTAATTCTGGTGCTCAAAGCTACGACCATATTAACCGAGAAGCACCACGTCAACGCACCCATTACTAATACGAGTGGTATTTATTTCGAAGAATTGGGGACTCTGAGTAAGACTACGTCATATTGGAAACTAATTGTTCACTACGATTTCACCAAGTACGAAAAGGAGGAGCAAGCACTTCAACAAAGGTATGCCACGCTCTCTTCCTTTTGTGACAAACTGAAGGGTCTTCTCCTACTTGATCCCTGTAAAATTACAACGAGAATGGTGAATTTAACGTTAACTGAGATTGTCGAAAATAATAATATTCTAAGACAATTGTTCAATCGGCCCCGTTCATTAAGAGAGAAAAGAGGAGTTATCAACGGTATTGGCAGAATATCTAAGTTTTTATTCGGAACTATGGACGACGAAGACGCCGAAAGAATCGAGGCTACAATCGACAAACTCAAGGCCAATGAAAAACACCTACAGCATTCCATCTCAACTCAAACCTCTGTTATAGTGAATGTGGTGGAGGCACTTAACAAATCTGATCAGATGGTTAATAAACGATTCCAAGAAGTTCAAGTGATATTGCAAACCTTAAACGACAATTTAAATAATCGCACTGAAATCGAAAAAAACCTACATCTCTTCGATGAACTATCAAACCTGATTACACTCTCAATGGAAGAGTTTCTTCGAAAGCAAAGCGAACTAACGGAAATAGTGCACGAATCTAGATTGGGCAAATTAGACAAGCACTTATCGAACACCCCCTTATTTTTAAATGCTATAAGAGAAGTACAAATAGAACTACCCCACGAATTGAGGTTCCCCCTTAAACCAACCGTGGAAAACTTACCAATAATAAATAAGTTATCAGTGGTTGAGCCTCTTTATGCACAAAACTATCTCCTACTTCAAATAGAAATCCCACTTATAAGCGATGTGTTTAAATTTTACAAGTTAACCAGTATCCCTGTTAAGTATACAGATGACTTCTATTACTTCATCAGACCTGGCTCGGAATATGTAGCCATAAATGAAAAACTTAGACAATATATTTTCTTGAAACAAAGTGAATTCGATAAATGTCTAGAGATAAATTCAAATTCCTACATATGTAATCAAAATTATCTAACATTCAATGAAAATAGGAATAATTGTATTATGCAAGTAAGGTTAGGTTACCAAAATGCATCGAATTGTGAAATACGCATTTTTAAAGTCACACAAGAAATTTGGCAGGCGTTATCGAAGGTAAATACTTGGTTGTACGTCTTACCTGAGCAAATCAATTTGAGAATAACTTGTAACGATACGACATACCTGATTCAACTCCTTCAGAGTGGAATCTTAGAGCTTGCCTCTGGTTGTAAAGCTTCAACAAGTCAAATAAATCTGGAAACCAGAAACGAAGTGAGTGCGGCGAAGCCAATTCTATACCGTTTCGATAACGTAATATTAGATGATTTGACAAATATTACTGTCAGTTTCAATAAAATTTTACCTAAAATTGTTTTACCGCCTAGCATGGAAAATATAGATTTCGAGAAAATTAGTGTAGACTTACATGAGCTAAGAAATGTTAATAAAGATGCTGAATTTAGTATAGATAATTCCGACCCCCAAACAACTAGCATTAGTTTTACTGTTCTCCTAGGCATAGTTGTCGTTATAGTAACTACTATTATAATATACATTATTGTTAAAAAAATCATAAAATGTAAAATTACAACTAATCGAGACGAAAGCCCCTAAAAAAAAAATTAAAAAGAAAAAATATAAACCGAGAAGGGGGATTTCGAGAATAAATATAATCAAGTTTTTTGGTAGTGCTTACTTTCATTTGCTGTATACATATATACGTATAATCAATAAATTTTATATTACAGTAAAAACATATAAGTACAATGCACTAATAAGTTTTATTTAAGGGGGGAGGAATGTAGTGAAGCGCGATTCCCACGAACACAAACCATTTCCTTTTTTTCTTCTTGTACACAAATCATTTCAAAAATCTAACGTAGACAATTTCATGAAGTTCCAATTTCAGACCCAACTCGGGTCAACCACTTGAAACTCAATTTTTATCGCTGAGTTTGCATTTTTTTAATGTCCAAGACGATAACGTCGAGCAAATTTATGATCTCGAGTATCGTATTACAAAAGTGTGTGGGAACCGTGCTTCGCGTAGAGTATGAAGCTATTTTCCTAAAATAAGATCAGTGTACTTTTAACGTTCAACTCGGCGGACGCCAATGTCGGTAACCTTAGATTATTAAGGAAAATCATTTATAAATAATTGGAGTTTTTATTCTTATACACCGCAAATAAAAGAAGAAAGGTTTTGTTAAACACAGCGGAGCGTTTTTTTATTTCTTACACCCTACACAAAAAAGTAAAAGTGCACTCCCCGATCCACAACACCGGAATTACATGGCATACCTAACTATATCAGTAGTTAAATAAAAAAATTCTCTAAAGTGTTGCCTCTTTTATACATCAGACTTCATTTGTATTTTATACAATAATAAATAAATGCATTACAATAAAAATATGTCAAACTTACCTGGAAGAAGTACTTTAAATAGACATAACAAATAAAAAAAAATCAATCACTATTATTTAAAAAATTTCGACCAACGAATTCACACGAATAATATGACTCGCAACGCAGCCTCTGATCAATTATCACATCTAACTACTTTCAAGATCTATTATTTCTTATAGACGACCGATATTAACAAATGGCGGTCAGATTACAATTAACGGTATTGCTAAAAAATAAAACCGAGAGCTATCAAGTATTTTATTTGACTTTGATATTTTGAATTCAATCCCGCTAGATTTGCAAATTGTCATACTGTGGCGTCGCCGCGTTCTCAGACAGTTCGCAAATATGAATTGAAAACTCAAAGTTGTGTATGGCAACACCAAAAAGGGGTTACTCGATTTAGTCCACTACTGAAATTTTATTTACTATTGCTATGAAACACCATGTACCAAATTTCAGCTCTCCACGTCGAGGCATTCTCAGGCAGTGCCCAAATATATAGTGAAAAACAAAATTTTGTTTGGGAACCCTACGAAGGAGTTACCCGATTTGTCCCATTTTCGAACTGAACTTTACATTTTTTTAACCCATCTGCACAAATTTCAGTTCTCCAAGTTTACGCGTTCTTGAGATATCGTCTGGAAAGACAGACAGACATGCAAAAATGAGAATAGCTTTTAATATTATGCGCTGGTGTCCAGCCCATATTGCTCTACCAGCATTATTTCCATGCGTTACAACTGATGATTTCATCTAGAATATAAAAAGTATACTGTGAATATTCATTAAAAAGCTCATCTCAGTCATATTTGAGATGGACTAGGCTTTAACTCTGTGTCAGATAGTATTTCGTCCAATATTCTTCAATATATCAAAAACAGTTTTAAATTCTTTAATTTAATTTTTACTACAGCAACGTGATATAAAAACACTATACTAAAAGCGAGTGGTGGTAACTTACCCCAAGCATGGCTGTAGACAAACTTGGTACACTCGTTGACTTCTTCACATAAACTGAATTTCAGAATTTTAGGAACACTCCCACATGGAGCGATCCGTACTTAACTCAAAATTGCGAATTTGGCGGATGGGGCACACAAATATTCAGGCGACCATTTATAAGACTGTGAGAAATAGTTATTTGTAATCCCAAAGATGTTTTTATATATTTTCTGTTGAAGAATTACTATAGTAAGTTTTCCTTATATTTGCATAAAGAAACACGGGTTCCTCCTCTAAATAAATCAAACTTTAATAATAAGTAAAGAAATCGAACTTTTAAATTCTGTATTATTGGAAATAAGACAGTCAAGGCCTCAACAAATAAATTTAGTAAAAATGGAAAATTCGAATAAATTGGTCTGTAGAATTTGGCCGCTACATATATAAAAAACTTCTCTTTACTTATATTTCAACCTGTATTGTATATTGATATAGAATCCAAAGTTTGTACATACAACTTCTTTCAACTCGTCCTGATCGTTGTTTACCAGCAATTCGAACGATCTACTGCAGCTTTGTACCTCTGAACCACACACGAATTCAATTTCACTGCTTTCTGATAATAACTTCTACAGATCACTAATAATAACACAATTACTTGTTTCAATTTTCTTGTTTTGTTATTAACTAAATTTCCAAAACTTCTTCAAAGCACTGCAGAAACTATGCGTACGGGACCGCAGCCGGCAGAATGAAACAACATTCTTCACCTTGCTTCTTTTACTTCAAATGCTGCCAGGTTAAAGTTATGTGATATCACATTATTTAGGTTCAATATTATTATTTTTAGCAGATACCCCATAAATTTAATGTGACTTCAAATTAATTTGATAACAGACCTTTTTCTTCAATTAGATAGCCTATTAATTTAATGTGTTATTTCAATAGTTTACAGTTATTAATTTCTAATAGAACGCACTATTATTTTAACATGTTACAAAATATAAAATTGCTTGTATGTATGTGTATATTCTTAATAATATATCATATTAAAATAAAAGGCTGCCTTACTGATAAATAATAGGTTTCATCCCCATGAAGATATATGGGAAAACATTTTAAAACAATTCTTTTCTAATTGATTATATAGGAATTCCTAATAATTTTCGCTACATTAAAACAATAGTGAAAAAATTATTAAATAACGAAGGCAAATTTTTCTGGGTATACTAATACAATGTGTAAAAACTTGAAGAATGCCTCAAATCTGCGCAATTTTGGTCAAAGATGGGAGTATTGGGAATTTGGAAGCTAAACTTAAAACTTTGCTAGACGGAGTCTGCGGAAAGTTCATCTGGAACTAGAAATATCAAGAAATAATATAATAAGGGAGCTATTAGGCTTGCGAGATTTTGTTCAGGTTTACGGTCGAAAATATCAATCAAACAATTGCAAGGATGAAATTTAAATACTAAATACCGTAAATTGAATTAAAAAAAAATCGATTTTTAGAAATTAAAGAATCAATACAGACGTCCAGTAGAGAAATAATAATATTATAATTGATACAAAAATTGTTAATTTAAACTTAGATGTTAAAAAAGCCAGTCATGTGTACCAAATAAACAAGAACGATCGAAAGAATTGAACGAAGGCCGGCTTTTAGGGGCGAGTCATCATTGAGCGGTACAAATGGTTGCATTTCCAAATGAGATTTAAAAAGTCTTGAAACAACGATAAAAATATATACATACGTATGGGTAAAAGACAAAAAAGTGTCCCAGTTGGAGAACCTAGAAGGCCTTCCTGTGGAACGTATGCAGAAGGAATCGAATTTTTAGTAAAAATTCCAAACCTTCACAGGAAGGCATATGCGAAGAATCAAGAAGGCCTCCTGTGGAAGGTATGCAGAAGGAATCGAATTTTTAGTAAAAATTCCAAACCTTCTCAGGAAGGCATATGCGATGCATCAAGAAGCTGCGAAAATTGTGCAGCATCGTAGTAGTATGGTGACTTTTGTTTTACTGCGAAGTTTTAACATGAGTAATGGACAATTTCATATTAAATGTGGTGTTTGAAGTATTCAGACGTGTTAAGCGAACGGTTTGTCGTGAAAAATTAAATAATTTTGAAGTTTGAAATAATTATTGGAAGGAAAAATTTTTAAGGTAAGTGTTTTAAAATAAAATTATTTAATAAGAAATTTTTAAATTTACACGGCTCTCTGTCCGTCGACCTAGCGGATTTGAAAAAAAACTTTGATTTCAAAATTGAGTAAAAGTAGTTAACCCGATATTTTTAAGACATTTATGTACTTTCTGTTTTGAAGTCAACGTTTTTTTTCTGTCTTTTAATGAAAGAAAATGAGTGGAAAAATTGGAGGAATAACCGTCAGATACATGAAGCGCTTAGCAGAAGAAAAAGTACGGAAACTTAATGAAACAAGTGAGATTAGTAATGAGTTAAATATAGAAAGGAGGAGTACTTCAACAGAATATGAACCTGAAATTAATAATTTTGAAAAAACTGCTGGAAGCACTGAAAGTGGTTCGTCTGTATTGCTAAATGATGGTAGTCTGCGGGACAAACTGGCAAATTGGTGCATTCTTCATAAAATACCAAGAAATGCTTCTGATGACCTCTTAAAAATACTTTCTGAGGAACATATCAATATACCAAAATCGACCAAAGCACTATTAAACACAAATTGTGAAAAGCTCCAAATACTTGAGCTTCCCCCAGGAAGATATTACCATTATAGGATTGAAAAAATGCTTAAAGTGATGGATGTATCTATATCCACTGAAACTATTTCTATTGACACTGGTATTGATGGTTTACCTCTTTTACCTTTTTTTTTGTGGGTATCCTGAATTTAAACCATTTTTAATTGGAGCCTATATTGGTCCTGGCAAGCCCGTAAATGTAAACAGCTAGTTAGAAGAATTTACTAATGAAGTAAAATGTCTTCAAAATGATGGGATTATTATAAATAATCGGAAATCAAAGTTTGAAATAAGATTATTTACGGCTGATACCCCAGCAAGGGCATTTTTGACTGGTACCGTTGGCCACACCTAGTGGATGTTCTAAATGTTTCCAAAAGGAGAAAAAATTAACAAACGATTAACATATACTACTGTAAAATCAGCTCCCTGAACCGATGAAAATTTTAATGATCTCATTGGCAAAACTTATCATCAAAACTGCTTTCAAATTAACAATAGCCTCATTCTATATATATATATATGTTGTTAGAGCGCGTACGACTATTTACCACTTTTCAATTTTTGAGTTCACTTAAAGGAGTACATATTGTCTTTGCAGGTCGCTTATATAAAGCGAATCATTGGAAAATCTAATATTTCGAAGTGTTTTGGATTGCTTTTCACGGACGAAGTAATTTTGAAAGTTAATTGGGACGGAGTAAAAAATAAAGAGGCGATAAAAAATTACAAAATTTTCAATATTTTTGTTTTCGGTACGAGGATTAAATTATTTTTCAAAACAGCTATGTATTCATTCATTATTTACTTATTTGGCAGACGCTGTGAATAATGAATGTTATGGCTACGTTCAATTTGAAATGGACATGAAGAAAGGATTCAAATTGGCTAAATACAAATTTTATAAAGCTACTCATAAGTTAAAAAAAGTGTAAATTTGATTTTTGTTTTCTTTTATCTTAGTATTTTTTACCTTAATTTTAATATCTTCTGAAATCTACTGTTTTATTTAATTTTTAGTTTTTTAATGAAGCATTTTTAGTTTATTTTATTAAAGAGTAAATTAAAATTAACGAATGTAAAAAAAAAAAATATTAATAAATATAGAATAAAATTACAAAATTGGACTTCGATTTTATAATAGTTAAAAGCTCCTTCCTCTTTTATGACACATCATTAGAATCACTCCCAAATCATACCGCCAGAATTACGTCCACATCATGCCATTTGAATCACTCCCAAATATGCCGTCAGAATTACGTCCACATCATGTCAGCAGAATCACTCCCAAATCATGCCGCCAGAATTACGTCCACATCATGCCAGCAGAATCAAATTCATATGATGCCAGCAGAACCCCTTCCGCATCATGCCAATGACATCGCAATAGAAAAACGAAATTAACTGAGAAACGAGGATTCATTCATCCAAAACTTCCGAGGAAGGTCCCCTGCATGCATGCTATATGCTTCTTTTTTCAACTGGGGTATGCTAGACAGGCCGAGAATAAGATAGTAATTGCAATTCGAGATCGTTTCTTACCAGAATTTTACATAGAGTAGCTCAGTAGAAGATAGATCATGTAATATAGCCGGTTTGTTATTATCTTTATTAACTTTTGTTTTTTATGTGCATTTTATTAATTATGCTGGAGGAAGAAGAACAGGAATTTACCCAGTTTTTAAATAAAGTTAGAAGATTGCAGGAATTTCTTTACTTTGTTACATGTCTTTCAAATACTATCATAAAGTACAAAGTTCCACAACATTTATTGTATGCAAAAACTGTGTACAATGCAATTATCTTGAATTGTAATATAACTGAAGCATATACGTTAATTCTGAAAAGCTCTATAAGAAAATTAGAAAAATATTACTAGTATTTATAGAATTCCCCAAGTTATAATGCAACGAATTTCATTTTTTCATTGGACGTCTTTTTGGATAGTATGAGAAATTTAACAAATTTTTATACTAAATCACATTAATAGCATCTTGGTTCATCATTTATTATTGATGAATATGTTGAAAATTGTTAAATCATGGGTTAAATAACTATGTATATCTGCTAACTTGAATTAAATCTTGCTAGTGTAAGGCATTACAGCCAACTATAATTGAGCTTTAGTATTTTAGAAATGTCAGTAGTTGTCAGTTGGTTGTGAGTCCTAGGTACAGCACATATAATAAGTAAGAATAAGACTTGTATTACTGTCACTAGAATTTATGATAGAGAAGTTCAAACATTTTTTAAGTGTTATGTGCATAGCCGATTTCATCATCGCAGTAGACGTCTTAAAATAAAATTAAAAAATAAAAAATTTTTTTGAAAAAATATATGAAATTGTGTTAAAAATCGAATTACGGATTATTAAAGGATAAAAATACGAATAAAATCTTTTTCAAAAGATACGAAGAAGTGTTGTGGATTGTAATTAACAGTTCTTTAAAAAAAAAAAAAAATTGTTTTTCATTCTTTCTAATAAAGATTTAATTGATGAATCAAAATAGTGAAGTTAATCAATCTTTCAGTGTTCTTTAATTCTGTTATCGGTTTCTCTCTATCTATACAAAGTGTAATTACAAGCAATAAGAAAAGAAATTATTAATGAAAGTGAAAGCGGAGTGTATTAGCACTCAAAACTCAACACAAACATCATTCAATTAACAACAGCGACAACAACAACTACAAATACAACAGCAACAAAATAATTTGAAAGCCATACGAAAGGGATAGATTTTTCTCTTTTGTCCACAACACTACGTCATTTCATTCTTAAATATAAATCTGGCTTGTTGCTTGGGTGAGTATTATTAACGAATTAAAATATATTTTAACAAAGAGGTAGTAATTTGTTCTTTGATTTTTGGCACGCCACCACAGATATCCCTCGCTAACTTTTTCAGGACAAATCATGGAAGGTGGGGAAGATGAGGCAATGAACGTTGACCCCGGGGGGTCAACCACTAGGCCTCCCTCATTTCTCTCTGACTCCACTCAACCAGAAGCGAATACCTTACCTGATGCTTCATTCATAGAGTGTCGCAAACTAACGGAAAACCCCTCAAGGCAAAAGACTTAAGGTCACGAACTAAGAATGCCTACAAGTCTTTTGACTTTGGAAACAATTTAAATCCTTCCTTTTCTTTTTCCACAATCGCCAACGACTCCACGGCTCCCCCTCAAACTCCTGCACCAGCCAAGCCAAACTCTACGACGAAATCTACTACCCCACAGACCATACTATATGATATGTCTGATAAAGGTCCTTTCTGGGTATTAGTAGCCAGATCCAACAATGAGCGCGACGAAAATCAAAAGCGACTCAGCGACATAGGCATAGGAGCACTGCTAAAAAAAATCAATATAACAGGGTTCACGAACATTAAACAACAATCCTTTAATGCTGTACAAGTATTTTTCAGTAATGTTGCAAATGCAAATAAATTAGCATCCTCTGATCTATCGAAACACCTACTCAATGCCTTCATCCCAGCCTCATATGCACGGAAACAGGGCATCATTAAGGCTGTACCCCTGGACATCACCGAGGAAGAACTTATCAACAACATCTCTTCTCCAGTCCCCGTTACAGCAGCGGAGAGATTTAAAAAAAAAAGATTGCTGAAAACCACTTTATTCCCACCAGTATAGTCAAGCTCTCCTTCAAGGCAAACACAATTCCGAAAGAAATTTCAATCTATGGTGCAATACGACGCGTAGATTACTACACGCCGAAACCCAGACTCTGCACAAAATGCCTCAGATGGGGTCACAGAGAACTTCAATGCAAAGCCACCAAATCTACTTGTCCAAACTGCTCCCTTGAAAATTGTCAAGACAACTGCAAATCCACCCCGCTCTGCATTAATTGCAAAGGCAACCACAGAGCTGATTCACCGAACTGTCCAACAAAGTCTTTTGAGTCAGATGTGCTGAAACTCATGGCCATCAAAAGTATCAACCGTAACACTGCAAGGGCTCTGATCACTCAATCTTCCCATGATCCCCCACACACGTCCACATCCAACAGGTTCGACATCCTCACGAATTTAACGGACGACTTCTCCTTTCCAGCTCTGACTTCCTCAAAAAGAGCAAGATTCCCAGAAGTAGAAGCCAACAAGGTTCTAACAAAGAGATAATATTGCAATGTGGCTAAAACCCACTCTTTCCCAACTTTTCCCAAACCCAATAACTACTATAAAATGTTTAGCGAGAAGTCACAATCTAGAAATGGAATGGCTATAATAGCGGAAAAAGAAACAGTAACCGAAATGGAAAGTCTCCTTTCCTGGATCAGCAAAGTCCTAAAATCAAGTAATGACAAACACCCAACCGATGACTTCATCTCCCCTCTTAAAAAAAATTACAATCTCTCGAAAACAACTCAGATGCTTTACAAATCCTAAAGGGAACAAACAATAATTCAGCACAGAACACAACGTAATACTCATACAATTAATGAAACTACTCCATTACAACATCCAAAGCTTTAATGGAAACAAACCATATCTTGAAATTTTCTTAAACTCAAACCCTCATGAAATTCTACTTATCAACGAAACTTGGCTTAAAGATGACACAATAGCGTCTTTAAGAAACTACAACCTTGTCAGGAAGAACCGCCATGATGGATATGGTGGCTGCCTCATTGCCATAAGCCAAAAACTGTCTTATAACCGAATCGAGTTTCAGTCCGACTTGGACTGTGTTATAATAAAGGCTTTTGATAAAAGTGTTAGCTTTGTAATTGCTTCAATATATGTCCCCCCCGCAATAAATCTCAACACATTCAAAATCAACATTCACAACCTTTTCACTTTTCTGTCGGGTTTTTCAAGTGTTATCCTGTGTGGTGATTTCAACGCCAGAGATCCATCCTGGGATCCGCTCATTAAAACACCTGGCCTAACAACAGCAAAAGGCCGTTTTCTCAAAGATGCCCTTCTACTCAACAACCTCGCAATTACAAACCCCAATATTCCCACTTTCTTTGCAAATCTAAACCCTATGTCCTCAGGCTCGGTAATCGATCTGGTCGTCACAACGCTACCGCCTAATACAGTTAAAGCCAGTACGCTGCAACTGTAAATTGGCTCTTCGCACCACCTACCCGTGTCCCTCAAAATTGACAGTAACCTTAAAACACTTCGAAATAGACCTCACCAAACTCGCGGTAAAATTATTGCTGACACAAACATCCTAGAAACCAGTACGGAGATTTTTTCCAAAATACAGGACATTATTAAAGCGAACACTTTTCAATCACCCCATTCAAAATTTTCACCCAAAGCATGGTGGAATGAAACAATCAACAAGCTTTTTGAGATGAAGAGTAAAACCTTCTCGGAATGTGCAAGGACGACATCAACGACAAATTCAAACAAACTCAGAGCCATCAAAATCAGACTTAAGAAAGAAGTCAAGAAGGCTAAAGTCATTCATATGTCTGATTTTGTTGGGAGGCTGGAAACCTCTAACTCCAGATCTTTCTTCAACGCAATAAAAAACATCTCTTCTAAATTCAGCTCAACGGACTCAAACACCCAATGGGATGAAACTAATTCGACACCTTTTCTGAACATGCTTGCACTCAAGACCAAATCTGTTAACACAAGCACTGCGACACCCCTAGTGGCTAGCACTTTCCCCAGACTCCCACTTACACTCACCGAACTCAAGCTCTTCCTAAAAAGCAAATCAAACTTTTCCGCTCGTGGAGTTGATGGTATCCCCTTTTTTGCCATAAAGAACCTAAATCCAGCAGCTCTTCAATCATACCTGGATGTCCTTAACAGTTACTGGCTTCAGAACTCACTCCCTGGGCAACTGAAGATTATAAAAGTTGTCCCCTTATTAAAGAAAAACAAGCCAAGACAGAGTCTAGACTCATACAGACCCATCGCTCTCATTCCCACTGCGACTAAATGCATAAATGGCGTTATCACGAAGAGACTAAACAACCTAGTGTCACAACTCAACATACTGCCAGATAAGTCCTTTGCCTACACCAAGGGTAAATCAGTCAACAAATGTCTCAATCACATCTTAAACCAAATTGCTTTCAACAAGTCGAATGGACTCAAGTCAGTGTTACTGTCTATTGACTTACAGTCTGCCTACGATTCTGTGGCTGTAGACAAACTCACCAAAATTCTTGTAGGAATGAAAATCCCCCTTGACATTGTCATATGGATCGAAAGCTTTCTCAACTCTAGAACGCTAAAACTAGGCTCCTCCCAAACTGTGGTAAATGATGGACTACCTCAAGGCAGTGTCATCAGCCCAATTCTTTTCAACTTATACACCACCAAACTTCACGAGGCATCAGAAACTGATGTAAAGATTTTTCAATTTGCCGACGACTTCATGTTTGTAGGTTCAGGCTCCTCACATGAATCAGCTCTGGAGGCCCTAAAAAATGCAACACTGCGGTTCTCACAATTTGCAAGCGCCCTACACTTATCGATAAACCCCACCAAAGTTTCTATAGTCCCAATCCACTATAGAGCCGGCCTGCCGGAGTCAGTTTCCATATTGAACTTAAGAGTACCAATAACCTTCGAATTAAAATTCATAGGCAGATTCTTCACCTCCAACCTAATACTGAGGGAACAACTGCTACATGCGACGAAGTCTGCAAATCTACAAGTGAACATGCTAAAACTGCTTACCTCCAGAACAAACCCTATACATCCAAATCTAGCGCTAAAATTATATAGATCAAAATACATTGATAAAAGGCTCATAAATTTCTCAAATGCGTGCCTCAGGAAGTGCCTAGGGCTGTCCCCCACCACCCCAGTCCACATTATTTATGCCCTTGCAAACGAACTACCTCCGGACTACCGAGTAACTCTACTTACGGCTAAAGAAATTGGCGGAGCTATAGCACAAAATTCAACAAGTACAAACCACCTAGATCTCCTAAACCCCAAAATTTCCAGCTATGCATATGTATACAAATCGTTCCCAAACATTTTCCAAATGATTGGGTCTTACACTCCGGTTAACCAACCCCATAACCTACACATAGTATTAAACACCCTCACCCGCCATGGAGTAAACAAGTATAGTGTGGCTTCCAGGGCACAAAGGCCTTCCTTTAAATGAACTGGCTGACAAAAAGGCCAAAGAGGCTCTAGCCCTAGAAAGAATTTCGGAACAAAAAATCTCAATCAAAGACTCACTTTCCATGATTAAAGAAAAATTACAATCTGCCTGGCATGACGAATTCTCGTCCAAAAGCCTCATCAAGGGTACCTTTTTTGCAAAATTTTTTCCCCTCCCCCACAAACCCCCGTGGCACGAATGGTGCCTGTCCTCTAAGGAGACCAGATTCCTAAATAGGCTTTTTTCCGGACACAACTATGATGCTAAATTTTTCACAATTATAGGCAAATCGGACCAAGTTATGTGCCCTGAATGTGGCGTGCCAAACACCATCGAACATAGTCTAGTCAGTTGTAAAATGTTGGACAACACGAGAAGCAAATTCGACATACTAATAAATGCAACTACGTTAGAAGAACTACTCACTCCGATAAGCCAGGACATTCTCAACCAGATTGTCAAATATGCCAGTGAGACTGGACTTCTAGCCTGCTGACCTGATTTTGACGTACTACTCCTACAAACAGACAACCTTATTATCCTTTTCCACTCCCCGCCCATCAATACATCTACTCTTTCCCCACTTCTAGCCCACCATCTATTCTCAACACCCACTAATTTGACTCTCACTCTAATCGACACAGCATACACCTATAAACCAAGCTAAGTATCATCATCACCAATAACTTGTCATACTATTTGGCGTTATACCTCGTAAGGTCGAGCCAGGAGAGGAGGAACTCCAGCTCCCACTCAGTGGAGTCCACAGTTCCAACTCTGAAACCAAGATTTGAAGAAGAAGAAGAAGAAGTGTTATGTGAAATTTAAAAGTTTTAATAAATATATTTTAGAGAAAAGTAAAAGTGTGGACTTTTAATAAAAGGGTAATCCAGACAAAACCTACAATTATATCAGAGGTGGAATTTAATCAAAAATTTACGGAATACGAAAATATTTTACGATTTACATCGATGTAAGTATGAAGAACACATTGTTCCCTATTACACCATATTCAACAATTCATTTAGAGAAAAATTGTAAACAAAAATCGGGTTGAAAAAAACAAACTTTGTACAAAAGGTTATAAAAGTTTATGCAAAATAAAAAAATGACTACATTAATGATGAAAATACGCCAAAAATAACTCTTTCTGCTAAAAAAGAGGAGAGCACAATGAATATAAATTACTACAGAAAATACACCGTGGCCTTTTAAGTGATTTTCGAGGAGGAAAAACGGAAAATGTTCGGTTGTTTATAGAACAATTAAAGGATGTAATTAAAATATACAATATAAATGAAACTGAAATGAAATTAATTGTGGTGAGCAAAATTATGCATAAAGTTGCAAAATGATTTCACAGCTAACCGGCTCACATATCTTCATATACGTCATACTATAAAACGAATTAGTGGGCATGAATGATATCAAACAAAACAGATATGAATTAAGGGAACAATTTGAGGAAAGGAGTTGGAAACACGAACAACCATTTACGGAATCAATTAAATCTTGCGAATCAATTAAATTTTCCAGAGGTAGAAATAATTGAATCCATTATAGACGGATTTTAGGGATCAAGCAAGGATCCAAAGGTACACAAACAAAGTGGATTTATTGTCATCATTTGTGTCAATATCAAAAAATCGGCCTTCTTTTATAATTACAATTAAGAAAAGTAACATCGAAAAGAAAAAAAGATGATACAACTGTAACCAAAAAATGCACGTGATAAGTGAGTGTAGGAAACCAAAACGTAAGCCTGGTACATGTTATAGGTGTGCAGCCTTGAACACAATCTTCCCAGCTGTCCATTGCGAAAGTGTACTAACAATAAGGCAATACTAACATCATCAACAACAGTGAACACTATTGAAAGTTAATCATCAGAATACATTCGTAAGGTAGGGATTTTTATAAAAAATAATTAATTTGAATGAAAATGTAGAAACAGATTGAAAGCGATTTTGGACACGGGTAGTCCAGTGTCGGTATAATAAAGGAAAATTCATTAATGAGTACGATCAATATAAAGATAATTTAACATTTTATGGAACTAACGAGTCACAACTCAAAATATTAGGGCAGGTCCACCTTTCGACAAACATTTTTCATAAAGTTAAAAATAATAAATTCTTAGTTGTTAGTAATAATAAGACAAATACTGATGTGATTATTGGATATATGGATAGATATTTTAACAAAATACCAAGTAAAATTTACTTTTGAATACGAAAATGAAATTTTAAATATTATTGTTGATGACCCTGCGAAAAATATTTACATAAATTTTGTGATGGAAAACAATTATAATTTGAAAAATTAAATAACAAATGAAATTATAACTTATAAAAAGGTTAGTAAAAATCAGGAACAACCAAAAACTAAATGTGAAATGAAAAACTGGATTACGTCATATCGAAATCGCACCGATTGTATAATGCGGAGAGAGAGGAATTACGGAAAATTATAAATAACCTCGTTGAAAAACGGGTTATTCGCCCGAAGAATTCCCCATTTTGCTCCCCAATAGTAGAGTAGACTGAGGTCAAAAAATCGTATACTGTTACTACATTTCAACTTCGATCAGTTTGGGAATGCGCTTCAATTGCAACCACGTTACCTGGGTATAAAAGAGCAATATTGTTTAAGCTTCATATGAACCCTTCAAGTAGCAGAAGCATTTAAAAGAGTTTTTTGGAAATAAATCACAAAATAAATTAAAAAATAGCTCTTCTATTTAAAAACGAAAACAACACATATGTATGTTCAAAAATAATTTAAATAAAACAAATCAATCAGACTCACAATTGTGACACAAATAAATGGCATCACCGGCTGTGCAAGCCTCGTGTGCCCAGAGCCGACACTCTGTGCGCTGCACCCAGTCTCAATGTAGAAGAACACAATTGGAGCTTTAACTATATTTCCAGCTTCAAGCTGGCTTGAGATTTGATCAAATTGGAAATTTCAAGCCCAATGACTGCCAACTTGAAGGAATTTTTAATGTTACCAACTGTGCGAATGTCGAATATTAGATGAGAATGGCTTCTGTTGACACATTTAAGAAGTAAAAAGCTACCAAAAATGTTAAAATGGAAGAAAACTTATAAGAGTTATACAGAGTTAGTTAAAGACAAGCAGTTTCTGTGGAACATAAAAAAAAACTCAGTATTATTTTTACATATAATTGGCACATCTCAAAACTATCCCAAAAAGTATGCGTTTTTAGTAATTTTGGAAAATCGGAAGTATTAACTGTCGTTCCCTAATAAATATTCCCAACATAAACAAGTTAAAGATGCAAATGTCAAAAACGCCAGTTGTGTTCAATTCGGCTTTTTCAGTTAGCTTTAGCAGAAAGCTGGACATGAAGCTGGTTGAAATGCTCCAATTGTGTTTCAGGCTTGATGAAAATTTTCTTTCTCTGTTCTTCTTGCTCTTATCTTTGGGGTTTTTGTTGAGATTCTTTTTAACATGCTTAGCCTGTTTTTTCTTCAGTTTCTTTTCTGATAACTTCTCTTTCAGGCGTATCTGCGTATATTGTCGATTTTCTCTTCTTTGTACCTCTGTTAAGCGTTTTCATTGGTGGAGCTTTGGTATAAGGTCTGACCACTTAAGGTGAAAAGGCATGTTGACAGCTTGTAGATTGTTGAGAATGGGCAAAGTAAGCATTTGCATGGGTTTCATCTGCTCTAGATTCAACAATAGTAGGGCTGATTAGTTGATTGGTTTCAGCACTAAGTTCTTCTGCTTCAACATTAGCTGGCTCACGATCACTTCCTGCTTCTTGGTGATTATTGTCGGTTTTTTATGTGTCGTTCAATGGTGGACTCAAGTTTTGATGGTCATTCTCATCATTTGTGTCGTTTGGGTTTGGTCGGTTAGTCACATAAGACGGGGCAAAATCAAGATCAGTGAAAATGCTTCTGTTAAAGGGATAAATTCCAGTTTTTTTGAATCCGGCTTGAATATTATTTTGAATCAGAGCTCGAAGAATAGTGGTAGTCACAATGCAAGGCATGTCGTATATGCTCATGGTTTTTCCAGGGTTACTTCGCATTCAAGCGTCACAGCTGTAATTTATTGCTTTTTTGAATGATCCATAGCAAGATCTGTCTAATGGCTGGAGTTTGTGGGAGCAATGTGGTGGGAACCACAGTAACACAATGTCGTTTTCTTTACAAAAGTGAAGACAATTAATATGGATATGTGTCGAGTGATTGTCCAGAACCAGCAATAATTTGTGGACAGGCGAAACATTGATATGGTTTTTAAAATGTTTTGAAAATAAGAGAAACCCGTCGCCTTGCATCCACGCTGAAGGGTTACTAGTGCCCACTGCACCCACGGGTCCATCTCTTATGAAGTGATCCTGGAATCGGACGTGTGGGAATACAAACAAAGGAGGAAATGCAAATTGCTGCAAAAGTCACTGTAACTAGAGTGCCCCGTTCTGCTGATGTTACAGACCCAACTTGTCTTGTTCCCCGTCTCTCCACAACTTTATCAGGCTTCTGGACCGTCGTTATGCCGACAATATAAATATCTTGGCGCTCAAATTGGTGGCGGTCCTTAACTATTTGCAAGTTATCATAAAATGCGTCCACATTTGTTCGTTGAAACTAATAGCTCTTGCTAAACTCGTGGCTTGAGCAGCTCTCCTACACAACTCTGAGTTTCTCGCCATAAAAGCTCTGAACCTATCTTCACCAGCTAATTTATTCATTTTCCAGGGGCTTGGTCTTTCAGGTTATATACTAATTTTCTTACCCCCTTGTGGAAAATCCAAAGTAAATATCAGTACACATTATGAAGTATTTCGATAGCGCCTTCTCCTGTGGTTCATTAAACACTCTGTTGTGGGGTGCATAACTCCTCGAAATAGATACTACGCTCTTCCTTGAAATGTTGTCTTTTCTGCTTGTACAGATACAAAGATGTGAAATTCAATCCATGTTTTTCAGCTGCTGTCCTCAACGAAGTGTCTTCTTTTATATCTTCATATGAAACGTGTTTCAACCGACCCAAGGGAAAATGTTTCAAACGCTCCCAACACCTCTTTTTATAAATTTCATTATGTAGCAAAAAAAACTAAATGTCATAAGTAGCTAATAATCTCATCTTTCTAAATCTGAATATTAATAGTCATGGCATTCTAAACAACACTCGCGTAAGTACAATAATTTTTGATTAATAAACAAAAGAATAAAAATTGAAAGACTTACTTTTGTCGACGAAAAACTAATAGCATCACATAAAAATTCGAGTCGTACTCGGACCGACACCAAACACTGAATGACAAGTTCCAACATGAAAACAGCTAAGTTCTCTGTTTGGGCTTTTGCCGCTGGCACTAACCGTTTCCGGGTTACTCGATTTGTTTCAATCGACCCCCGTTTCAGTTGACCCCAGTCTACACTATTTGTTAAAAAAAAATTGTTCAGAGAGATTATGCATTAGATTTCAGGAAACTGAATTAAATCAATTTAAGAGATAATTACCCGCTTGCGGTGCTTGAGAACCTTATAGACAGACTCGCTGATAACAAATATCACACGATCATTGATCTGAAGTCAGATTTTCATCATGTTTTTATGTCAGCTGAATCTACACAATATACCAGCTCGAATAATTACAAATGCCATTTGAACTAAATACGCACGAGTTAAATTTTTGCTATCTTCCGATAGGAAAAAAAATATTGTAACGAAATAAATAAATAAATAAAAACACAATTTAATTATGGTAATTTACTTTTATTTAAAATAAAGAAAAATCCGATGTTGAAATTTTGTTAAACCTTTCCGTTCCAGCGTTAATACAGAACTCACATTATATTTTTTTCTTAAAACTAAAAGCTTTTACAAAATATGTTTCTCCACAGGAAATTGCATTTTCACATAAATGCTGACACTGTGAGAACTTCTGAAGTGAATTTTTTCGTTCTCTGAGAACGTGAAAATTTAATGTAATACGATATTTTTGTTTTTGTAGGAATTTAGATTGCCGTAATGTGAAATAACTTACCTTGTGTGTGTGTTTGTGTAATCTAATTTTGCTATGAGAGAGTGTATGTTAATAATCACTAGAGTATTTCTCTATGATCTCTTCAATAGAATTTATTTTTGTTGTATTAGGGTTAGATCATTGCCGTCTTTATGTTCCAGGCCGTGACATCGAATTCTTTGAATATATTAGAGTGGTATGATTTCGTACTTCTCTTAGCATTTGTTCTTTTGGAAAAATGCATTACTTTCAACTTCAAACTTCTGCACAATCTTAATAAGCCTCCGTACTAAAAGTTTTACTCAGGGATTTTGTTATTTAATTCCTTGTGCATTTACCAGCATAAAAATCTATGTACTTTCTTTAAGAAAATTGTTTATATAAAAATGAGAAAATGCGTTGAATTCTGTTGCGTTCATACCACAAACGCACAATGAATTAAATAACTAAATTCCTGAATAAAAATTTTAGTACGGAGACTTATTTATATTGTGCAGAAGGTTGAAGTTGAAAGTAATGCATTTTTCCATAATAACAAATGCTAAGAGAAGTTCGAAATCGTACAACTCTAATACTTTTGCAAGTAGCAAAATCGTTTTGTGTCACGGCCTGGAACATAAAGACGGCAATGGTTAGATTCCAATCTAACTCACGTAGTGTATTCCAGAGATATGTAGAACAGATCTTTAAGGAATTAATTGCTACAAAAAAGATTATCATCTATACAGATGACATTATGATAGCCAGTAGTTCAATCGAGGGGGAATTTTGCGTTCGGTATTCAGAACTTTAGCAGAAAACAAATTGGAAATGAATATGGAGAAATGTAAGTTTTTTCAAACCGTCATAAACTTTTTAAGTTATACTGTAGATTATGAGGGAATTAGACCAGGTTCAAACAACATGTGAATGTGTTTTTAGAAAGCCATTTTAGGTTTCGTGCACTTAGCAAAACCTTTAAAGACATGCTCAGAAAAAATTTCGAATTTGACTTTGGGAATGAACAGTTGTTAGCTTTTGAAAAATTGAAAGGTAGTTTACCAGAAAATGAAGATGATAAAAGCTTAGATCTCAGATATGATCTTGTCTACAGAAAGACAGATAAGGATAAAATCCGATTTAATGTTCCGGAAAATATGGAACAACAGATTCTAAAGGTCTGTCATGACAATTAAGGTAATTTGGAAATTGAAAAAAAAAACATTAATATCATTAAACATACATACATATTGGTTTCAACAGATAACTCGTAGGATCAGAGATTATATTCAGACCTGTCCGAAATGCATTGCGTATAATACACCTGACGGAAAGACTTAGGGCTTTCTACATTCTATCCCAAAGTGTGACAAATCATTTGAATGTATCCATTTAGATTACTTTCGACCTATAGAGCAAACAAAATGGAAGCTAAAGTTTATTTTAGTGATTATTGATGGCCTTAGTAAACTTGTGAAACTTTATGCTACTAAATCCACAACAACAGAGGAAACGATTAGATGTCTTCAACATTACTTCATACATTACAGTCGACTAGTTAAGTTGGTAAGTGAGAGAGGTACCTGTTTCACCTCTCGTATATTTTCTGATTATATGAAATGTTAAAACATACAACATGTGTTGGTGGCTAGTGGTTGTCAAAAATCCAATGGGCAAGTTAAAAGGGTAAATGGGATCATCGGTTCGATGATGTCCAAATTAGTTGACTATGACAAAAATGTCCGCTTATATGATGTATTGGATAAAGTCGAGTTCGTTTTAAATAACTCAACTACCTAACAGATACTCTGTAGGTTACCCTTTGGAGTAGACCAGCGTGGTGAGGTTTACGATAATATCCGGGAATATTTGGATAATTTTTTTTTTACGAAAAAGATTCAAGAGATGTAAGATAGAGAGCGTCAGATAATATGAAACAAATACAACAATATAATGAGATACAATTTAATCAAAAGCGAAAACAACCTATTGTAGACAAACCAGGTTATGGTCAGTAATGTAGATACACCACCTTTGACAAAAAAAAAACCTAAAAAAAGGCCCTTATGTCGTTACGTAAGTTTTAAATAATGATAGACATTTGATTAAAGATGTAAACGGATTTAAAATCACTCAAAAGCTTTTCGAAGGAGTTTTTGATGTGTCTCTATTAAAATAATAACAAAAAAGAATTAATGAAATGCATATAAAGTAATGGTTTATGAAAATGAGAAAAATAAGTAAAACAGCTAGAATTGGTCTAAGATCAATTCTTATGATACCCTAGATGAATGCCCGTATGAAATTTCTTATGGTCACCCATTTGAGCAATTTTGATTTTTGCAGTGGATTTTCGCATTTATTTCTAGAACAATTCGACGGACAGAACAAATGATCATAACCAATTATATAGGATTTCATATTCCGAAGGAGTTTTTAGTACAATAAAAATGATTAGGACTGATCATTTTCACAGTGTCCTTCCGTTTTCCACGCTCTTCGATGGCTGAGCTTGCTACTTATTAGTCCTGTGCTAATCTAAGAATCATTTGGGATAAATAATTGATTTTTACTCAGAAGTACGTTTTATTACATTGGCGATGAAAAAAAATTTTTTTAAAGTATTTTGTTCAAGAAAGAATTTTTTGGGATTCTCCGGCAAAAGCTTTTTTGGTGACAAGTTTCAAGTCTTGGTTTGACTCATCAACAGGTCCCTAATAGCGAAATTGGATGATTTGAAAAACAAATGAAAAAATGAAAAAAGAAGAAAGAAATGAAAAGTTTGAGAAAAATAGAAAAAAACATTTTTTTATTTATTAAAAAAAATTAAACATTTTTTTTAAAGAAACAGATTCATTCGAAGCGAATCGAACCTGGATACGCCACGCAGTGGGCTGAAAAGTAAAGAAGAAAAGGAAGAAGAAGAAGCGTTTCGTGTCAGCAGAAAACCTTACACTCATCGGTGCAGCTTGGTTTTCTGCCTGCTGCAGACGCTTGAAAATAGATGAAACTGATCTCATCTTTTTTTCTATTTTTCTCAAACTTTCCATTTCTTTCTTCTTTTTCATTTTTTCATTTGTTTTTCAAATCACCCAATTTCGCTATTTGGGACCTGTTGATGAGTCAAACCAAGACTTGAAACTTGTCACCAAAAATTAATGGGCTGTGTGATGAAATAACAAATTAGAACATTTTTTAGCTTTTGCTATATACCGCAGAATCCCAAAAAATTCTTTCTTGAACAAAATTAAGTTTAACCCGGTAAAAAGTCCAAAAGAGTAATCTTTTTATTTATTTTAAAGTATGTTAAAACATTTTCGAAGTTAATTTGTTATCAATTGCGTGGTATAAAGAAGGCAGAAAATACCCGCAAACACAGAGTAAAGAGAATGGGGCAGCCAGCACTAAAGTCCATAATTGGTACAGTGCACGAATTTGATTATGTTTCAATCGGCTGAAGTATATATTTGAAGAGATTAACGCAATATTTGGAGGCAAATGATAACACCAGTGCAAACAAAAAAAGGGCAATTTTATTGATGACGGTAACTGTGAACACATATCAGCTTTTTAGTGATACAGTTTTCTCAGATGAACCAGAGTCAATGGATGATGAAAACCTAATCAAGCATATGAGCATCCATTTTAAATCAGCAAAATCGATCTTTGTAGAAAGGGAATTATTTTACAACGCCAGCATGTTAGAAAGAGAATCGGGACAGGAATGGGAAAGGAAAAAGTTGGCGGTAACGTGCTCGTTTGGAGACTACTTAAATCATGTACTTAGGGATAAATTTGTTTTGGGACTGAATAAAGGACCTATGAAGGAGAAATTATTTTCACAACAGGTGGAAGAGTTGACATTCCAGAAGGCGGTTCAGATAGCATCTGAATCGGAAGCGGCACACCATTGTAACATAATTAAGGAAAAGCCTATTTGCAAGTTGAAAACTATGAACAATTACAATAATTATAACAAATAACAACATAGGAATAAAGGTAAATTTTTTAAATATTGTAACTGTTGTGGGTTCAATAATCATTTAAGTGAAGGTTGTAAATTTAAAAGTTTTACATACGATCAGTGTGGTATTAACACGTTCGCGACATGGGCTTTATAAACTTAATTCATATTTTGACGTCGTGTACTACTGGTGGTACATTTGTCATTTAGACCATTAGCCGTAGTGCGGTACATGGGCGCCTATAATGCAAACTGCATAAAAACTTTCACAACTTTAATGTAATTCAGAGTTATAAGCTTGCGGACTGTTGGGGATATACACAATGATACTATGCTATCAGTGTACCACCGATGGCGCACTCATGTTTAGAAAAAGGCATGTTTTATTCGGTTTAAATGTATTAATTTTATAGCGTTCTCATTTTATGACAAAACTAAAAAATAACTCAATTTATTTAACAAACAAAAAAAAACGTAAAAACAAAAAAAAACAAAAAGGCTATTCAGATGTATTATATTATGTTACGAAAAAAAACTAGTATGATATAAAATTACTTGTGCTTTTCATTAAAATACTCGAGACACATTGTTGGTTGATCATCACAATTGTTGCAGAAAGTCTGTACTCTTTTCGTTTTACAGCGTGCTTCTTTTGCTCCATGTTCTTGAGAGATTTGCTCGTAGCACGATAAGCATCTTTTCCTTGCTGTTCTTACGCTGCCTTTTCGTTCGAAAAGTTGGTGTACAGAAGGCTTCCTTTGGTTTAGGGGAGCAGTGCTATTTGAGACTGTCATTTCCTCGACATTCTTCAAGAGGCCTTCGATAATTTTTACTCGAAAATTTATCATTGATACTTTGTTTGTTGATTGGATGTACTTGTTAAAGATAACCCACGAATTGACGATACTAACACCAAGGAGAAGCTCAAATCCAACTTTTTTATACCACTTAAAGGACATCTAAGAAAAGTTTGCAAAAATAAGCCAAAATGGCAGAAATGTCATTACAAAACTGAAACATCAATGAATGTTGTTACGTCCAAGCAATTATTCGTTCTACGACAAAATGTTAATAGTAAACCAATTTTTAGATATTAGTAAATAATAAACCATTGAGAGCTGAATTTGACTCTGGGGCTGCCATTTCTTACATCAAAACAGACACATATTATAAATCTTTGTGGTTTTAAAGCCAGCGTCGGTCGCGTTATTAAGTTACAACAATGAACGTATTGAACAATTAGGTAAATATTCTTTACAGGTGCATTTTAATAATAAAATAATTCGAGTGATATTTTACGTGGTGAAAAACGGAGGTCCGCCAATATTAAGTCCTGATTTCATAAATACCTTTAATATATCTTTCAATGTAAATAGAATGTAGCTTCATAAAGAAATTGGAAGTATCCTATCAAAATTTCCCAGTGTTATAATACGGGCTACTCCGTGCTCCGGGACAGAGAGAGTGTGATGGGCCATTATACGGAAGATTCTTCCAACAGCCAAAGGTATTATGCCGGTTGTTTTGCTGATTAGCCCAACAGCTGGCTGCGATGAGCGCTTAGTGCAGCAATCGACGATTACGATAATAATTTACCTCGAATTATTACGTAAGGCGATTGTTTACACTTAAGCAACTCAGGTGCAGCAACCGGTAGAACAAACGACAAGGTTGTTGTCGTTTGTTTACATCCGCGTTGTGAACAAAGAAAGCCTTCTACCGAATATTGGGGCATAAAAGACGAATGACTGGTCTGGTGAGTGCCCGTTAGTTTCAGTCAAAGTGGTGTCAAGTATCCGGTCAGTTCGGAATACGTAAAAATTGTTATGATTGGTCAGTTGACGGTAAAATAAAGAGTTAAGTTGTTAAGGAAATTTGAGCGTTTCATTCATTCGGTTTTAATTAAGAGGTTTTGTTATTTGATTGCTTTTGGGACACGAAAAGAGCCACCACCGATTTGGAGGAATGAAATTGATAGAAATAACATCCTTTATTCACAACCATTTTATTCTTCAATCCATTTATAATTTAATTGGATAATAACTATTTTTATAAGATATTTCGATAATCACTATTCACAAACTTTTCGTATTGTCTCTCAATTTATAATAGGCTTCGGTGATAACAATTTTTCTTTACACTGGTTTCAAATTAGTTTAGCCGATCCTTTATTATAGATTTAAAATTTATGTGTTTTTCTGTTCGGAGGAACCAAGTACTGATGCGTATTTTTCTTGATGGTTGTAAGAAGCGGACTCTTAGAGGATCGACGATATTGCACTCAGGTACCCGTGAAAGCTTCAAAAAGCTTTTTATTCTTTTTGTTACTTTCTCACGACGTTTAAAAATCGTACGTGAGAAAATGTAGAAAAGTTTTGATGCAAGCTATATGCATCAATGCAAAACTGTAATCCGATATGCACTTGTGCGCTCGTCTTGAAATATTAATTTTAAAAGGGCGCGAATAATTGCGATAACCGTATGTATGTATGTACATACAATTAGATTAGAAAAATAAGTACTGTATGTACATATGTAGAGTGTACATGCGGAAAAAAAGGTACGAAGACACTGTATGTAGGTAAATATGTATATCGTGTGAATAGAATGTGTGTCTGATGATAAAATGCAATTTATGCATTTTGTTATAACATGGGAATGCATGTTTTTCAAGTTTTCAGGGGGGTCAAATCTTGGATACTTCGATATAATGTATTGGACGATATATTGATCTATTGCGCTAATGGTTGTGATTCGGGAAATTGTGTACCTGAGTCACAACACCAGTGTATTTAGTGAAAATTTAGGGAAACTAAGGTATGGCAAAACCATATTATATTTAAATCCAAGCGCGGTATCAAAATTTTATAGCCCTAGGCCATTAGCATCAAAAAGTGGGTTGAGGAACAGATTTCTAAACTAATTCAAGGTGGTATTTTGAAACCGGTGCAATTCTCTGATTGGGGTACACCAATCATACCGATAATTAAGTCCGTCAGTAAAGATCTGCGGTGATTATAAATTGACACTTAACCCTGTTTTGGAAAATTAAAGACACATAATACACCAAATTGAGGATATTTTTGAGAAATTAGGGAAAGCATCAATATTTTCTAAAATTGATTTAGCTAATGCCTATCAGCAAATCGAACTGGAGGAAGGAAGCCAACCGTTGACCACGATATCAACACATATTAGTTTATTTCAGCACACCAGATGTCCTTATGGAGTTAAAACGTTGCCTGCCAAATTTGAAATGAAAATTGAAATGGTTTTAAAGAGAATTCAAGGTGTCGCAGTATTCCTAGATGATATTATTGTCGCGGGTAAGAATGCTAAAGAGCATTTAATGTGATTAGAAAAGATATTTTCACGTTTAGATCAGGCGGGTCTTAAAGTCAATGAAAGCAAATGTGAGTTCTACAAAAGTTCAGTTAAAAACTTGGGGTACGTTATAGATAAACGGGGGTTAGATCATCTACTACTAAGGTGTAGGCTATTGCCGAAGCAAGACATCCTCAGAACGTCACACAGTTGAAAGCTTTCCTGGGAATGATAAATTATTACCGAAAATTTCTCCTTAATTTATCGCAAATCCTTCAGCCACTCTATCAGCTGCTGAAGAAAAACGTCGGTTGGTGTTGGACCGAGGCGGTGGGGCATTCGAAGAGTGTAAAAGTATTGACCGTCTAGTTAAATACTGGAATAAATAAATAATAATTCTATCGAGATAATTGAGATATAAGTTGTGCATATAAGGGTTTATTTTTTTTTCAAAACAAGTTCAGTTCTGTACTGGAATATGATTTGTATCCATTTTTCATTAGGATGTCAGCATTTCCCAAATATAGATTCGAATAGTGAATATTGTACTCTAGTTATTGCAATACTTAATTCAAAAATTGTACTCTAGTTATTGCAATACTTAATTCAAAAATGTATTTTCGGACTTGTTTCAGTTTTGAACTAGATGATCGGTATGTTGAACTCTGCTAAAATTTTAGTTCTTTACAATTCTAGCCTACCATTGCAGCTTAGGGTCGATGTAAGCAGTGGTGGCATCGGTGCGGTCTTATCGCATATTTTCCAAATTGGATTAAGGAGACCAATAGCTTATGCTTCTAGCGTCTTACAAGCCGCCGAAAGAAATTACAGTCAAGTAGACAAAGAGGCGTTAGCCATCTGTTTTGAAGTCAAGTATTTCCACCAATATTTATATGGCCGGAAGTTTTACTACTAATGGACTTTAAGCCACTTTTGGCAATATTTTGGCGATAAATGGGGGATACTTCAAATGGCCGCTAGTAGATTGTAGATAAAGTATGATAAAAGTGAGAGTAATGAGGCAGATTTTCTATCCAGGATACCCGTGGGTATGCCTAAAGAAGATGAGACTGAGATATAAGTAGAAAATCCAAATATAAATTATTTACAAGAAAACAAAGACCTAGTGATGGACCTCACAAAAATGAAAATAAAAACGGGTAAAAATATAGAACTTCAAATGATAATAGGAAATATTGGCAAAGGCTGGCCAAAGAAAAGAAAAGATTTTCCAGAATCCATTAAAGATTACTTAATAATAGAAAAAGATTGTGTACTATGGGGTTATAGACTAGTGATTACAGCAGTATTAAAGAAGGGAATTTCAGAAGAAGTTCATGCTACCCATACGGGCATGGTAAAATTGAGAATCAAAGAAATCCCGCCAAAGTTGTGCTAAGACCACGGTCTTTTCCACATAGTCCTTGGCAAAGAATACATATTGATTTTTTTGGGGCCTTATAAAGAAAAGAGTTACCTAGTTATTGTAGACAGTTATACCAAGTGGCCTGAGGTTTTTGAAATGGTTAATACCACTGAGACAGTACAAGGACGTTTTCAGTCGATTTGGAATACCGAAAATGATTATGTCAGATAATTGGACGGCTGTTATGTCCAAATAGTTTCAATTCTTCTGTAAGAGTTATAGCATAGAACATGTGACTAGTATAACGTACCATCCGCTATTCAATGGGCAAACTGAAAACTTTAAACAATCCGGAAGAGCACGTAGAGGATTGAACGATTTTTTGTTGACGTATCGGATTACACCACATAGTACGACAGGCGAGTCCCCAGCTAAATTAATGTTTAATAGGGAATTACGAAGTAAATTTGACCTGTTTATGCCAACAGAATGAGAAGTCTTGATTAATGAGAAGGTAAAAACGAGAGTAGAGAATTATAAAAAAAAACAGGTAAAGCATTTTTAACAAGGGGAAAAAACATGGTTAAAAAATTACATAGGCAACAGGATGTCGTAGATAGCTGAGTACGTCTTGTAACCAATTGGACATACAAACTTTCTACTCCAAACGGAAGTTGGAAAAGTTTTAAAAAGGCATGTAGATCAGCTGGTATAACAAGGATAAGGGGGACAGTATTCACGAGATCATGGGTTTGACAAAGAAATAGATAAGCTAAAAGAACTTTTATTGTCACCCGAAATTCGAAGCTGTCAGAATCATTCGGCAACCTTTCAAGAAAATATACCTGATCAGCGAAAAGAATCCAAAGGAAACGATAACGACTTATTACAAAACCGGCAAACCTTCATACGAAATAGCAAGCCTTCAATGAGTAGTGAGCCAATAAGAATTCAGCCACCAAGAGAAGCAAAGGGAGTACCTAGTAATAATAGTAATAATTAAAACAAAAGATGTACATACGGATGTTCATTGACATCCATATTTTATTTGTATTGACTCACTCATGATTATGATCTTATAGATTTTTAAGCCTAAACAGCCCTCAAAAAAGTTTGTTTTTAAAGTAATATGAATTCCTAGTTAGTAAAGGAGAATTTTAGTGTAAATGTGGCTTAAGCAATCCGATTTATAGTAAATGAGCATAAACGTAGCCCTCAGTTGTTTGAAGCCATGGTTTGGGATGTTTTGTACTTCCACTGCAAGCCTTTCCTGCGCTCCTCTCAGCATGGCTTTATAAAAGTTGAATTTACTACGACTAATTTGTTAGAGTTTACTAATTTCTGCATTTCTTCAATCAATTGAAAATGGAATGCAAGTTGATTTCATTTTTACGGATTTTAGTAAAGCTTCTGACCAAATCAATCATAAAATCTTGAATCATAAGTTGATCCTTCTTGGTTTTCGTTCTGTCTTTGTCAATGGTTTTCATTCTTATTTATCGGATCGTACGTAGTGAGCTAAATTTTGCGAAGCTCTTTCTGACGCAATGGATAATACTTCTGGTGTTCCTCAAGGCGGCCACTTTGGACCACACCTTTTTATTAATTTCATTAATAACGTATCTCTGATTTTGACTAATTCAAGCATACTTTGCTATGCCGACGATGTCAAAAGCTTCCACATTGTTTCTAATGAAAACGAGAAATTCTAAATTTGGACTTAGACACCTTTCATAAATGGTGTGCTATTAACTGTCCTCCTCTCAACATCAACAAATGTACTGCCATGTCCTTTTCTCCTAAAAAGGAGACCATTCAAATTCAGTTATACTTTAAATGGATGCTTATTAACTAGTCTTGACAAAAACAAAGATTTGGGTGTCTTCCTTAATACTCGTCTTTCCTTGGAGGATGATATTAATACAATCGTTCCCAGGCCTAATGTTACTCTGGGGTTTGTAAAGAGATGGTGAAAGAGTTTAATGATCCATTCATAAGGAAGGTCATTTACTGCACATTCGTTAGACCTATTTTGGAGTATGCCAGTCCGGTCTGGTATACTTTTTATGCTGTACACCTCTTTGGGATAACCCTATTATTCTACCTCCATATGTTATTAGGCTTAAACTCTTTCCATTGGATCCTCTTGAAAATAGGCGAGAAGCTTCCAGAGTTGTTTTTGCGTTTCAGTGTATATAAGGAGCGATAAATTCCCCTGAGCTCTTAAATACTTTTAATATATCTATTCTTGTGTGCTCCTTGAGGAACCACGCCTTCTAAGTTGTTTTCATCATAGTATGAACTATGGTTCTCACGGCCCGATTTCATCAGTGTCTCATCTCTTTGACAACCGGTTTGATTGCACTGACTTTCATCTTTCAAAAAGTCAATTAAGAGATCAGCTTAGTTAAAGCTACTTTTCAATTTATTATTATTGTTATGTACACTTTTGGTTATTATTATTGTTTACATATTGTTACAGGATTACTTACCTCGCCATCCCAGAGATTCTAAGAAACATATGAATCCATCGATGTCACAATTATCATCTCAAATCACAGGTCGGTTACTCTGTGAAACCCCCAAAAGCGCATCTTCATCTTTCAAATAAAACAGCAAATTACGGCGAAGCTAGCACCAGCGTGTAACATTCACTTTGAATGTGCCCCCTATATTTGGCGTGTTCCTTCTTGTATGCTTCAGTGGTCTTAATGCATGTCCATCTGATGAATCATAACGACCTTCTGATCGTCTGAAGAAACCTTCTGGTTTCTCTGTTAAAAGCAATACACCTTCTTTCGCGAATTTGTTACATGGAAAACGGGTTAATGTCATCAATTCCTGTTTGTTGAATCTCATATTTAGGGCCCCTTCGATAGAGATTTCCAAAAACTTAACACGCAGAACTTTAAGTTAAACACGGCACGAAACAAAACAATAAACCGTACTTGACATTTATTCAGTCAGCTGTTCAGCGGCTGAGGAATAGACACTGAACCGTAGTGTATCTTCAAATCAATTTCTACAATTCCGCGCAACACCTATTGAGTTTTAACCTGAACCAAGTGGGCAAATATAGAAAATTCAAAATCAATGGGCCGGCGTACATGTTGTCGTATACTGTACGCGCATTTTGGTAGACTTGCATGTCTAGACTGGGGCAATTTGTCATAGAAATAAGGTAAGTTAAAAGCTTTATCACTAACTTAATGTTTCGTGCATTACAGTGCCTAGTAAAATGTGTGGGAAACTTATGGGCCATCTTACAAAGATGGACCTTTCACTTTTTCCAGTGAACTCCGTACTGAGCTGTTAAAATTCTCAGTAATTCCCAAATTTTTCTCGAACTCGATATGAGACTATAGTGAGATCTAGCACATACCCACTTGACAAATATAAGAAAAGTCCAAACTAATCCATCCGTTCGACGTTTCCCAAATTTTAAATTACCACAGCTTGACAAATATTTATAAGAAAAGTCCAAACTAATCCATCCGTTTGACGTTTCTTAAATTTTAAATTGCACCAGCCTGACACATATAGGAAAAGTCAGAATTAATAATGTAAATCCATTTTACATTTACTGAATTTTAAAATACATCAAAAATGTGAACAACTATGGAAAATGAACTTATCAGGGAACTTAGAAACTCACAAATTAGCGAAATGAACTTTAAACAAACGTAAATTTAGAAAATAGGTAAGCACTTGTAAAACATTAAAATGCATCCCTTAAGCCAGGGTCAAATGGAAACTAGATAAAAAACTTGTAAAAAATTAAAATAATTAAAATTAAAAACTAAAAAGAGCCTCAAATAACGTAAACTTTGATAAAAAGAGGTCGCTATGTTCAGTTAAAGAGTAGAGTAAGTGAAAGTAGAAAAATTGTGAGCCACGATATTAAGAGTGGAGATAGAAAATGTTCGAACTGGTCCGCCATATTAAGTCTGAGTTTGGCTGGGAAAGCATTGTCGATTCCCTCTAGAAATAAAAATTTATAGAGCCAAGTAGCCAAGATTTTTTGCTTTTTGTGTTTTGTTTAAAAGACCCGATCGAAAGTGTTGTTTAACATAAAAATCCACGTTTTAATTTAAAAAATAGAAACTGAGACGAAGAGCCTAATTTTCGGGGAGAACTAAATGCAGGTGTTGACTCACCAAACGAAATCTTCAACATCAATGAATTAATCTGAAAAGAAAAAGAAAAACTTTCACAAAGAATATAGTTGAAATACATATAAACTTATCTGAACTCCAGTTAATGTTTCGTTTTCCTTCTTCCTCATATCCTATCAAGGTGCTCCACTAGGGGTATCAATCCATTCTGCATATCTTCAACGTTACAAAATCCTAAAACAAAAAGATAATTATGGATAAATATAAATAGAAAGAAATTAGAAAACATGATCACAACAAAGTACTTAACCTCACACTCAAATTTTAAGAAATTATAATTATAATTTGCGTGTGAGATATTTGATCACAAATAAACACTTAACAACACTTAACTCACCAACAATACGAACAACACACAGATTTATTTAAAATTACACCGAAACTTAGAAAATTTTGTAAAATAAAACACGGCACAATGTCACAATAAAATTTAATTTGACGTCCGTAACTTTATGGTCTCGGTGACACAAGTACATTCTTTTAAGAAAGTTTTATACGCGAAATTCGAAAATCGAATAATATTTACGCGAAGTTCAATAATTTTAAAGAAATTTAATAAAATTTAAATTAACCATATAAACAATAAGAGAAAAAGAGACAAAAAACAAAGAAACAAGATAAAAAATATTTATTTTAACCGAATTTATACGAATATTAGAGCATGCGCAGTAAATTAGTACTATCATACGCGAATTCGATGTTTTCGATGTTAGTAGCTTGAAATTTCCGTGGAGAAAAACGTGAATTTTTATTAAAATAATGCAAATTTTTATATTATTCGGAGAGTTTCACTCAATATTAATTTAAAGAAAATTATTATTCATGATTTCGCGAATTTTCATTCCTTTTGAAAATAGTTTGTGACAAGTCAACTTATGATTTTTCTTTTCTTCAAACAGAGAATGGAACCAGTGGCACTACCAATATAATGGCGAAACCCACCTCTATAAAAGGCCGATACTTTGAGCTGGAAGCTCTTCTCTTTTGGAAAAAGTTCTGGCAAAAGGTTCACGTTTTAAGGCAGCATTCATAAGCAGCAATTTATCAAAGGGTTGAAAATCAGTCAATGAAACAAAGTAACGTTGTCTGAATATGACCTTTGTTTTTTTTTTGTGAATAGTGAATTAATAATTAGTGAATTATTGAAACTGATTTAGAATTATTAGAGTTAAGGATAGTATAATTAGGCAGTAAGGATTTGTGAAAAAGAAAATATTAAAAGTGAATTATACATATACATATATAACGAAAGTCCACATTCTTTTATTTTTTGTCCTCAAATTCATAAAATTTTTTATTTATAGGTTGAAGTATTGGACTTCAAATTAAAAGATTTTATTTAACTAATTACAGGTATCGTCAAACCTAAAAAGCAAAATTCGCTTTCTTTGGAAAGTATAAGACGCAATTTCGTCGGAGAGAGCAGCAAACTCTGCCACAAAAAGCCCCAGATAAATATGAATTGTTTTCTCGCACGTTCTCATTTCTGCTTGCACACGATTGGGGCACCCGAACTCTTCTCCACCCCAAGGTGATCGCTCGGCCAGGTGGTGGATCCAGCGGCCTCATAACTGATGGCGTTTATTACCTGGAGTGCGCGCCAAACTCGGCGCCTGGCGATACTTGAAGGAGGAAGGAAGGAAAG
Source organism: Dioctria rufipes (assembly GCA_963924295.1). Taxonomy (NCBI): domain Eukaryota; kingdom Metazoa; phylum Arthropoda; class Insecta; order Diptera; family Asilidae; genus Dioctria; species Dioctria rufipes. Next base: position 80,110,858 of record OZ002742.1, on the reverse strand, counting down.
TTCTGTAAAAATATGTATAATTTTTTTTTGTAATCTTAGTTAATCAGATGTTTTATGAAGTTCTAAATAAATAAAAAAAAAGGTTATATTTGGTCTAAGACTAACAATATAGTCGCATAAATTGGAAGCCAGAAGTTTTGTATGGAAACACTAAGAAGAGGTTGTCCCATTTAGTTCATTTTTGAAATTGCTTTACTACTTTTATGCAAATGTTGGGTACAAAATTTCAGCTCTCTACATCGACGCGTTCTTAGGCAGAGTCCAAATATATGTGTTGTGAAAACCCAAAGTTTTGTATAGCAACACCAAGAAAGAGTTGCACGATTTGGTCCATTTTTGAACATGTACTGCCAGTTTATATGAAAACACCGTGCACAAAATTTCAGATCTCCACGTCGACGCTTTCTCAGACAGTTTCCGATTATACATATAGTGAAAAACGAAAATTTCGTATATTAACTTTTTAAAATTTTGTTTACCATTGCTATGTACCAAATTACAGCTCCCTAAGTCGACACGTTTGTAACCAGTGCCGAAATATATAGTAAAATGTTTGTGTGGCCACCCTACGAAGGATTTGCCCAATTGGTCAAATTTACTTTTACTACGCGTTCTGGAGTTATCGTGAGAACAGACAGAGTGACAGACGGACGGCCAGATGGACATGCAAAACTCAAAATAACTGTTGATATTATGCATGGCTGTCCAAACCATTTTACCCTACCACAAAACCCTCGAGAAATACTTCCCAAGTCATGAAAAAGACTCCCTCGCTACCGCATGAGAAACTCGAATGAGTCCTAACATTCTACAATATCGAAATATAGACAAAACTTTGATTGATTTGAAATATGACATTCTGATAATGTCAAGCTTGCTTTCTTATCTTCCCAATGGTAATCAAATTTTATATCTTTCCTAATAAAATTATTTAAAAAAAATGTATGTTAGACAAATGACAACGATTCCCGCATACAAAACCCTTCATCTGAGGAATAATTGCACATGTCGCTGTCAGATGGTCTGATGGAATCGAGGCAGTCTACCTACAGATTCGGACTACATACACTTTTGCAGCTATTACTCATCTGAGAGTTATTGAGCGTAAATTGGGAAGGTTACTTTTTAATCAAATCTGTTTTATTATTTTGTTAAGTTAGGTATATAGTAAGAGAAGCCTTTGGGAAGGTAAGGAGCCAAGCTTAAAATTACTAGAACACTGTTTTCCTGTCTGTATAGTAGTTTAGCATATCCAAAATCAATATCTGGAACTTTTCCATAAGTATCAATAGAACATTTTAGAGAGCGGACTCGTACACACACATATATTTCTAGTTTGGGGCATGTTCTCGAGGGTTTTTCCTGGAAGTATTATACGTATGACAAACTTAGTATACCCTATGATTTCTTTTAGGGTGTAAAAATCATGTACCGGCAGGTACCCTGGTCCTACCATGATTTTGAATTTGAACTTCAAAGTCAGTTTTCGCTTCTTCTCTGTCTGACATGTACTCACATTTTTCATACACGGTCATTTTCTCGTGGTAGTCCATATACACATGCAACTATTACTCAGATGAGAGCCATTGAGCGTAAAATGGTAAGGTTACTTTTTAATAAAAACTAGTTTATTATTTTGTAATGTCGTGCCGCCTGGAAATTTAAATACTCAAGGATATTTTAATAAGAACGCTCGAATCTATTAAACTGGTTTATTCATTTTTACTTAAGGTAAATTAACCGTGTGCAATCGTAAATTACGGCCTAATTACAATTTGAAAAACGTTACCACCGTTCAGTGATCACTTTATAAAAAACGCAACTGCTTACCTCCAGTTAGTCGAGTTCCCCGTAAACTTACATCTGGAAGTAATGTTCTACTGGCGTTGACGAAAATGCTGGTCATTATCATTTTAGTCAGCAGCTGGGGTATAGCAAACAAACCGGCAACAAACAAGCAGGTCATTGTGCCAAATAGCATGCTTGGTATTTGTTGTGTCGTTTATAAATCAACCACAAAACTGCATTCAGTATGAAAATACGCCCTGATATTGCCTACTTCTAATCCATACCATTCACTTGCCTGTTACTGGGTCCATCAGTTCCGCTTCCGCATGTAAGTTCAGGCCATGACAGTAAGTGCAGCATTTGGGAAGTTAAGGAGTCAAGCTTAAAATTACTCGAAGACTATTCCTGTATGGGTAGTAGTTTAGGCTCTATAGCATATATAAAATCAATGTATATTCACTTTTCCATAAGAATCAATATCCCAGCAAATATTTTATTGGGTTTTCGAATTTGCGAGAAGTTCTCAAGCAGCAACAATCCGAGAATTTTTCGGTTTTACGAATTTCTCTCGATATATAGCCTTCAGGTTTAGAGAACTTTCAGTATTATTCGAGAATTTTTCGTTTTCACGTATCTCTCTCGAAGTATAATGACGTATTTGAGAAGAATTATCGGTACATAATTTTTGTAAGAATGTGCATGATTGTTAGAATGTGCATGATAGTGTGCCAGCGGCATTACTTTTCAAGAATGCAGCCCCTGGTTGGCTTACCCTTTTTTCAAGTCATCATGTCGAGGCATCGTCGAGGCCCAAAAAACATTAAATGCTCCATTGCAAAATGTCCCTTAGTCAAACAGGACCTTTCTAAATGGCTTTCTATGAAACATCTGGTTTTGTTACAGAACAATTTGCAAAACTACTTTTTTTGTGAAATGACCTTTGCAAAAAGTACATTTTGCCATATGTCTTTCGGCCAAATGATTAGTATGCATAGATTTCTGCTTCATGCCTTGGGCTGCATTTCTCAAGCATTTTGACTGAGTTCAATAAAACTAGTATACTTATTGGTAGTATATATATCTAGGTATTTATAAAAAAAAATCGGTTACGAGTTCACAAGATCCCATTCCTTCTCCAAGAAAATTAATCTTAGACGTAGTCACTAATTACTCGAATAAGAAAATGTCAAATCTTCACAATTTAATTAAAACGTACTTTGAATAATAACTATCCGCAGCACTAATAATTTTATAATTTTAAAACGAGCTATCTGTTTATAGTTTTCGACATATTTGATTATCCTATCCAAATTCAGGAGCAATAACTGTGAAATAAAAAACTGGTATACTATTTTGGACGAAAACTGTACTAATAGTAGGGCAGGTTGGCCTAAACTAACATATGATAAGCTAAAATTCATTTATTTTCACATAATTATATAAAGAACTAAAATTAAATAAGCTAAAATTGTAATGACAAAAAAGTCCTTAATGTGTCATTTACCTGGCTAAAATGACATACCATATATGTGTATAGGTAAAATGACATACCTATGATATGTTGTTGAATGTTGATTTTTCGTGCTCACATATTATTTGCACACATCACAAACAAACTCCTTTGCAAATTTAATTAGTCCGGCACATTCGTTGTGCGCCCATTTCCCGCATAAAGTTCATTGGATCCACTTCTCCCCATATCTGGACCTACTACATAAATCATTGCAGTATAGGTAAGGCACTTTAGTTTCATCGTCATCCCCATCGAAATCTCCCAGAGTGTCAGTGCACTCAAACCTTAAGTTGGCCTTTGCCCGCATAGCCGACGCTCTCCGAGTACCTGATCATTTTCCCATGACTTTTGCTTTTAGCTCGGTCAGATACGGACGAGAACCTTCACGTTTTCTTTTGCGTTCGCGTCGTTCTGAAGCGGAAGTTGGATAGGGATGGGATTTCTTTATTGTTATTGGCTATTTTAGTTGAACTTGAAGTTAATGCTGCAATATCAGCTGAAGTTGTTGTTGCTGTAGATTAAGAAATTTCTTTATCAAATAGAGTTATCTCTGTTACCGAACAACTTTCTATTTCAGGGATATCTGTCGTTATTGCAGGGCTAAGTAAGTAATCTCCGAAAAGCTCTAGGTTGATAGGCCATATGACCGTATTGGAAAGGCCAGAAACTTGAAATCTGGTACTGTGTGATAACTCTTCCAGGATGCTGCCTCAACCATTTATTTACAGCTCTACCATAAAAGGCCGTCAGTCGTCCATAGAAGGACACCTCCAGAGGTTGTAGTCGGTACATACAGTGCGGAGGTAAAGAAAACATCATAATGCCATTGTTTTTGGCAAATGCGAGCACTTCTATACTTTTGTGGCTTGAATGACCGTCAAGTAAGAGTAACGCCTTATTTTCTTTAGTGTCGTTAGCGTATGCTTTGAAGTGCTGTAGCCACTTCAAAAATAGCTCCCATGTCATCCATCCGGTGTCATTTACAAGACCAAGTGTTCCTGTGGGTACTTCATCGAAAAGTTCGCTCTTCGATGTTTTTCTTCCGAAACTCAGGGTTGGTGTAATATAGTTCCCTGCTGTGTTCATGCAACACACGACAGTTACATGTTGTGCTCGTACGGCGCTGGTAAAAAACCAAGTTGCTTCCCCTGCGTGTCAAAAATTTTGGGGGTACTTTCAACCGTTGCAAGAGCAGATTCATCCGCAATCCACAGCTCTCCCCATGGATGTAGCTTCTGGACTTCGCACCGGAATATCAGAATGTCTTTTCTTGAAGCCACGACGCTAGGCTCATCCGGCAACTGTTTTCTCCCGAGAGAAACGATGTTCAATTCCATTCTGCTTAGCGATACCCTAGTTTCCTGACGTCATCACACATCAATCCAAATAGTCTTGTTTGCAGAATCTTGATGTGTAGGTACTACTAAATTTCTTTTCAAATACAAAGGAAACGTGGTACCGCAACGACCAAGACCTTTTTCAATTCCTTCGGCCTTTTCATTCATTCCAAGAGCTCTTCCCCTTAAAGTTGCATGTGGAACTCCACAAGGATTTGCCGTTTTCATCCAACCCATTTCATTCTTACTCACAGCATCAATGGATCTTTGAATTATCTTTTCGTCCCAAATCTGACGATCACTCTTCCTCCTAAATATAGTTGCCTACCATTTCTATTCAAAAATTAACAATTTACATTTTAATTGTAAAAATTACAGAACTGAACTGAAAGAGATTTTGGAGAAACTTATTAAAGTTGAGTGGTAAAAGGCGTAACATAAGGGTGTAAGGTGTGTGCTAAATCTGGTTGATTGGAATTATGATCTTCTGAAAAAAAAAAAAAAAATAACCAAGCTTGTTTATTCATTACGTTTGTGGGTAAAATGCCATACTGTTTCATTTTGCCCACATATGTAATATGTCATTTTACCCTCAAACATAACATTTTTTTTTTTTTTAAATATATTACTTCCAACCAACACAGAACTAAAATTTACGATCACACAAACACTGTCAATAAGTTCTCTCTTGCCTTTTGTATTAATTTCCTCTCAAAATCTCTTCTTCTTTGTCTTATGTTCATATATTAGCTATCACTGGAATACTATTTTAAGCACTGCTCTTACAAAAACCTACGGAACTTACTGAAATTTACATAGGACAGATGGTTGACAAGTCTGTTTGCATTGATGGACTACGAATGAATAAATTTAGTTTAGAATTGGAGATTCAAGGAATGTGTCATTTTACCCTAGTATGTCATATTACGCCAGTCTCCCCTACAGTATTCGGTGAAAACTATGTTTCTATGAAAAACACTACACTATCTTGCTTAAAAAAATTTGTGAATTTTATTAAAATCAGTTGATACATGTTAATTGTTATATTTTAGAAAAAAGTTAAATTTTATTATAGTAAAGCAAACTAATTTCTCTTCTGTGGAAATAGATAATAGCCTTAAAAACTACATACATATGACGTGTTGCAAGCAATTTTTTATTCCCTTTCGCGCCATGAAAATAATTATTGAGTACGGACAGGGTTGTTAATATCTCCGGAACGATTTTACTATGACTATGAAGCTCTGCTACCCTTTCCAGTACTAGAGGTTTAGCTAAGCAAAACAACAGGAAAGTTCTGTCCTCACACCCTGTTTTATATTTCATTTTCTTAAGTGTCTTTAGTTGAGGCCTAGCGTGCAGTTAAAATAAGGTATCACCCAAAATTTTAACGTTTCATGTTGTTTTCGCGATTTTATGTCTATCTCACGGTATACTTTTAATTGCTAATAATTATGCCCAGGGGAGGATAAAATGGTGAGCTAAATGCAAATGTACAACACTTTGGCATGTGGGTGTGAAATTACCAACGAAGCAGAGGGATATTAAAATACTAATTAATAACATTTGGCTGAAAGTAGCCTACAGCAATCCCTGCATTTATTGTTGTACTGAATTGGTACCGGTGAACAAATTTAATTTGACAGCTACCTATAAAATTAGAGCTGATGTACATGGAATTTATGCAGTGCATAATTATGGAATATTTAAAATTATGGGTGTCATGTTTTGAAAATACAAACAATCGTAAAGAGAAGGGAATTACGCGGCTATGACGTTAGTGTTCCATTAAAACTCTGCCTTGGGTATTGATCACAGTAAATTTAAACAGGTAATCAATTTGAGTATTTACCATCAAACGCTAATACTTGTAATGGCCAGTGGTTTTAATTTAGTATGAAGTTTTTTCTAGAGGTACGTGTTCATTCAACGGATGACGTTATCTGACGAAGAATGTGTGATAGTACTTTTGGAGTGAAACAACAATTACGCATTATATTACACCGAAACTCGAGGAGCAGTCATAAAAGAATGTAGTAGCCACTTCTAAAAAAATTGATTGACAAATTGATGCAATTTGTTTGGAAAAATTAGATTTAGAATTTTATTTGTTCAACATGTTGCACAGTTGCGAAGAGGTCTCGAAACCTCTTTCTTGTCAACTAAATATCCAAATATTCGTCTGTAATTCTAGCACCGCTTTTCTAATTGAAATTTGTGCTAATTCAAGTTCGGCAATGTACTAGTTTAAGTATTAGTACTAGGTATATTATCCAGACGTAGTTACTTTTCATGATGGGTAGAACTTTCAATTAGACGAACGCTAGAAAAAAGCTTCCGTTCTTAAATAGGTTCACCTTATATTTAATTGATACATATTCTGTGGCAGACCTCCTCTCTGTTATTTCGCGTGATGAGTTCATATAGAAGCTTCCTTTTTGTTTTGCATCATTTAATGAGAAATCGAAGAAAATTATATAGTTCGTGGACATTACCGTGAACGTTTCATATAGCGTGACCTAATTGCGCTTCTATAGGTTGTCCTAATCAACGATAATGAGATAGTGTTTGCAGATAGGAATGGCTGAATCGACATCACTATTGAATGATGATTTAAATTTAGTTAAATAGATAAACGTGATGATCCATAACTTTTCTCCTCTTCTCGAATTTATGTCCCAACGAAATAAAAATTAATGAAATTTAACTCTGTTCAGTGAACCTAAAACAAAAGGGAGAAAGTAAATATAAATGTACACAGTGGTTACATAAAAACATTACCTCTACCAGGAGTCTTCACAGGTAGAAAAGATTCCAACGAAAATCTGAAATTAAATAAAAGAAAATGAATTAATATGAAATATATTACGAAATGAATTCAATAATGCTGTTAAATCATTAATTTCCACAAGATAAAAGATAAACACTCAAGTCAAGAGCATGCCTGTATGTATGTATACTTTCTACAACAACAATTCCATGCAATCGAGGAATTGTTGAAAAACATATGTAACTTTATGTTTCATGTATACAATGCAACATAAAACATTAGTTTACATATAAAACTGCATAATTATTATAATTATGCTAAATATTGCCACGAAAACACTTACCTGACATTTGCCACAAATTTACAAAATTAGCAACTTATAAGCTAAATTTACAAAATAAATAAACAAAGATGCTTGATGAAGAATATCCTCAGTGAAGGCAAACACCTGAAAAATCACTAAAAACACGTAAAAACACTTTAAAATAAGACTTGACACTCGCGCGCGATAGTGTCAAAACACGACAAACTTTATTATTTCGCGACGTTTGATGTATCGAAATCACATAGAATCCAAACGTAATTTTGATGGTCGCGTTCGTTTCGCGATATTTTCGATGGGAAAAATGATCTTCGCGATTTTTTATAAATTCATTTCCCACAATGAGTGTGAAAGAGACTCACAGTGGGAAGAAGACAGCAAATACTACAAAATGACATAAAAATCTACTACATAGAAATGAAACGTAGCGAATCTGTTACGTACACTCCTTACCAAAATAAATTACGTCCATACATATCAGGCCTACGTTTATCCAAAAGAAAATACGTACATACTTAAATTGATTCTTACCAAAAGAAAATATGTACATGCATGACTCTACAATTATTGCCAAAAGAAAATATGTACATACATGTGTACATACCTACATTGCATAGCAAGAGAAATAAATCATTGCATGCATGTACATACCTGCGGTAAATTATACCTAAAGAATGGCACTTACATACATATTGTTACTGACCTACAGCAATTATTTCCGCATATAAAACAAGTGGAAAAATAAAGTGAAGTAATACCCCTGCGCGCAAGAAATCCCACATTGTAATATGAAGACCTTGCGCCGGAGGTAAAACAAATATATGTATGTAGGTGACCAGATTGATGGTTCACGATAAATGACGTGAAGTAGTAATGACCAGCTACAAGCATTTAGCGAAATTTATATTCATGTATGTACGTATAGAAACAAGTTACAAACGTTTGACGAAAATAACATTTACGGATGAAAAACGATGGATGATAATAGCCAGCTGTAGATATTGAGCAAGGTGCGATTTATACGTATGTATATGACGAGCACTGTGCGGAAATACACTAAACAAGCAAGGTAGCATACAGGTGGTAAGAAGGAAAAACCATGTAAAAAGATAAAAATGTAAGAAGATTTATATGTAAGAAAAATGTAAAACAATCGGAACCGAACGAGGATTAAAATTTTGTCAATTGTTAATTAAGACTGTTACTCTCTCCAGATCTAGTTCCCTACGGAAACTAGTTTTTCCAAGGGGGGAGGGATGTTATGGCCCAATATACGGAAGATTCTTCCAGCAGCCAAAGGCATCACAGCGAAATAATCAGCAATTGCTGAACAATAACCTCGCATGGTATTGTTCTGCAACTGCCGGTTGTTTTGCTGATTAGCCTAACAGCTGGCTAAGATGAGCGCTTAGTGGAGCAATCGACGATTACGATAATAATTTACCTCGCATGGTAATTATTATGTAAGGCGATTATTTACTACTAAGCGACTCAGGTGCTGCAAACGGTAGAACAAACGACAAGGTTGTTGTCGTTTGTTTATATCCGGGGCATAAAAGACCAATGACTGGTCTGGCGAGTGCCGTATTATTATCAGTCATCGCAGCAACATGTTTCGGTTCGGGTTAGTTATATTATAGTTAAGATAGGTCAGGGAAAGTAATAAAGTGTAAAGAGTTTTCAATTATTTCGAGTGTTCTTATTTATTCGCAAGTCTTCCGTTTTTCAGCTAACTGAGAGTTTGAATGATACAATTGCATTGGGACACGACAGATGTGACTATACTCCCTCTTTTTTCAAGAAAGGAAAAATAAAACCTTTTAAAATTTTGCAAAGTAGACCAAAATTGCAGTTGACATTTTCTAAATTTGGAAACGAAGTAGATCTTAATGAAGAAGATTACACATTATTAGAAAATTTCGTCTGTAGTATATACCGGACAAAAGCTGTAATGGTTGACCAAGCCCGATATGAAATTTTTTACAAATCTTGCAAGCCTACATCAAAAAGAGTTTTTAGAAACATCCGAAGTAAGTGATATTTTTTTGCAAAAGGTTCATGAGGTTCACTGCTACATTCACACTAATATTTCTTGTCACCATACCTTTACCATCGCATAAGCTCAATCTCTACTTTACCTTTATAGATAAGTAGTGAATTCTCTGTGAACCTTTGGAAATGTCAGGAAACTGCTTATAATTTTGTTTATTATAGGTTTCGAAGGAAGTCTTCTACCCCCAAACCAAGCAGTTCTGTTGCAGCAAATATACAGAAGCAATTATATATGTTGTATATGGAAGAATGCAGTGAAAAATGAAGAAATTAAATTATCACCAACAGAAAGTGGTTGGGTGTTAGCAGAAAATAAGTTGAAAATTAATTGGTTCGAGGGAAATGCCACACCTGAAAGACTGCAAGATATCCTTAAAGTTGATGTAACTGAAGAAAACGAAAACGATCTGCTCACTTGTGATTCATCAGATGACAGTGAATCTGAAAGTGATACTTGAATTCAAAGTATAAATTGCAAAAAAAAAAAAACGATTTCTAAAAATAAAACACAAATGCTGGAAATTGTAAGATTTGTTTGATATTTGTCAGTACTTTCCGAAATTTTCAGTACTTTAATTTCGTCTGGCAAGGGGTTAGCCGCGCGCAAACCATCTTGGACCTACATATTTGTGGTCAAGGAAAACCTCTCTGTTTTTTAAGACGTGCATTAAGTGGTTATAATAAGTATTTCAATTTTGAAAAAAGGGTGTTTTCAACATACTATTACTCACTTAGGCCGCGGAGATTTCCTGCCAGACGATTGTTTTTGACATTGCCTTTCCTATAACTTAATACGTATGCATAAATTTTTTGGTTATATTTCACACCAAAAATTTACTGCGGGCTCTTAGTCTAACTGAAGATGTGAGTATCTGTAACTCGATAACCGCAACGGAGGTGGAAAATGCAATCACTAGCAGTAAATCAAACTCTCCGGGTCCTGACGGGATCACTTTGAATGACTTTACCAAGACAAATAGAAGAAGAATCGTGCTCATGTTCAACGCAATGCTGCTATTGGAGCAGATACCGACTGTTCTCCAGGAAAACTTAGATGATGTTAGGAACTGGCGTCCCTTAACCTCTAATTTCATCCGAATGTTTTACAAAATTCTCGCGCGAAGATTGGACAATTCCATAAACTTGCACTCCAATCACAGGGGTTTTACAAATCTAGATGGGTGTTTTGCAAATTGCATCACCATCGAGACGCTCATCAAAGAAAGACGCAAAACTGCACAAACTACGACGCTCATCTCATTGGATCTATCAGAGGGTTTCTACAAGATATCGCACTGCAGCATAAAAAGGGCCCTGAAAAGGATTAACGTAGACAGTAAATCTAAATATTTCATAATGGAGAACTTCAGTACGCCCAAAACGGAAATTAGCTGCAACGGACAGCTCATCGGAAGTGTAGAGATCGAATGCGGGGTAAAGCAGGGCGACCCGTTTTCCCCGATTCTTTTCAACATACTGCTGGACTAGCTGCTGTGTGAACTAGACAAAGGAGGTGGAGGAATCAATATTGAAAATAACAGAAAGATTTCGGCGCTTGCCTATGCTGATGATATAGCAACTTTTGTTGAGGACACCGGCAACACAAATAGGATGCTAATAACAACAAATGAGTTCTTAAGGAAGCGGGGGCTGCAGCTTAACGTTCAAAAATGCAACTCATTGTCCTTATGTAGGGTCCCGAGTAAGAAAAAGGTGTTCGTTGACACGACTCCAAATTCAAAGTCAACGAACAGTTTATCACATCTATCACCGTAAGAGATAAACTAAACTCCTTGGGCCAAGCATTCACATCATATGGGCTGAGCAAGTGCAGCACCGATACACTATATCAAAAACTGACCAGCATAACTAAAGCTGCACTGAAAGCATACCAAAAAATAAACATACTAAAAACTAAAAATACGCGCCTTTATCAGGCGAACACTTCATCTTAACGCACATTGTGCTAGCAGTATCTTTTATGCAAGCCTGAAAATGGAGGATTAGCGATCTTCAGTTTTGAGAAATCTATACTTCTAATCCTGAAGAATCGCATAACAAAAATAGAATCTGCATCCCCACTTCTAAATAGAACCATCTAGCTGGCAAAGCCAACTATCGACAGGATTGGAAAACAGTTGGACCGGCAACATACTACCAAATCGGAATTAAAACCATTTTTTGCAAACGAGTTTCATTGTAGTTACAGTGGGAAAGGCCTGAGTGAAGTCACCAACCAACCGGCCTCCTGGAGCTTTAGCAGTGCGCCGCCAGTCTATTGGAATGCAGAGCGTTATGTCAATACCATTGTACTAATGTATAACCTCCTACCTACCGTAGGGATTCCGTCAAATCCGCCTGAAGCTAGAATGAGTCGTGCGGGGTGCAGAAAAGTCGAGTCCCTCTCCCACGTGCTACAAAACTGTCCACTCACCCATTGCCCCGTATCACTAGACACAACTATGTGTTGAAGAGACTTGTTGACTCCGTAAAGAGGAAGAGATGGAAAGTCAGAGTGGAGCCCCACATGAGATGTAACAACGGTCTACTTTGTAAGCCTGATGCCATTTTTATCAAGGGAGAGGATGTGATAGTATCAGATGTCGGAGTGCATTGGGAGGGCGATATACCATTCTTAGCCCAATACGATCATCAGGGAACATTATACAGTAGCCCACAGTTCATAGAGAAAATCAAAGAAATATACCCTAACAAAAATATTATTATTCTTCCGCTAATTATCGGAGCAAGAGGTACCTGGTGCAGGGAAAACTCCCAGCTAGCAACCAAGCTTGGAATCAGCGTCAATGACATCCAAGAAAAAATAAGAACTACGCCTAGAGGAGGATGGAGCATCCACAGGCACTTCATGAGAGTGGTATGGAGAATGGGTGAGAATCGGCCGCGCATCAGAAGAAGGTAGCAGAGGTCCCACTGCCTGCCATCACAGTGGCAACAATTGGTCGCCATCACATTAAACATTAGAACTCTAGCGTTAAAGTTATAGACCTAAGCCAAAGTTTTAAATAAGACTAATAAACTCAATCTAGCCAAATGCCTCGTCATCTAATTAGTGACGCACATTAATGGATTAACGAGATTCCTACTGCAACGGACAGCTCATCGGAAATGTAGAGATCGAATGCGGGGTAAAGCAGAGCGACCCGCTTTCCCCGATTATTCAACATACTGCTGGACTAACTGCTGTGTGAACTTGACAAAGGAGGTGGAGAAATCAATATTGAAAATAACAGAAAGATTTCGACGCTTGCCTATGCTGATGATATAGCAACTTTTGTTGAGGACACCGGCAACACAAATAGGATGCTAATAACAACAAATGAGTTCTTAAGGAAGCGGGGGCTGCATAACGTTCAAAAATGCAACTCATTTTCCGTAAGCAGGATCCCGAGTAAGTAAAATGTGTTAGTTGACACGACTCCAAAATTCAAAGTCAACGAACAGTTTATCACATTTATCACCGTAAGAGATAAACTAAACTACTTGCGCCAAGCATTTACGTCACAGGGGCTAAGCAAGTGCAGCACCGGCACACTATAACAACAACTGACCAGCATAGCTAAAGCTGCACTGAAAGCATACCAAAAAATAAACATACTAAAAACTAAAAATACGCGCCTTCATCAGGCGAACACTTCATCTTAACGCACATTGTGTTAGCACTTTTATGCGACCCTGAAAATGGAGGATTAGGGATCTTCAGTTTTGAGAAATCTATACCTCTAATTTTGCAGAATCTCATAACAAAACTAGAATTTGCATCGCCACTTCTAAAGAGAACCATAGAGTTGGCAAAGCCAACTATAGACAGGATTGGAAAACAGTTGGACCGGCAACTTACTACCAAATCTGAAGTACAACCATTTTTTTCAAACGAGTTACATGGTACTTACAATGGAAAAGGTCTGAGCGAAGTCACCAACCATCCGGCCTCCTGGAATTTTACCAGTGCGCCGCCAGTCTATTGGAATGCAGAGCATTATGTCAATACCATTGTACTAAGATATAACCTCCTACCTACCGTAGGGATTCCGTCAAATCCGTCTGAAGCTAGAATGTGTCTTGCGGGGTGCAGAAAAGTCGAGTCCCTCTCCCACGTGCTACAAAACTGTCCCCTCACCCATTGCCCCGTATCACTAGACACAACTATGAGTTGAAGAGGCTTGTCGACTCCGCAAAAAAGAAGAGATGGGAAGTCAGAGTGGAGCCCCACATAAGATGTAACAGCAGTCTACTTTGTAAGCCTGATGCCATTTTTATCAAGGGAGAGGATGTGATAGTATCGGATGTCGGAGTGAATTGGGAGGGCGATATACAATTCGTAGCCCAATTCGATCATCAGGGAACATTATACAGTCGCCCACAGTTCACAGAGAAAATCAAAGAAATATGCCCTAGAATAGATTAGATTCGTAGAGGGGTGTGTAGGCACAGCCTCGCAATCACCGCGACCTAAAAGATCTATTGTGAGTCCCCGTTGAATTTATTCCCTTTCTAGGTTCAGACTGTTAATAAAGTCTAGGATCCTTCTGGGATTGAGGTTCCGTACGTAGTTAGGTGTAGGAAAAGCATGTTCGAGATGGAGTAATCTCCGCCTGGTCAATGCTTCGCAGTTGCAGAGCAGATGCTCCGAGGTTTCATGAGCATCCTGGCAAAAGCGGCAGGATGAAGTCTCAGCCAAGCCCATCTTGTTAAGGTGATACCTCAAGGGGCAATGGCCTGAGAAGAGTTCTGTAATTATTTTGAGCTCTGTTTTCTTGAGGAGTAATAGTTCTTTTGTTTTTCCTCTAGAGGTGTCGATAAACTTTTTTGCCTGACGAAGTCCTTGTAGCCTTTCCCAGTATAGGGATTTTTGTTTGTTCTCCCAGTTATTTAGGGCAGCTTTGAGGTAACATTTTGAGGTGCCACAAAATGGCTCCGGTCCGACAAAGGGAGTTTCCGCTCCTCTTTTGGCTAGGCCATCAGCAATTTCGTTGCCTTTATGGCCCTCATGTCCAGGTACCCACATGAGGATAACTTTGTTTCCTCTTGATAAATCTTTTAGGGTTTGTAGACACTCCCAGACTATCCCTGACTTGATGGTGTAGGACTTTAAGGCCTTGAGGGCAGCTTGACTGTCCGAGAGAATATTAATAGTTGAGCCATTTATGGCTCTTTTAATGCAGGTATTGGCGCATTCTTCTATGGCCAATACCTCGGCCTGGAATACGGTAGGGGTAGAGCCCAGGGCCTTTGATATATGGCATCTGGGGCCGTACACGCCCAGTCCGACTCCACTGTTCGTTTTTGAACCGTCTGTATACCACACCAT
This sequence comes from Dioctria rufipes, assembly GCA_963924295.1. Taxonomy (NCBI): domain Eukaryota; kingdom Metazoa; phylum Arthropoda; class Insecta; order Diptera; family Asilidae; genus Dioctria; species Dioctria rufipes. The sequence goes on along the minus strand of OZ002742.1, from coordinate 80,095,744 downwards.
CGATCCTTGATGAAAGGACGGTTTAGTGAAACGCCATTGCTGTCGGTTTCCCAAAACCACATCGAATGGTCTTACAAAATCCACCTTGGGTGTGATTATATCAGATATTGTCGTCATTTGCTCAAAGCGTATCTGTTTTAAGATACTTAAATGACCAACCAGATTCCCTGGTTTTAACTGTTTCTCCTTTTGCAGTCTTATAGCACTGGAGATTGCTTCCTTTTTCAACTGCAGATGTAGGGGTGGAAGGTTTAGTAAGGCTTCCATGGCTGCTGTAGGACAGGTCCTCATGGCACCAGTTATTCCTAGACAGGCAAGCCGTTGTGTTTTTTGAAGCAGAGCCTCAGCCTAACAAAAATATTATTATTCTTCCAAAGCATACCAAAAAATAAACATACTAAAAACTAAAATGACGCGCCTTCATCAGGCGAACACTTCATCTTAACGCACAATGTGTAGCAGTATCTTTTATGCAAGCCTGAAAAATGGAGGATTAGGGATCTTCAGTTTTGAGAAATCTATACTTCTAATTCTGAAGAATCGCATAACAAAACTAGAATCTGCATCGCCACTTCTAAAGAGAACCATAGAGCTGGCAAAGCCAACTATCAACAGGATTGGAAAACAGTTGGACCGGCAACATACTACCAAATCGGCCAAACCATTTTTTGCAAACGAGTTTCATTGTAGTTACAGTGGGAAAGGCCTGAGTGAAGTCACCAACCAACCGGCCTCCTGGAGCTTTATCAGTGCGCCGCCAGTCTATTGGAATGCAGAGCGTTATGTCAATACCATTGTACTAAGGTATAGCCTCCTACCTACCGTAGGGATTCCGTCAAATCCGCCTGAAGCTAGAATGTGTCGTGCGGGTTGCAGAAAAGTCGAGACCCTCTCCCACGTGCTACAAAACTCTCCACTCACCTTGTTGACTCCGCAAAGAGGAAGAGATGGAAAGTCAGAGTGGAGCCCCACATAAGATGTAACAACGGTCTACTTTTTAAGCCTGATGCCATTTTTATCAAGGGAGAGGATGTGATATTATCAGATGTCGGAGTGAATTGGGAGGGCGATATACCATTCGTAGCCCAATTCGATCATCAGGGAACATTATACAGTAGCCCACAGTTCATAGAGAAAATCAAAGAAATATACCCTAACAAAAATATTGTAACGTTTTTATCTATTGGATAAAAATTGCCCCGGCCGAGCGGTAAACGAGGGAACAAGTTTTGTTCCAATATTCAAAACTCCCTTAAGAAATTCACCGAAATCTTAGCAATTTTAAAAAAGGTAATGACAATATATAATTTATGTTATCTTAGTAATAAGATTATTTTAAAAGGAAATTTATTTTGCACTGAATCTGATTATTTTAAATGAAAATTTATTTTACTGTATCTGACTTTGTACTCACCTGATCAGTGTTTGGCAGCTGATTCAATTGGTTCTCTATTAAGGTTTTTAGGATTGGGATTTTCTTTACACCAGTCGAGATCCAGAATAAAGGTTAGGTTAGGTTAGGTTAGTAATTCTGCCTGCAGTCGGTACCCATAGAAAAAATCCTTTATCATTTTGTAAAGTGTTTTGAGTTAGTAGTTTATTCTTACTGCAGTCGCTACCCACAGAAAGAATCTTTATCACAGTCGAGACCCGCGATAAAGTGTTTTGTGTTAGTAATTTATTCTTACTGCAGTCGCTAACCACAGAAAGAATCTTTATCACAGTCGAGACCCGCGATAAAGTGTTTTGAGTTAGTAATTTATTCTTACTGCAGTAGCTAGCCACAGAAAGAATCTTTATCACAGTCGAGACCCGCGATAAAGTGTTTTGAGTTAGTAATTTATTCTTATTGCAGTAGCTACCCACAATAAGAATCTTTATCACAGTCGAGACCCGCGATAAAGTGTTTTGAGTTAGTAATTTATTCTTACTGCAGTCGATACCCACAATAAGTATCCTTATCACAGTCGAGACCCTCGATAAAGTGTTTTGTGTTAGTAAGTTATTCTTACTGCAGTCGATACCCACAGTAAAAATCTTTATTCCAACCGCTGTCAAAAATGAGGTCTTTAATCCAGTCGGTACCCAGAATAAAAATCTCAACTTTCAACCCGTTAACCAAAATAAAGCACTTGTTTGATTAGTATTATATTCTTATTGCAGTCGCTACGCACAATAAGAATCTTTATTATATTCGCTTATCAAAACAATACTCTTAATCCAGTCGAGACCCAGAAGAAGAATATTTATTTAAATCGTCAACTAAACAAAGTATTTGATTTGTTAGTAGAAATTAGAACATTGGGAAATAACACTAGGAATAGCTAACCACTTGATAACTGCACTGCCAAACTGAAAAAGAGGTGAGTACAAAGTCAGATACAGTAAAATAAATTTTCATTTAAAATAATCAGATTCAGTGCGAAATAAATTTCTTTTAAAATAATCTTTTTACTAAGATAACATAAATTATATATTGTCATAACCTTTTTTAAAATTGCTAAGATTTCGGTGAATTTCTTAAGGGAGTTTTGAATATTGGAACAAAACTTGCTCCCTCGTTTACCGCTCGGCCGGAGCAATTTTTATCCAAAAGATAAAAACGTTACAATTGGTGTCAGGTGTTCGGTTGTTACAAACTTTGTTCAGATTGTTGTTTTTATATAATGACTCGGTCGGAACTTCGAGTCTGAAGAAGGGGGCAGTGAAGCGAAATCACTGGTCACTATTAGAAGCTTTGGTAAAGCCACGATAAAACCAATTAACATCAAGGCTCCCCTTGCATTTATAATTAAACATGCTAGGAAAATACATACCGCTTCAATTAGAGTCTTGATTTGCATCTGACCAGTCGAAAAAAGGAAAATTCTAATTATTTCGCTTATCATTATTTCTCCGATACGGGCCAAGCTATCTACGGTGTTCACAAGTCCTTTTCCCATATTATTTACGACGTCTGTAGAATTTCCACATACCTCATAAACAAAATTTGTAAGTTCTTCATCGATAATAATAGTACAATTAATCATTAGGACAATTATGTGAATAATTTGACTACTCTGTATAGCTGTTTATTCTGAAAATATAGGCAACGAATTCTGACATTGTTGAGTGAATGTTCAGTGTTCAAAATTGAAAGTGGCACTTAAGTGTTATTATTTCCTGATATGAGCTCGGTTGATGATGCTCCGAAAGCATTGTGAAGAATATTTGGAATCCGCGGGTGAATGTCTCTGTAAAGATTCATTTTTTCAACAAGTTCGGGTGCTTACAGGACCTTCTGCCTTCAAACAACATGGGTTAATGCATTGACTGCATGACTAGTACGGTTTCTGCTCCTCGTTGGCATTAATCCTGAAAAGAAAACAGAACAAGAGACCCCAAAGAACCACTTCTAGTTTTTAATTAATAAATTAATCTTACCTAATCCACTCAAAACCATTGCTGATGACAGCTGAACATCCTCACAGCAGAAGTGAACGGTAATGACAACTTCAAGAAGAAATCGTACTAGAACACAAAATGGAAACGAGATACGGGCAAGAAATTCTCATTACACACCACATTCCGCCATGCACCCTGAATTCGACACAAAATTGTCAGCCCCAAGTTGCGTCGTTGATTACCACAGATGTAATACCAGGAATGCGACATTTTTGAACGAAAGGGAATACGGTTCCAATTCCGTAACCTGTTGAGTATACGTTTGTTATTAAAAATGGGCTTTTATGCTCATCCTGGTAACAGAAACAACCATAAAGAAGCCGTCGAGAAATATCGAAAGAGTTTTCTTTTCTGTTTCATAGTCGTACTACCATGGAAGTCTTTCGAAAGGGGATATGATAGATGGACTAGAAAAGCATGGCATTTACTGCTGTGTCGATATTTTCTCCTCGGACCTTGAAAATTTATGGTGGGGTCACGCAAACTTCTTAACAGGCCGTACCGATATCCGCAGCTGGTCTCCAAGGTGAAGAGTCTCTAGTCGATAGAATAATGTAGGTAAAGGAAGTCGGCAAATTAGATCCGTAACTTCGGGATAAGGATTGGCTGTGAAGATTGAGATAGTCGGGCTTGATTGGGAAACAATATTATGGTCTATGTACTCGTTCTGGGTAAATTAGGATTTATACAATTTTTTTTTCTAAAGATTGTGTTTATCTGTTCCCCGGATAGAAGTTTACGTAACCAATTGTGGAACTTTCTTGCTAATAATTTATAAATGATTTTTTTAAAGGGATTATTTTTATTATAAATTTATAACGGCTATCAATTAACAATCAGTTCACAACTGGCACTTGGGGAATCCGACTGTCTAATTAAAACAAAGCATTGTGATGGCCCTAACGGGTGTTGACACAATGTGATTTCTGCCCAGTGCTCTGAATGTCAAAGTAAAGAAATTCAAGTAAGCGCGGGTTAACGGCGGGAGTAACTATGACTCTCTTAATCGATGCGCCAAGGACTAACTAAGGCCCGACCAATCTGGAAGGCGACCCTTAGTTAGATCCTGGCAACTCCTGCGAGGGAGTCATGGACATGCCTATTTCCTTCCTCCTCGTGGTTCCTGCCGGTAATAAGATGTAGAGTTCAGTATAAGTAACCCTCAGAACACCTGATGGATGATAACCCACGATACGGGTCACTCATTCACAATCTCCGGTTTGCTTGCATACTGGAACAGAGCGCTACATTTTAGCTAATTGGAAAAGGCTTAAGGGGAACGTCTTATTGACAATCCCTTAGTAGTCAGTACAAACTTAACACCTCTTTGTACTACGACTAGGTCTGATTCGCCCAGAGAATACCTCCCTTCCCTGGGGTGCTGAGCACGGCAGCAGCCTAGCTATGCTAGGTGGAATCAGACCCTCCAAATGCTGCCCAGAGAGGGAACCTGCCTGTTGGGCTAGCAACCTGCAGAACAGTAGAATGTCGCTCCAAATAGATATAATGAAAGCCTCGGATCGAGGGAGGGTCATGGTTCCTACCCTCCCGGGAATTACCAGGGAACTATACTGAATACGGCAATGACTTTGTCCACTGATAACGAACTGACTTCTGATAATGACCCGGAGAGTGGTGTGCTCCCATCCACCTCTGGGAGGAGTAACAATGAAGGCAAAACGCGGGGGGGGGGCGTAGTCCCAGCCACCCCGGCTGCTGGAGGTGGTGTAATCCCAGCCACCTCTACCGATAATGCTGGAGCAATAACAGTCTGGCTGCCATTTGTTAGCAAACTTTGCACTATTTGTGCAAATTCCAACATCGGCAATTTCATGCACCTACACTTCAGAAGCGAGTTGGACCATATCAACGAATATCATGGCTCAGCAAATGTAGTGTACAAATGTTCGCAATGGGGATTCGCGAAGAAACATGGACTTTCAGTACACATGGCACACTGCAAAAAAGTCCCGCCTCCAACACTGAGCTTTGCCTGCACAACATGCGGGAAAACATTTGCAACTGCAAGTGGATTAAGCCAACATAATAGGCATGACCACCCTACTGTCAGTAATGCTGCGCGTAAGAGCGCAGGCCGGCAGACAACTAGTGAATCTCGACTAAGTGTATTCACAAGGGAGGAAATAAATCTAATGTTGGAGTTGGAAGCTATCCACGAAGGTGATACTAGGATAGCCGCAAAAATGGCGACTATCATTACTACCAAAAACGGCAAGCAAATCCGCGACAAACGGAATGAGCCTGCCAATAAGGAAAAAAGAGATTTATATCTGAGGGGTATCCATACAAATACGCAAATGGCGGTTTCACCCCCACCAACGATGGCTACAAATGCTTCCAGTGATGGACTAGTGAATGCCGTCACGGATGCCCCTCCATCAATGATCTCACCCCAACTCGAAACTGATGTGCAATATGTGGACCCGCCCCCGCCAGTTGCACTTATAAGTGAGACTATTGATGTAACTGAAAGCACTACTACAAACAACGCACCAACGGTGGTCTTGCAACCACCTGATCTAACTAATTATGAGATCATTGACGAAATGGATGGTACTACTATAAACGGTGTTCCACCGGTGGTCCTGCCCCACCTGAACTAACCCTACACGCAACCCAGACTTCTGGATCTGATGATTGGTGCCACGAAGAATGGCGTGACACAATATCAAACAGCGTAGCTAATATAAATACTGGTCTACCTGCCAGTGGCAGGGCCAATATTGTTAATGAGATAGCCGGGGACATAGCGAGTGCAATTGCATCTGCCTGCCAGAACAAACTTGACTGCAGCATACTTGACTCTCTATACGAGAGAGTCGTTAATTTTCTCTCCCAGCCGGCGGTTGCCAACATCCGCTCCAGAACCCACCGGCGTCAGAGAAGATGCCCAGGTGGTATCACAACCGGCTCCCGTAGAGCTAGGAGAAAGCACTTGTATGCAATAACACAAGAGTTATTCAACTCTAACATGTCTCTTCTAGCTAAAAATATCATCAATGGCAAGGATATTGGCAATGGTAACGCCAATAACCCTGCTCCGTAAAATGTTAGAAGCTACTTCTCTGGCCTATGGAGTGCCGGGGATGTAAACCCAATAACTTCTGCTATTGCTTCTGATGGGAGTACTGCAGTTGAGAGTCTGCTAGCAGTCATAACGGCTGATGAAATCAAAGCAAGAATCTCAAGGCTGAAGCCCAAAGTTGCCGCTGGCAGCGATGGGATCAGGAAATCGGCCTTGTCTTCCAAACAAGCCAGAACACTACTGCAGTATATCTATAACCTCTGCATGGTGATGGAGTGCCACCCATCCCCTTGGAGGAATAATAGGACAACCGTCATCCCTAAAGAAGGCAAAGACTGAAGTATGGTTGAAAATAATCGGCCTATTACGATTAGCTCACTACTCTCCAGAATATACTGGGGAATCATAGATGAGCGCATGCGTGATCACATAACGCTAAGCCCCTGCCAAAAGAGCTTCACTAAGGAGTCTGGGTGCTTCAACAATGTACAGATCCTTACCGATGGACTTAGCCTGGCTAAAAAGAAAAAAGGGATGGCCTTGGTTCAGGTTGATATTGCCAAAGCGTTTGATACTCTGCCTCACTGGGCCATACTAAATGCGCTAAAGTCTAAAGGTGTCCCACCGCCTGCAATACGAATTATCATGGACTCTTACAGGGGCGTCACAACTACACTGCAAGTTGGTAACGAGTCCATTACAGTGCCCATTCACAGAGGAATCAAACAAGGTGACCCGGCATCCCCATTTATCTTCAATCTGGCATTTGAGCCGCTACTAACCGCGCTTGGGGATTTGCCGGAATTCACCATCAACGACGAGGTCAGCATTAGCGCGCTAGCCTTTGCAGACGATATAGTGCTTACTGCTGACTCTCCGGAAAAAATGAAACCCCTAGTCAAAACACTGGAAGTTTTTCTAACAGATAGGGGTATGGCCCTTAGCGTCAGCAAGTGCACGAGCCTCCAAATAGTGCAGAAA